>VXBL01004305.1:0-12486 GCA_013400195.1 Aramus guarauna | reverse complement strand
CCCCGCCGAGAAGCGCCCCGGGCGCTCAGGGCAGGCCGATGCCCACCGGCGGGGAAGGGGCGCCCACCCAGCTCCGCGCCGCTGCCCGCTACCGCCTCCCCTCCGTGCCGCGGCCCTGCCTATATCTGCTNGGCCCCGCGCTGGCGGGTCATTCGGGATTAGTGCCTGTCTTACGGCTGCGGAATGTGAGCAAGAGCCAGGTCCGTGTGGATTTCGTTATCTTTTAAAGGCTTTATAGACTTCCCTGGTCTGTGTTTTCCCTAGCAAGAATAGAAATGTACTGTTACCAACTAAAAAATGTATAAATATGTATGCATATATACAGGTATATATTCTGGAAAGTCCCCTTTTCTCACTGTCCTGGAAGATGCTGTAGTCAAAGTCGCATTACTGTCGCTCTGAAAATACACTATGGTAATTCTTCCAGACTTCTTCAAAGACCGCTTTAAAGACTTTGTTCTTCAGGGTCATGTTGTTAACATTTTTTCTACAAATACAATTTGTAGATTTACTTGTGTACTTGTGAGTGCTTTGCTTTTAAATGGGATAGATCATTATAGATATGTTTAAAGAATATCTTTTATGCAAATTATTTGATGGTTTGCCCATCATCTTCATCTTTCTCAGAACTTAACTAGAGTTCATATATATATATGGCATATTGGTAAGTCATTTTCACTTTGGAAGTTTATAGCCAGGTTTTGAAGTCAATACATCTGAGATTACTATGGATTTTAAAACACTTGATGGATTTCCTAGTTGCCTTAAAGCTACCTGAGATCAGTTTCTTTCTAAAAAAAAAAAAAAAAAAAAAGTGAAATTTTTAAAGGAGAAAGGAAAATNTAAAAAAAAAAAAAAAAAAAAGTTGACATTTGTAAGTAGCAACGGAAAATTATTTCAAGTACTGCTGCGTTTTGCTACCAACTTTTTCGATTTAATAGCAGACTTAGTTATTTGTTTGACTGATACAGACTTTTTGCTCATGTGGATTTTAGGCTTCCAAGCCAAAACCGAATTTTTTCCTACATCTATAGGTAAGTTGAGCTGTGATCTAAAACTGGTCATGCCGAACACTACATTCTGAAGTGGAGAAGTTACCTTAAATCTCCATGGCATCCGAGACTCAACCTTTTCTTCATGTAAAGCTGATGGTATGCAGACAGAGAAGAGCATGACCAAACCCTGTAATGAATACAATGGGAATTTTAAAACATGCTTCATAATCAAAGCCTTTCAGCTCTATATGTTTTTAACCTATTCCTGTGTTGCAAATATGAGGGAGGTGAAGTTTGTCTGAATTAGCTTGGATCTCAAGTGATGTTCAGCCAAAGGAGGTGGGGAAAATTAGAAAGACGTTACAAGTTTTCCAGAGTGCAAAGTCTCCTACTGTCTCAGAAACAGCATATGGATAGTAAGGGTTGAAACCCTCCAAATTGATAGGAATCTTATGTTGAATACCAGCCATAAGATACTGAAAAGGTCTTCTTTCTTTTTCTTTCACCTTTGCAAAACTTTGTTAGCCTGCCAGCTCCTAAAGCCACATTGAAATAAAATAGCCATATATTCGCACAGCTAAAGAACATCTCTAGGCATCTACAACACCATCTCTTTTCCAGTGGAATTAATAGCATGCAGAGGGAAACGAAACAAATTCTGTCTTTAGTAAATTATGCAGCACTTTTTTCACACACTTTATGCTGGTTTATTAGCCAAAATTGTATACACAGTGACTGTTCCTGGCATTCTGCTGATCTTTGCTGCACATCTCATCTCATCACACAAGTCTCTTGGGGGGGGGAGAAAAAAAAAAAAAGGATAAGAGCAGTTGTATTGAGACCAAACTGCATTTTCATAATTATCTGCAGAAACTTTCCAGGCTTGTCTTCCATCTTACTTGCAGCCACTTGCAGCTTTCTTTCCTGCAGAAAGAAAACACAGAATCCTATGATACTGCACCAGAGGAGCTTTCCTCACAGTGCCAATTTACACCAGCTAAGAAGCTACCTATTAATCTGCCTACTTCTCCCTGCCCTTTTCATAGTTGAAGTATATTTCCTTTTTTTTTTCAGGAAATGGTGATTTCATTTTCAGTTAAAAATAATTGCTTCCCAGACCTGGCAACTGCATAATTTGCAATTGTTCATCTGAGCCTTCTAAAGGATGGAAACAGGACTCACTGCTGGGACCAGGTTTACGGTCTTTATAATACATTCACTCTGTTGATACTGTGGTTTCATCTGTGATGTATGAACGCAAGACACAGTGGCATTGTGAAGCGACAGAGCAACCTAGAATTTTAACAAATTACAATAGTTCTATTACAACTCAAAAACCTAGCAATGCATATTTCAAGGTTCTGGTACCCAGACTATGAATAACTTCTAGTGCATTAAAATTTTATAATGATTATTGCATTAATAACTAATAACTTATACATCCATGGAACAACTCATTGAAAGGTGTCTTTTCTCTGGCATCGTTATTTTGCCACATTGCAACATTTTATTTCCTAATCTGGAGAATACAAAATTAGAAAGAGAATAGTTTAGCTGAACATAAAGCTTTCAAAATACTGCTATCTTCAAATCAGAGCTAGGTACTTTTCTAAGGTAACTTTTACTCTAAGTCAAATTATTTGCCAAATCACAGAAGAAAAGGGTTAAACTTGAGTGGTTTTGTTCCATAAGGTAGCTAAATCATTGGGTAACTTAATGGTATTTAGCCTATGAATTTGTGAATAAATATGATCATTAAATGCTGATATGTTTCTCCTTACTGCTTTTTAAACACTTTAAAGACCCAGTTTGACCAATCTTAAAAGATGGTTACAATTTAGTATCACTAATCAATTTTCAAACAAGACTAGAAGGGAAAAAAAGGAAATTAGGTTGGAAAAGTTGCCCTTTCAGGGGGCTTAAGAGTTCTTCTGTTTTATCATTCACCAAAGAGGTAGTGCTCTATACTTCACTTTCATCAAGTGCTGTTTAAAATCTGAGGTACAGCTGTTTGCTCAGTTCATTTCTCAGAACTGATTATTTTACTTTTATTTTTAGTTTTCTCACTCATATCAAAAAGTCTTCTGTCACTTGCCCATGAGCCTAGATGATGCAATCTCCAGAGCTGCCCTGGTATACAACTGAAAGTAAGAGGAGAAAAGAATTTTGTACATTTACCATGAGCAATGGCTTTCACATGGATAATTTATTATATAACTTTGCTAGAGCTTTATCAGTTTGATATCTCATGGCTTCCAAAAATGGTTTAAGCTACTTAGGTTCTTCTGCCAATTTTCTTGGGACTATTATAGCATTATATTTTAAATGGGTTTTTTATTCTGTGGTTATGGAAAAGAATTCAGTACAGATGCTAAAAACATTTGAGAAGATGTAAGATATACTAGAGGTCGGAAGGGGTTAGAAAGATTTTTAAGCTTCTTTCACCCCTCTTTAGCAGCATCTGAGGTACCATCCACCCATAAAGTTAGTGCGAGTCAAAAGAAAAAGAGGAACAGAAGGGAGGAGAGAAAGGAAATGTACCGTCATTCGTTATTCAAGTGTCTAAAAACGTATGTCTAGCCTGCACAATACATTGCCGCTTAGAAATTCCTGCGAGTTAGTGGTCTGTGTTGCTGGGGCCAGCGAGGTGCGCTGGCTTGAATTGCGATACTCCAGTTGGAATGGCACTGTTCCCACCTTAATCTGTCCAGCTCTGAAGCCATCTAATTTAGCGCTAACTCAGGTATTTCTGCATTGTGCTGCATTGCACAGCGCAAAATGCCATTGTGGCTGTACGCAGTATGACTGACAGTTACACCAAGTTCTGCCAAGGAGGACCAAAGTAATTTAATTTCCTTCGATTATAATCCATTTAGATGTAACATATAGCAGAAGTAGCTTTAAAAAAAATGAACAAGACGTTTTAGATAAACAGGGTTTCTTAAAGGCCACAGGACATTTTTTATATAATAGCACAAAAATTGTAAGCTCACAGATAATTTAAGCATTCTTAAACTGTGATATCTTGTACCTACTAAAATAATATGCTCCCCCCCCTCCCAATCCCATTAAAGCTAGTTCTTCAGCAAAATCTTCATGGCTACAGACCAACCTTATTAATATTTCTTTGGTTTGGATCAGACTAATCAGCAGAATGAAATTGTGCACGTAAATTAAGCCTGATTCTCAAACCAGATGCAAAATACTAACTGTAAGTGAGCAGCAGTTCTGTCCCAAACTGAGATAATAATTCATGTTTCGAACTGCCACGATGAGCGTTTTGACAACTTTAAAGCTTTATTATGAAAACACATTCAAGGCAAGCAAGTAATTGAAAACAACTGTTATTAGAAGATTCATCTTTCTGGGTAAAAAAAAGCAATTCACCAGAATTCACAACTGAGTCAAATTTCTAGCCACTTCTTTCTCTGTCCTCTCAGAGGAAGCAGCAAGTGGGCAGCAATATTCTTGTAAGACATATGCCCAGCTTTAAAGTCCAAGTGGCCTCTACTGGGGACATTAAATAGTATGTTTGACTGGCACAAGCATCTGTATATCTTTACTTGATTTGCCTGAATGAGAACTTAAATCCTGGTTATTGGTGTTCATCAAATATCATGTAGCAAATTTGTGAGAGTAGAAATATTAAGATTAATATTATTCTTTCACGGCATTACCCTGTTTTCCCTATATCAGAGATGAGGATAGGACCCCTTTTGCATTCTAGGGTCTCCGTGTATTACAGATACGGGCAGTATTTGCGTAAGCCTTGCCACTGTATCCCGCATGAAAGATGCACTGCACGTTTCCTTTTTGCTGTGACCTTTGTGATTGTCTAATCCTATTTTGTGCTCATATATTTTATCAAAATCTTTGCTGTCTGGAATTTTCTATAGATTTGCTGGACAGTGAGTTTGTTCAGGAATGTCGCAAGATTAACTCATTAGATTTTCAGACCTTGTTTTTACTGCTTACTCTTAACTACTATTGTGACAACTGAGCAGGACAGGTTTGCTAGGAGGGTCGATCAAGTGCTTTTGTGAATCAGTAACCATGTGAGACAGAGTATAGATTTTATCTTATACTTCTTTAGTAGAAATGTTATTTTCTCTTAAAAACTTTATCTGTTTCTTAAAGCGTGACTAGTAGGCTGACACACCCATTCTTTCCTTCTCAGCTGCTTTTCGGCATTTCAAAAGAAGATGTGATAACCAATAAAGACTGATGACTATTATTATGTCTGCTCCGCAGTAGAGGTTGCCTGACAGTCTCAGGATCCTTCCTTTCCCTGTGTAACCTGAGCTGTGGGTTGTGTTTTGCTGTTTCTTCTTACCGCTGGAGGTATTTGTACCTACCAACAGAAGGGGTTTGCCTAGGCTGTCAAGGACAAAGTGAACATTGCATATTGGTTTTGAGGATATAGTGATGTTTCCTTTTATGCACTTTCTTGCGATTCATTTCTCAGTTTTTCTCAGCTCTACCAATGATTATTCTGTTCCTCTACTCCTTTACCCTGTTATCCTAATTTGATAATTCTATGAGTGTTACTGCAAGTATCCTGCAATGTTACCCGGTCTCGACCATCTTCTTTCAGCACTAGGTTTCCCCAACTCTGCTGATATTGAGGCCCGCAGCTCATTCTTCCTCCCCCTGATAAGTCTGAATCATGTTCCATAAGCCTTGTAATGCTGTGAAAGCAACTCTGTAGTGCTGCTTAGTCATGATCTCCTCCTAACAGCAATCATATGGCCACATGCAGAATCTTCTTTGTTCCCTGCCACACCTTTCATTTTCATCTCTGTTCACCAATAAGCCTGTTTGCCTTTTCAGGTTCTGCTGTCTCCTAATGCTGAGGCATGAGATCTACGTGTCAGCCGAAGAGGTGAGAGTGCTCAGGCAGCTGTTGAGTGGTAGGTATGTCTTCTCTCCCTCCTTCTCTGGGAATGTCTTAGTGTTTCTTAAGTAGAACAAGAAATCCTGCCTGTCACTCCGTGTTTGCTTTTGTCAATGTCTCAACCTTTTAATGACCTAAGTAGCTCCACTGCAAATCAGCGTTTGAGTAGAAGAATAGAAAAACACAAAACAAAACAAAACACCTGTGTTTCACAACCTTGTTCTGTTTCCAAATGTGTTCTGATCAAGTCATGCAATTTGTTAGCAAGAACTCTCACCATGCTTACAGCTTTGTGTTATGAAGTTTGTAGTGCACCTGCTTCTGTCTCTTCCAAGCAGAAGAAGAAAGAGGCAATGTTGATGCTGACAACGTTACTCGAAGTCTGCATCATGTAAATAGCTGTTAGAGTCTGTTCCTCCTGGCCTGGACAGGTCAGCTCACATCTTTTAGCCAGCCTAGCTGATGAGTTTGCCTATGATACAGAGGGAGTGAGAGAGGATATCTTGTGTGTTGTGTCAAAGCAGACCAAACTATGCTTAATGTCAGGCTGGATACACTCACAGTGCAAGACATGAGTGTGTGTGCAAAGACGATTTCTTGCACCTCTGCTGGCTGAACTGTGTGGACTGTAAGCTAAAGGAGTTGTGACCAACTGAAGCAGACATGCAAGGGCAAAGGGGAAGGGACATCAGAAATACACATGAGCAAGATTGTCTTGTGTTGCTCCAGAAGCTGTTGCACTTGGATGTCAGCAGCTGACATTTCAAGTTTTTCCCACTGCCCTTCTGATCCATTCTTGCCAGCAATAACAGTATTACTTAGAAAACCTCAAAATAGAGATATAGTTCCTGGGAGAAAATTGTTATCCTCGTGTAGGAGCCACTCCAAAGTTTCTTAGAAGAGGAGGCCTGACACAAGAAGGTTATCTTACACTAGCACTATGTAGTCAGTTCTTCCCAACCTTGCTTGAACTTCCAGGCTGGCAAGGCCTATCTGCTTGGGACATAAACTAAAGTAAGAAATCCCTGAATCTCTGACTGCATTTCCTTGTTGGCCTTGCAAAGGCTCATAGCTTGAATTTTCTACATTGCCTTCTAGCTCATGACATCCTCATGAACAGGCACCAGATCTGATCAACTTCTGTCACTTAAGTCCAAGTTTTCACTAAGAGCTCCATTTAGGCCTGGGAGAAGATAACATGGACGATACTCTGGAGTATGACTTCTCCAACCCAGATTTGAAGGAAAGAAAGGCTAAGGTCTCAGACCCTGCAGGCTGTAGTGTAGCAGCAGGAAACTGAAGGATCACTAAGGACTTCACATCTGGTGGCTTAGATCTTTAATTCCTTTCTATGAGAAGGAATCATCCTAATTTGCAGGCTTCAGTACCAAGGATTAACAGTTAGGTGCTGCTGCCCTTGCTACCTTTGTCTCCTCCTTCATTCCCACACATAAACATGGTTCCTGTGTAAAACAGTCCTTTGTTCCAACCAGAAGTCCTGCAAATCAGAGGCTCCCAAAAGCTGCCCCTTGCCAGAAGCAAAAGGGGTTGGTGAGCACTGGCGTTCCTGTAAAATTCCATATTTCTGGCCTACTGTCTTTCTGGTTCAGCTGCTGGCAACTGGGTCCCAGGGCAGCTGGATCTCAGCCTTTCTGCCTGAGCAGCCAGTGGTTCAGACTTGTGTACATTTGCGCTTTTTCTGTGTGGTTACAGTTTAAAAGTAAATGGTTTCTGTAATGAAGATGGGTTGCATGTATAAATACAACTTGAGAAAGAGGAACTGAGTGGGGTGGAGAAAAACTTGGAGGTTAGCTGGTAGCTAACTGCAAATAAGGCAAAACCTGCAAAACCATAGACTTGTTAGATCAAGGACATCTAACCTTTAGTATTCTAATTAAGGAGAATGCTCAGTATTTGCACAGTAAGATAATCGCCTTTCATTTGTATCCTACATTGCTATATCTATGGTGTTGCCTGTCTTGTTTACTGCCCTTCAGCATTTTGTTTGAAAGACTGGGCGGTATGGCTCATTAACATGATCTAGTTCTCTGACTGGAATCAAATGAGCTGTGATGCTGAAGCTCCAGAGGAAGCTAAACCAAATGTCATATTGCTGTTCTAACCTAACATGTAGCATTAAACCAGTGATCTCCATGGATTTGTTCTCTTGAACAAATGTTGATGTTTTCCAGATGCAAGGTCTATTAAGGCTACCTACACCCTGGGGGGATCGCTTCTCTAATAAGAGGTAGCTTCATCACAAACCTCTCTTCAATAAGGACAGAACTACCACCGTCTCGTAACTTTCAGTAATTCAGATGGTGGTAACAGGGTGTCAGCGACTCCTCACTGTTTCATGGTTCTAATTCCTGGAGAGCTGGGATTAATTCAATTGCAGATGTCAATTGTTGCTAATTCAGCTCTGCAGCGATAAGGTGGCTGATTCAGCAGGAAACAGAGTTCATTTTCTTCTAGACACATACTGGTATCTCTTTGCATGAGTTAAGCTATTTGCGATCCTCCTACCTTGCAGAACAGGAATGCCAATTACAACTACTGTTCTTGCATTCCTAATGAGGTCTAATCAATGTTAGGGATGCCAGGAGCTCTGAAGACTTGGCTCTCATGCTTCCGTCCAAAACTGAGCTTTGGCAACTGATACCATCTGAACATGCTACCGATCTTAAATTGTTCTGTTTTCCTCCTTTCTTTTCATCCCCTTCTCCCTGCAACTTCCTGAAGTGTACCACTTGGGGAGGGGGGAACTCAATCCACACACAAGACACCCTGCAGCAGCTAGTTGAATGGATAAGATGCATGAAATATAAAATCATCCTCTCTAGAAAGTCTAATCAGTAGATTTTACTTCATCTTTACAGAGAAGACTGAATAATCTCACGAGACTACATCGCAGAATTAAAGCTTCAGTTGTTTCAAGGGTGGAAGGTTGTGTTCAAGAAGGAAGGAAAGACAACTACTGGCATATGCAGCACAAAAAGAAATATGGAAATTTAAGAAATAAGAATTCCTATATTAAAAGTTTGATTAGTAAAAGCCTGAAAAAAAGTGTATAGCTTTATAGAAGGAGAGAGGAGATGATTCTGTTCCTAGAGAACATTTGGCAAATATTATTTTTATTGCAAGAGGTTATACTACCCAGGATACTACTTCAAAAACAAACATCTGGGTGATCTTGTCTTAGCTAAAACTAAGCAAAAACAACTGGCATGCCAAGAATGCCAGTTACACTTGCTACAATGAAAGCTCTACCTAATAAGCTTATGCAATACATACTCCGACTTTAAATATGTGGAATACCTTAAGGATATCTGCTCGTTAAAATGATTCTTGTCAAATGCTATATTGCACAAGCTGACCCATGGCTTCATGAGTTTCCAAACTCGGAATGCCTTCAGCTCTCTAGAGCTGAATGTCAAATGACAGGCTCTATTGAAGAGGGGATGGGATGGAAAATGCTTCATGTCCTCTTGGAGGAAACTCACTGCAGAAAACTGATTTGAATTTTTATTGTTCCTTTTGAAGTCACCTGGCCATTCTTCTGTATGTGGTGTAAACTCTTATGTTTAGTTTTGTAAACAGGCTGTAGAACAACTCAGATACTGGGGAATGTATGTAGTGAAACTGCAGAGTTAGTATTACTGGCAGAGCTTCCACCATATAGCTAGTCCACAGGTGATGTAATTAAGAATTACTCTTAACCTTTTCGGATCATCTTCCCAAATGAAGGCCACTTTAATTAGTCTCTGAATGTGTTTGGATTCTCTTTCCCAAAAGCCTACTAACAAGCAGTTTGGTGAGGTAAATATACTACTTAACCAACAATAAAAGCTACATTTCATAGCTCAATGAAATAAAATTAAATAAGTAATTATATTAAAATAGACCAAAAAAGGCTAAAAATTACTGTGGAGTCAGTCTTTGGTGTCTATTAGCTTCATACAGGTTAGCAATTTGCAAGTGTCAGACTAGTAGAACTGCTCATGAGAATTGAAATTATACCTAAAAGTAGCAACAGAAAACCTTTTCATTCATCTTCGAAAGATCACATTATGGATAAATTCCCTATTCTTTTAGAGTTGTCATTTAATTATGATTGCTTCAATAGGAGAAGCAGCTTGAATTTTTTATTTTTCTTTTTAGTACTTAGTTTCAGAGACACCCAAACTGTGTCAAGAATTAGAGAATATATATATTATATAAACATATACATGTAATAATATACTAATATATGATAATATTTTAATATATAATCTATATGTTTGTAAATATGAGTATAATATTCCCCACTGTCCAAGAGGAGTGATGATAGCTATAAAATAATCAAGTGCTGTAATCATGAGTTTATCTGTCTCAAAACAGTGCAAAAATCTACTAATTCCTGTGTTCTATATAAGCTGCTTCAGTCATAAAACTAAAAATATGATCATTTCATTTGGTGCATGTATCCATTTTTTTGCTGGAATTTAAAGAATTTTAGAGACATATCTGATACAACCAAGGATGTTATATTGCCATATCTTCCTAGCTTAACTTTAGCCAAGTGGTTAACAGTAGGCAGTTGTTCCTTTTTAAAGTGTTTGGATTTTTTGAGGGCATTGGGTTTTTTTGGGAAACTAAAAACTTAGCACACACATAACTAATCAAATTACTAAAAGATCAAGAGTGTGCCTGTTTGGGGTCAGGGGGTGGTGGCAAGAAAGTGCTTTTGTACTTGTAAATGCATAACTACTGCTTTCTTATTCCTATCTCTTATTATTTCCCTCAAAATATGAATATCAGGCTATTTTCTTCCCTTTTCTTTGTAGCTTCTCCTTTTCCTCCTTCCTAGATTTTTACATAAGACCAGTCTGTTCTTCCGTCCTGCACTGAAGTTGAGCAATCCCACTCCCAACAGAACCATCCAGTTTTATCCAGGGATTTCTTAATTTTTCTTTCTTTCATATATCTTGTTTAAAAATTTAGTATTCTTCAAGTCAGGATAAAAATTTCCCACTCCTGGAGATAAGTCCACTTCAATACATCATAATCTCTCACTAGTTGAATCTTTTCCTTTGGATATTGCTTTATCTCCTTTTTATCCCCCTTCATTGTCCCAACTTCTAGTCCACCAACATTTGTTGGATGCAATTCTCTACACCTGGTCCTCTTTCCTCTCTGTAGAGAGAGAATGCTAATAACAGAATCTTAAAAATCCTTGACTTAATTGTAAACACTGCTTAGCAACAATTAAAACATTACTGTGTGTGGCAGTTGCACCCATCCTGACAAAGCCCGCGGGAAAACCTTCCTGCCACAGCTTGAATTATGCCTGCAGGACATTGGCAGTTTCAGTTGATGGGAGACAAAGCTGAGGTCTTTGGCCAATAGGGACCTATGTGACCATATACGACCACAGGTCAGATTCGAATTGGGTATAAATGGCATCCCGCGAGGGGGCCATCTTGAGTCGGTCTCCCTCAGGGCAGCGGGTCTGCAGTTGGAGGCTGTCCTCGTGGGTTGGGAAGCCACCTGCAGTTCATCTTCTGTACAGATTGAGAGACCTCGTCTTACATGGGTGAGTGATTTTGTGCATTTTGGGTCATCAACCATAAACCTTAGGAGCTCTTAAGTCAGCAGTGTAGTACTAATTTCCCAACCAACATCCTGAACCTGTAAATTGTTAATGTCTGTTGGAGCCAGAGTGGTTTCAGTTAGAACAAAACTTAGTTTGTAAAATAAGTATTTTTTTCTTTGGTTGTTTGTTAACTGGACTGGCCTAGTTTGTGTGGTTCCATGACAGTGTGTTATCAACATTATTTTCATAATAAATCCAAAATACAGCACTATACCACCTACTAGGAAGAAAATTAACTCTACCCCAGCCAAAACCGGGACAATATCCACCACTATAACATTTATATCACACCTAGGTCTCACACTTTCCAATATGTTCCAATTAATCACCACCATTTTTCCTGTCTTTTGATATGTACACACAGATATCATCCCCTTAGTCTATAGGTCATCCCTCTGAAATGTCCATTGAGTTCATTTAGTCCATGACTTTGGGCTCCACCTCTCTTAACAGTCCTTCAGGACAGGAGAGATGGGGTGTGGTGTTGTGTTGTCACATGCTGAATCCCACGAATAGGTTTGCCTTTGCCTGAAGCACAGCTAACCCAGACTGTCCTCCCTAACATATTCTTCATGTGCATTATGGGGACTTTATCCCCTTCTACAGTGCATAAAAGGTTTGATTGGGCAGGGCCAGCTTGATTGGTAGACCCCTTAGTGTTGACTAATCAAGTGGCTTTTGCTAAATGTGTATCCCAATGTTTGAGGGTCCCACCACCCATTGCTCTCAGTGTAGTCTTTAACAGTCCATTGTATCATTTGATTTTCCTGGAGGCTGGTGCATGACAGGGGGATGTGATACACCCACTCAATGCCATGCTCTTTGGCCTGGGTGTCTATGAGGTTGTTTCAGAAATGGGTCCTGTTGTCTGACTCAATTCTTTCTGAGGTGCCATGTCGCCACAGGACTTTTTTTTCAAGGTCCAAGATAGCATTCTGGGCACTGCCAGTTGCTCTGCTTCC
>VXBL01004301.1:72591-96014 GCA_013400195.1 Aramus guarauna | reverse complement strand
CCGCCACCGCTGGTCCCCGGCGAGCTGCGGCAGGTGACCCTGCGGCGGAGCAAGGCCCACGAGGGCCTGGGCTTCAGCATCCGCGGCGGGGCCGAGCACGGCGTCGGGATCTACGTGTCCCTGGTGGAACCGGGCTCGCTGGCCGAGCGGGAGGGGCTGCGCGTCGGCGACCAGATCCTGGGTGTCAACGGCAAGGCCTTGGACAGGGTGACCCACGCCGAGGCTGTCAAGGTAAGGCGGCTCCGGCTGCTGTGTCCCGTCGCGTCCCGCCCCGTCCCGGCGTTTGGCCGCCGTGCGCCCCGTCCTGCCTCCTCCGAGCCGTCCCGGGCTCCGCTTTGCCCCTCTGAGCCGGCGGCCGTGGGTGCGTGTGTGTGTGTGTGTGTGTGTGTGTGTGTGTGTGTCCCCGGTGCCTCCCCCCGCCCGGGGCGTTGTGGCTGTGCGCCCCGTCCCGCTTCACCCCCTCCGGCTCCGGTCGCCGCTCCGTCCCGCTTCGCCCGGTGGGACGGGAGCCCCTGGGTCCCCACGCCCGTCTCCGGGACGCGGCGGGGGCAAAACCCGCAGCCCCATCGCTGCGCGGAGCCGAGCGGCTCCGGGTTCGCATCGCGCCGGAGGTACCGGGCTGGTCCCGCCGGTGAACGGGCACCGGCAGCGCGTGAAGCCGAGCCGGAAAGTTCGCAGCGACAGTAACGGCGTCTGCCGCCGGCACGGGCGGTAATTAGCGGCCGGGGGTCAGCCCGGCATCGGCTGCAGGTCTTGACGTGGCAGGTCCGTTCCCCCTGGGCCAAGCGATACCTTATTTTTTTTATGACAACGTCTCTGAAACGTAGCGATGCCGCTTGTGTCTGTCTTACAGTCGGGGAGGCTTGTGGAAGTTGGAAATCTGCTTGAGCCGGGTTTTGAAGCACGTACTCTAGCCGCTATGCCGTGTGTTCTCCTCCCAAAGGTGGAGAAACTGAGGCACGGAGAAGCAGCCCCCCCTCCCCAGGACTGCGCAGTGCCCGAAGCAGACCCCGATCCCCGCTGGCTGTCTCGGGGGAGAAGGAGAACAGTTACACAACTGAAGTGCCCCCGGCTCTTCCCGCAGCACAGCGCGTTTCCACGCGCCCCGGAGACCTGTTGTACACGACAGCTGGGGTGCTATCGATTAAAGCTTTCATGTAAGGCTGGGGGGGAAGAGAGCTCCATAAACCGTGGGCTTTTCACCTGAAGCTGACTGTTTTTGAGGCAAAATCCATGTCTGACTGATCCAAATCATTCACAGATACGATCTCGTGGCTGGTGGGCTCACCTCAGGGGGTTCCCGTGGCACAGCAGTGCCAGGCGCAAACCTATTGAGCTGGAGAATTGAATTTTAGGGCCACAATTTGTAGGCAGCGTGTGGAGAGCAGGAATCTGGGGTGACGAGACTGTTTTGCAGCTGTTTGCGCTTTAATTCTTCCATAATAAGCTAAAGCACTTCTGTTGGCAGCCCGCTTCATGCTGTCCGTTCCTCCGACGGTGCATTAATCTTGCATGGCTTTGAACATCATCTTCACAGCCAACCTGCGTGCTCCCTGCCCGTCTTTAAATCTGTGCCCCAGGCAAGGACACGTCTTCTAGGCTGGCAATGAGTTCCCAGTAGTCTTGAGACCAGAGAAAAGATTTGTAGGAATTCTTCTTGTTGTTGTTCCTAATGACAGGATAGCAATGGCATAAGCTTTCTGAGGTTAGGCTGCAATTTTGTGCCCTGAAGATTGTTTAAAAAACAACAACAACAACAAAAAAACCCCAAAAAAACCAAAAACAAACCCTCTATTTTTGGCTACAGCGTTGGGATGGGTAGAAACCAGGTGTCTCGGGTCTGTTAAATGACTTCATCTCTAATTCAACCCACTCTGCTGGGTAATTCACATCACTTTCTGTTTGTTCTCTAATACAATGTACGTGATGTCTTTTAGACACTATTAATATTGAGTGAAACTAAGTGCTTCCTGCACAGAAATAATTCCTGTAGGATGCAGTTTGCCAAGGGGGGGTTCTGTGACAAGAGCCGTCTTTTGCTAATGTGATCTTGATAGGAAAAAACAGCCTAGAAATGGTCTGTTTGTGAGATGAACTTCTTTAAACAACAGTTTCATCGTGCGCCCAGCTGTCGTGGCATCTTCTAGACCTCCTGCGCTCGTGTTACATCTGGGAAGGGTTTAGGACCCACGTAACGGTGGTGGAAACATTTTCCTTGGGAAGAGTCACAGAGTGATTTACAGTACAGCCGTAATAATTCCTTTGGAGATTTTAAAATTAAGCAAGTGCTCATTTGTCCTTGCATGCTGTATTTGGGAGGGGATAGCGTTCAGCGATGCTGAAGGGCAGTCTTTTGGAGGATGTCCCTGGGGTTAAGATGCAAACCCTTCAGCCTAACGTTCTGGGCATGGTGCAGGGTGTCAGAGCTGCAGGGGTGGGAGGTGGGGATGTACAGCGTGGCCTGACGCCGTGTTCTCGGCTTCCCCTTGAACCCTGGGATCTCGGGCTCAGCCTGGGTGTGAGCGTTAACAGCTCTGCACGGGCCTCTGCCTGTGTCTGGTCTCCTCGAGCAGAACAAACCTCGCTGTGTCCTGCCACCCTCGCTGATGTCTGTTGGTCTGCTCTGTAGTGGAACAGGTAACGGGCTGGATAAACAGGCTTGTACCAGAGCTGGGTTTGCTCCTGGAACTTGTACATACACTGTACTTGGGGATCGAATGCAGAGAGGGGGAGAAGGTGAGCAGGGAGAGGCTTTCTTAATACAAAACCGTGGCTGCATAGCTTGATCTCGCAAAGGCTGTCTGCCTGCTTTAGGTGAGTAGATGTGAACTCTCTCTCCGTCAGCAGCCGTCTGATTAACGCACGGCTCCCGTTTCTGTGTGTGGAGCGATGGTCTGGCCCTCCATCTGCCCGAGAAGCAGCACGTTCCCGTGCTGCGCTTCCATCTTGACTGTCCTGCAGCGAGAAACTGTCTGTCTAGGACAGCGTTGTTATTCATAATATGCAGAACGTGTTGTTGTGAGAGAAGTTGTCAAACCTTGTTCTTCAGGGCGTAAGAGGATGGCAGAGATCAGGAAGGCTCTTGCACTGCTGGCCTGGCTTGCTCCGAGGTACGTCTCTCGCTCAGGGCTGAGCGTGACAAACTTACTGAACCAGAAATCAACTTTCTGTCTGTCGGGGTGCTCAGAGATGCCCAGCTGTGAATATGAACGGTGAGGCAGCTCTTCAGATGGAGCAGTGAATAAATACGTAGCCCTAACTTGTTTGTGCGATCTTGTAAGAGCATTCACGCAGTAGTTATTGCATTCATTTTAGGAGTCGTGATAGCTCAGTTGTCGTCTTTTCGTGCATGTGTGGCCATGCAGGAGTATCCCGACTGTTTCCTTTACTAGGAATGGAGAGGCACTGCCTGTGGGGTAGGAGAAATTTCTGTCTTCTGCCTTGTTTTTCCTGGCATCGCTCAGAGCCATGATGTACCCAAAGGTGAATCGTGGCACCAAACGAAAACTGCCGTGACGCTGGGCAAAGAGGACAAAAGGACTGAGCTGCACGGTGTCCCAGCTGAAAACTGACTGGTGGCCTGTGACCAGTGCAATGGGGTTTGGAGATACTTTAGTGTAAATTAGATAAAAAGTGAGATTCTGACTTAAATGACAAGATTACCTAAGCACTCCAAATCAATTCACTTAATGACCAGCTGCTTAACCTTTATGTGAGTAGTGGTGTTTTATGCCTTGTCTGCTTCATGCTCTCTGTTTCATCCAAATCAAAATTAAATGACGCCATTACAATTATAGCTCTATCATTCCAGCATTCAAGAGTGCACTTTAGCAAAAGATCACCGTAATTTGAATTATGGTGTAAGTGGGGAAGTTTGTATTGCCTGCCATATTTTTAGAGCTCGTTTGGCTTTTCATCAGCGTTGCTTCATAGTACATGGTTGATATTGTAGTCGTCGTGCTGAAAGTTTGTATTGATAAGCCGTAATATTTTGTCCAGAGTAGTTACAATAGAGGTGATTGTGGGTTTTGACTATCAAAACATTACACAGGAAGATATTTCCCCTCTACTCTGGGGCTTGCATTAAACTTGGACTCCCCTCTTCCCCCCCTCCCCTTACTTTTGTTGCTTTGCTGTAGGGTTTTTATGCCCTTTTAATCATTTAGGGAGGAACGGGACCAGAGAAAGTATAAAGTATCATGACTGATGGATCATTCCTGACTGAGGATTTGGTGTAATGAGCTACACCAGCCTCAAAAGAGCTGCACAGATTCCACCATTTGCCTTGCTGTGTGTCTGTTTATTCCAGGCAAATCCAGATGAGCGTGATCAAAATAACCAAAACTAGACTAATTTGTATGCATTGGTCTTAGGGAGCACGTTTCTTTCATCTTGGTGTAAATCTGTGGTAGCTTTGCCAAAGTCGGTGCACTCACATTGGGTTTATTCTGAAGGAATAAGCTACTGGCGTAGTTTGAGTCTGCTGTCTCGGGTTCTTCGGAGTGGCTTTGCAGAGAAGCCGCAGGCACGGTGGGGGCAGGAGAAGGCTTGTGATGAAGCAGATCCGTTACGGATGAGGCAAAGGTCTCCAGAAGGCAGCGCCGTGCTCTGCTCCCTGTGATGGAGGTGCATCGCATCGCCAGGTACCGCGGGCTCTCTGCTCAGGCAGAGGTTTTCACTCCTTCCAAACCAGCAGCCTTTCCATCGCCTCCTCTGATAGCGTCAAGTGGGCATTTAAAAATAATTAAAAGGAGATTAAAATTGTGTTTCTGTTCTATTCATTTGGACTTTCATGATGGCGAACAAGGTGATCTCTTCAGAGGCCGTAATATTTCATATGAGGTAGAAAGGGCTCCAGCTGCTTCTGCTCTGGGCGTTAGTGGTATTGCTAAAAGACGGCCGAGAAATGACAGAAGAGATGTGCAGCCCTGAGCCTTGGAAGCATATTTAGAGCAATTTCACCTTCTGGGCAGCTTACAAGAAAGCAAATCTCATTTAATTCTTTCTCGTGATGCCCAATTAATTGATTATCATTATCTGCGACTGCTTATTTGCTGTAGTCAGTAATCACTGCTGTACTGTACAGGCATTGTAACAGCTAGCGGGAATGAATGCAGCTTGGTTCCTTTGGTTGGTTTTTAACCCTTCCAAGTACTTGGTCTTGTGGACCATCACACGCAGTCGTGGTTGGGATGAATGGGGAGTGAAAGCACTACATCGGCCCCCTGATTCTCTAAAGATACCAGGCTTGTTCCTTTAAATGCTGGCTTGCTTGTCTCTGTATTTTTAGAAGTCACGGACGGATCCGGAGGCTAGAAACCTCTCCCCTTCCCGAGAGGTCTCAGGTAGCTGAAGCATGGAAAAGAGGGATGTGACTAGCATCTACCTCAATAGTTACAGCAGTAAACTATTCCTTAGTCTCCGGGTTTGGTTAGAAACAACAACAACAAAAACCAAACCCAAGAACTGCACAGGAAAAAGCACCTACAGCTTAAAACACAGGTGCTGTGCAATGCCACAGGCTTCTGCTTTGCTTTTCTGCCCTGCAGTTTCCATTTTAACTCCTGTAGCCAGCTGAGCTCGGAGGGAGAGAGTGGGAAGTGTAACCAGGATCTGTCCCTAGGAAAAAGGGGGAGGGAAAGAGGTCACTCTTGGACTTGGAGTCATCTGCATTTTAAATTATTTCTAATGCTCCTTAGAGGGAAGGGCTCACGGCGGTGACAGAGCACAGGTCTGGCAAGTGATGTTCTTGGTTTCACAGGCAGATCTGATGGTACGCGGTCATCAGGACCTCACCGAGTACTGAGAGGTGACGCTCGGTTGTCACTGTGAGCTAATCTGAGCCGATCAAATTAATACTGCGCGTAATTTGGCAAGGGGCGAACTTGGATGTGGAGAGCATCTGTGGGAATGGGGTTTTTTAGCTGTTGCGGTGGAGTTAGGAGTAGGGTCTATTTGCTGCTCTGCCACTGACTTCCCTCAGTGGGCGAGTTACTTAGTCATCTGTTTCCCTTCATTACACCAGCAAATCGCAATCAGCCCTAATGAAATCAAACGACATTATACTGATACGAAAGATTAGAATGAAGTCCTTAATCTCTCCTTTCCTCATAATACAAGGATGATAGTACTTGGCATGGGTACTGGCTTGTTCGTCAGGGTTAGTATTGTTAGGGCATCCTTGAGTTCTTGGAGCATAAATGTTATTTAGTGGGCTTCTTGTAAATAAACAGTTTTGCCTCAGTAGAGAAACTGATAAGATAACCCCAAGGATAAAAGCCTGTCTTTCCTTCCAGTGTCCATTAGAAGAAAAGAAAAGCATTAGTGTGCAGCATAGCTGGTGAGTTAAAATATCTTTTACTTGGTTCCTCTGTCCTCAGGGAAGATGATGGATTTTTCTTGACACTTTCCTCAATGCCATGTCTGCTCAGAGATTTATTTGGCTCTAAATCCCCTCTCCTAAACTGACAATGCATCTGCTAAAATGATTTGGCTTAGTTTCTTTTGACTGGGTGCTCTGTGAATTCTCCCTGTCATGGACCACCAAGTGCTTAATAAATACAGGTGAAGCAGGGACCTGGGCAGCCTGGAGGAACCCTGTTCCTGCCAGCTTCTTGTTGCTGGACTGAGAAACCGTGTCTGAGACTCTTGGGGGAGGATGTACTGGTGGGGAAGGCTGGAAGGGTCTCTGCTTCGTGTGGGCACTGGCTGGGTATCCTTGGTGCTCAGTCGTGTCTAGGTGATCTCCTCGCATTGATTCTTTCAAAGCTGTTTTTTTTCCATCAAGTAACTCACCATATCTAGAGGATATGGGTTTGGTGGTGGTTCTCATGACGTTTTTCAGCATTGTTTGGTGTGACGTGGAAAGACAAGAGGAAATGGAGGTAATGTATCAATCTAGATTTCCCCTCGCGCCCCCCACCCCAGAAAACACCCAGACAGCTTTCCAGGGTTGCATTGAAATAGAGCCGTTGTTTTTCTGCTCTTTCTCAAATGTCCTGGACTTGCCTGAGGGACGCACTGGGCAGTGACCAGCTTTGAGGGGGTGGGGTGCGACAGAGCTGTTGTCTTGAAGTGGGGCTGGGGGGGTGTCAGCCCTCGGAGGGGTTAGGGAGAAGGCCCTGGAGCTAAGATTTCATTTGACCTTTCCAGGTGAAAGGGACACGGGCTTCCTGATGCCTTGGGGCTAAATGTGCGCAATCACCATAATTATGCATCAATTTGCATGCATTTGCATAAGTGCCACTACTTGAAAGCCAAACTGCTGTCACCTTTGCCTTGGGAGAGGGGGAGAGGTTGGACTGTACCTCCTGTAATTCCCATTTATCTTCGCACCCTCCATCCCCCTGCGCTCTGTTACCCACCACTTGCCCCTCTGGCTCCAGCCCTCCATCTGGAGTGTCTCCGCTTCCCGACATCCCTCCTCCTCCTCCTCCTCTCTCTCTCTTTCCCCACCTGCCTCCGTGTCACCTTTTTCTTGTACCAGTTTTCTTTGTTCCTGCCTGCCCCGGCCGCACGTCCTCCCCGCGCGGGGACGAGCTGTTTGCGGACGTCAGCGCTGATGAGGCTCCCGGTTCCTCGGCACGGAAGCAGTTCCCTGGCTGTCAGGCAAGATGGAGAGCGGATATACTTGATCCGAAGCATCTTTACTGCGGGCTGGGGCAGGGGACAATCTCTCCCTGTGCATTTTTACGGCACCCGGCAAACTTGGCCTTAACCAAGGTCCGTAGCGGGAGCTATAATAGCTTTATACTTGTCCTGCCTGCGGAGGATCCCTGAAGCAATCTTCTGGGGACAGGCAGGTGGTGCCTCTGCCTGTTGTCTTCTGCTCCGTCCTTTCTGCTGGCAGAGAAACCACTTAGCTGATACGGCTCAATCAATCTCCCTGTAAAAGGTCTCGCAGCCCCCTCGCCTCCATAGCAGACACGGGGAGCCGCATCGTTCCCGCTGGCACCGAGAGGGTTTAGTTCAGTCTAGCTGAACCCGCGAGCTTAAAACTACCTGGGTCCAGCAGGACCCCCCAGGATGGTGCAGGAAGCAGTGGCTAGGCAAACTTCTGCAAATTGTTCCCTGCATGGGTGCCGGAGCATGCTGTAAAAGTTCCCTCTGCCTCCCTCCTGTGGTATTTCTGCATTTCTTTCCCCTTCGCAGCTTTATTTTCAAGTCTGTGCCTTACTTTTTTGGGACTTGGCGCAAAACTGCGTGGTACTTCGATGATTGATAACCTCCGCACCGACCTTTGTGGTTTGCAAATGGAGCGAGTGCTTGGCTGTCCATTGTCTGAGCAGCCCAAGAAGCCAAACAGCTCTGGCAAGTCTCATATTGCCGGAAGAAAACAGCTTGCGTCTGTAGCAAGGGGGAGGATGGCTCATATTTAATGGTTCTTGTATCAAACTGTGATCTACCCACTAACGGAATGAATTGGAATAGATTGCTCACTTCATTAGTGGCAAAGGTAAGTGAGTGGGCTGTATCCGTACGAGACGCATATTTTATTCAAGCTGCCAGAAGAATACCGGTGATTAATTGCCATTGATTTGACATTTCTGTTCCTACTGGGGGAATTTTTGAAGGCCTGGAAGATGCTTTTACGCAGCCTTCAACCTTACGGCACCCTCCAAGTGGAAAGAACAAGGGGAAAATTCTGAAGGCGGGAGAGGAAAGCCTTCAGTCACGCACGGATGGGTTTCAGGAAGGGTGGCAGCTGTCAGTCTGGATCTCGGCAAAGAACATGCTGTATTGTGTGTTGCTTTGGGTTTTGTTTTTTTAAAAGGTAGTAACTGTGGGTACATGGGATGTGCGTTTCCTTTTTTATTATTATTATTTTAAGCAATCTACTTCACTCTCAAAGGACTTGATAGATAATTAAATAGTGTGTTGTCAGGAGATCAGTGGCCTTATGGAATCGATCTGCCCCTCTCTCTGGCTCTTGCTGCTTCTAATAATATTTCTAGGCAATTGGTGACTGTTTCCCTGCTAAATGTTTTGGCATTGATCCCCAGATTCAACTAAATTATTTCCTTAAGCTTCTCTTCCTGCAGGTGTGCTCGCACTCTGTGGTGCCGGGGTTAAACCTTTCATACCACAGTCTTCAGACGCATTTTAGATGGGGCAAAGCCAAATTCTATCCTGAGTCTGGAGCGAAACACGGCAGCACTCAACAATGTGTAGCAAGTCCCTGAAATGGCTTGAGGAAGGAAATGGAGGTGCAGTTTGCACTGCTTGATGCTGCAGAGGGGATTAAGGAGGTGGAATTATTTTATTTAATGGTCCACTGCAAAAGGGTTAGGTTTGGTATGCCCATCAAATAAGAGCTTGCAGGCTGAATATATGCTGTTGCTTTTGGCGTGGTATCTCTGCAATCGGTGGGCACAAGACAACTTGCCGGTCTGTAAGGAAGAAGTTCTCTGTTGCATTATTCCCGTCCAGTGCTTATCCTTTCCCTCTGTCAGTCCCTCACTATTTTTAGATGAAACTTCTGGCCTGAAGAGCTTTTCCTTCTGTCCCAGGGAGCTGGGGTGACCTGCTTCACGGGAAGTGTATTGTCGTGTGGGCAGGTGCTGGCCCTCTCCTTGCTGTTGTTGCTTTGTAAGTAGGCCTGACAGCAAAATCGAGGTCAGTGGACTCGTGCCAGCTTGCTGGTGGTGTGACGCTTCCCTGGGAGCGGGGAAAGGCAAAGTGCTCAAGGCTCGAGCAGCAGCTAGGCTGCCGGGCACAGGGACCAGCAGCCTGAAGGAGTAGGAGGGTACAGTGGTGGAAACCCGTCAGAACCCCCCCACTGCCAAGGGGTCAATGCAGCTGGCCAAAATTTCATGCTCGGATGGGTGTTGGGACCTTCTACAAACATGTTCCAGGAAGCCAGGGTAGATGCATAGTGTGGGAGAAGCCATTGTGATAGGGCTGGAAAATAATTCCTCCTGATTGCTTGATGTTCAAGGAGACCAGCTGGAAAATGGGTCCTGCCCTCTGCTGTAGATATGGTCCCTGCTGGCCAAAATGCCTCTGCGATGCCTGTGCAGGGAAAGAGGTGTTGAAGAAGCTGCCTGTGTGAGTCCCTGGTCTGTCAGTAATTAGCACCTCTGATCTCCAGATTGTCAGTTGGCTCCTTCTCCCCAGCCCTGAGAAATTAAATTAAAATGAAAGAGGAGGGAGTAGTCCTGCTTGCTGGGAGAGCTGGCAGAGATGAGGAATCTTAGGGCTGGATCTGCCCTTGATAGTGGTCTGGATCTGCCCTTCCAGGACTGGTCCCACCCATGTCCTGGGGGTCCCAGCTGGCTTAGCAGGGGGAGGTGAAGCCCAATGGTCCTGGCAGTGCAGAGCCCCAGCCAGGGGCTGTATCCAGGCTCTGTCCATCAGCATGGTCTGCCCAGGCTGCTGGCTGCTCCCGCGCCGTGCCAGGACTCCTCTCCACGCTGTGGCCCTGGAGAACAAGGCTCTCTGCTCTTGCTGAGGAGGGGGCTAAGGCGAGTGGAGCTGTCTCTGGTGAGCAGCAGTGGCTGTTGTGTTCTCCCATGCCCTGACATTAACCACCTCCTCTCCCTGTGATGAAGAGCTTTGTTGCTGCATCCTTGGCTTGAAAAACCTTCCATCCTGCCCAAGCTGCTGAGTCGCCTGTTTGTAATGCAGTTGTTGTTGTCCCTGAGTACCGGTGTGTCCCCAAGGGCTTGCAGAGATGCCCGTCGCCTCTCAGCTCAGCCCATTAGCCTTTGCTCTTGCCTCCTTAATGATTTCCATTTTTGCAGCACCTCTACACTCAAAGCACTTTCTTTTATTAGAGGCAAGACTTCTGCCTCAATTCTCATTCTGAAGCGGTTTCCTTGAGTACTCAGCACCCAGCTACAGCTGCACGCTGAATTGGAGCGAGCGGTGCTGGGAGAAGCACCCTGCAGCCCTCTGGCTTAGCCAGGCTCAGCCTTGCTTCCATTGTAAAGCCGGTGGTAAGATCCTGGCCCAGTGGTAGTGCAGCAGTAGGCTGCACCTCATTACTTTAGTAGCAGGCATAAATGGCCCCATTAAATCTACTCTTTATCCCAATCCTGTAGCAATAAAAATTGTCAGGACCAAGATGGTGTTAAGAAATTTATGGCAAATGCTCCACTATGGTGGTCGCTTGGATTCCTCATGGGAGCCGGTGTTGGGGCTAGAGCATCCTTTAGAGGGAGGCTTCTCCCAAAGCACTTCATAACGGACCCGAAGAACAGCTGGCAGGAGAGTCATTATCGTGTGCTGCTAACTTTCCAAAGGTGCTGGATAATCATGCTCAGTGGATGAGAAAATTACCTGCAAAACTTCTTGGGGATGTCAAATCAACCTTGTTTGTTCCAGTCTCTCTGAAAGCTGCTGAGAGCCTGATGGAAATGTGTATTAGCAGAACCGAAGGGATGAAATGAGGAGGAGCTGCTGAGGGTACCTGTGTCTCATGTGCCCCAAGCTGGGTGTGAGAAGGTTTTCCTGGGTCTGGCACCTGTGCCTGGGTGGAAAAAGCAGATGAACCCCCTTGGAAGGGACTCGCTGTTGGGGTTGCCTCAGCATTCTTTCCAAAAGCAGATGATTTGTCAGCCTCAGTGCAGGGAAACTGAGGCACTGAAAAACAGGAAGATACTATGGCAGGAGTCAGTGGCAGGATCTGTAGCAGCTGGAGGTTTTTGGCTCCTGCTCTGAAGGCTACACCCTGTCAAAGCCCAGGGATGGTCAATAGAAAAAGCCAGTGGAGCAGTTGGCTGTGCTGGGGATCCCAAGGGCTGACCTGTAGGCTTTTGGGAGCTGGGTGGGGACAGGGGGTAAGCCCCACAGGTCAGGGTGGGGTTGGTGTTCCATGTAGGATGGGAACAGGCCTCAGTGGAACAGGTGAGTCAAAGGCTGTGCAGTGCGGAGACGGTCCCTTTCCATGGGCTGCTGACCCAGCGTGTCCCCACGAGACACCTGCACCACTCCCAGGAATGAGTGGCCTTCTCCCAGCAGGTCCTGATCCAGAGGTCTCCTCTATACCACTGGGACCACCAGTTTTCCTCTTTCCCCCATGGGTAACAGACTTCATCTCCCCAGATATCAGGAGGGACACTCTTGCAAACCAGAAGGTGAACAGATGCACCAGCCTTCATAAAACCAGGGGAAAAAAAACCAACAGAGGGGAAGAGTAGCGTTTCTTCCTGTGCGGGGAAATGGACAGTAGCTCTGCTCACTTGGAGCTCACCAAAGCAGTTGGTAGTGATTTCTGTCTGTTTGGACATATGATGGAAGCTTCTCCCATTTGGCTCGCCTGATGCCTCTCTGCTCCGCAGCTCTGCATGCCAAATGCTTTGTTAAAGTCTAGTTCAGTGTGTGGATGTACAAAGGTTTTATAGGCCTGTGCCAGATCTCGTTCCCGTGCCTTCTGTGCTTCATTACGGAGCATGTGCGGGTCTGTTATCTGCGGGAAAACACTGCTTCTCTTCTCGTCTCCTGTCGTAGCTCTGTCAGCTTTAGTTTAAATAGCTGGTAGCTGCCTAAGGAAGGAAGGAAGCTCAGATGTTTGAACAAAACTGACTTTAGTGCTCACCGGGTTGGGGAAGCGGTTTGTGGTGACTGTCCTTGTGAGTTTGACAGGACTGCAGTGGCCAGGGGGAGGACACGGGTGGTGCTGAGCAAGCCTTGTGCTCCTCGGCCTCCGACTCTCGTGCTGGGCTTCTTCCTCAGACAGGAGCTGTGCTCTGGCGTACTGGAGCAGACGTGCTTCTAGTGGAGGTTAAACGCAGAGATTCCTTGGGCTATTTATGCTTGCAGCTGAAGGATTTACCTTCTGAGCTGATACAAACCCAGGCTTATGCTAAAATTAATAAAAATAAAGAATATCTTCAAACCGATGCACGCTCTTATAAATAGACTTGGATTACAAATAATCTAGCTTACAAATGTGCCTCACTAGTTGAATTTCAGACCTTTGCTTAAGCATGTTCTAGGCAGAGGCTTAAGTGTTTGCTCATTTAAGCACGTGTCTGAAGGCCATGTTGAATCAGGGCTGTGGGAGACAGTCTTCTAGAAAAAAAAAAAAATCAGCTCATTGACACTCTTAAATGGTCCCATAATGTTGCTGTGTCCAGTCAAACTGCATTTTACCTCTGTGCGTGTCTCGATGGTGCCTGCAATGGTGTGTTATATATCTGCGTACGGTATATACGTCTACACACCACTATACACGTGTGTTCTGTGTGGTTTAGGGATGTCCAATGGCCTCTAGCTCGTCCACCAGCTCGTGGTTGGGTGGAGGGTTTGCTCATGTCATGGCCCTTCGTTATGTCGTGGGTTGTAAAGCCGATGAGGAGTTTAACCGGAGAGGATGGCAGCTGTATGGAAGGTGCATGTGATGGCAGGGGCCATCTGCTGCAGGCTGAATCAGGTGGGGCAGGGTGGGAGCAGACAGGGCTGAGGTGGAGCCTGACTTCTTAAAAAGAGGAAAAAGGAAGAAAAAAAAAAAAGCAGGTTGGATTGCAGTGGGAAGCATGGAGACTCAGCCACACGCCTGGGCAGTGTCACCGAGTAGATGTGACACCATGCCAGGAGAGGGGCTCTCGCCAGCTTTCTCGGGGGTTTGTGGGGTCACCTTGGACAAGGTGTTTCCTGCCTTGCTTCTCCCCTTTCTGCTTGCTCTTTCACGCTTGTGTTTCTTGAGGCAAGCAGTATCCCTTTGAGTGTGTTTAGCACCTAGCACGAGGGCAGGTAACTGGAATCCTCAACTACTGAGGCCAGTGTCACTCTCTTACCATCGTTGAGCTGCATGGATGGTCCCACTCTGCCTCACAGCAGTAAGGTAAGTCCTTTGTGGGTGCTACTGTCCTCCCCCACCTGTGGTCACTCACTTTCCAGTGCAGGGGACTTGGAGGCCAGCAGAGCTGTGTCCTGAAGGGCTCCTAAGAGAAGGGAAGGCCCCAGATGGGATGCCATCGCAGTCCTGCATTAGCTCTTCGGTAGGCATTAGTGCCGGGGGAGAAGCACTGCTGGGCAGGAAACTGCTTCACTCCCTGAGTCCTTGAGAAGCCTCAGTAAATGTATAAAGGGCTATACAGCATCACCAGCCTGCCTGCTGCTGGGAGAGACTGTCACCAGCAACGTCCTGACGGGCACCGCCAGCTTCTGTTCGCTCCCTCCACTCCTGTCTCCTCTTGCACTGAGGCTGCTGGGGAGCCCTGGCCCAGCCGGCTGCTCTCCTCGCCTCCCGGCTCTCTGCTGTCACCTTCATGCATAAAACATCTCCCTGTTGACTGCGATCCCATCTCCTGGTGGCCTTGTCAAGGGAGCTGCAGGGGGGACATAAAAAGCCCCTTGTAAATCTTTGGCCTCTCATCTCTGGAAATTTTACTGTGCCTCCAGAGTGCCGCTCTGCTGCTGGCCCTGCTCTTTCAGGGGGTGATGCTTAGCTGAGGTGCCCTGCCTGCTGCCAGCCTTCGGCAACAACCGCTGCTCCATCCTCAGGACAGGCTGTGAACGCTCCCCGGCGCGGAGCTGGGGACCCTGCCTGCACTTGCTCGCTTCTCCTCTGCCTGGTGTCTCTCCTGTGTGATGGAAACCCCAGAGGGTTATCTTCGGATCCCCCTCCCCTGCCAGGATGGGTGCTCCGAGGAAGGGAAGATATGGGATCCCTGCATCCATCCCAAAGAGACCCTCGTGGGAACGGGGTGGCAGCGAGTGTGGGGAGAAGGAGGTGAGATTGTTTCTGTGGGGGCTGTGCCATCTCATAGCGGTCACTCTGCACTGGTAGCTCTAGAGTAGATGAGAAGTCTCCCCGCCACCCCCGACTCATTGCCATGGAGGTCAGGTCATCCTGAGCCTGTCTGCATGGGAGCTTACGAGGGGGCTTTGGGTTGGGGAGCTGAACGGTGCCTGGAGGATGGATGGGCCCCTGTGCCGTGGTGCCTATTTGGGAATGGTGTCCCAGGGTGGGCAGCAGGCTCAAATAGTCCAGTGAGACTTGGGCTGATGGTGGCAAGGCTGAAGCGGGGTGAGCACCTCTGCCTGTCTGCCAGCCAGGCTGGGGCTCCACGTGCTCGCAGAGAGAGAAGAAATGTGGCAGGAGATGTGTTTGAGGGACCGGAGGAGCTAAGGGCATGGGGGATGGAGTTAGCAAGCAGCCCAGGACATGGAGGTGCTCTTCAGTTTTGATGGGGCTGTTGGTTTCGCAGTCTTCGTTTAAGCTCTCCAGGCATGTGATGACCTTGGGAGCACGTGACAAATTTTCAGCCAAATTGCTGTATGTGATGGAGGTGCTGAACTGGGAATTGGCAAGTTGGATTCTCTCTGGCTCTGCAGGGAGGGACAGGAGTGTTGCCAGGTCAGAGCTGGGATCCGGCCAGCCCACTATTACTGACGATATTACTCTTTACTGAAGAGCTGCCTGTATTAGTTCTTCCCGGTCGTGAGCTTTGCTCAGCAGCTTCTCTGCTCAGTGGGAAGAAGAGACCTTGCAGGAGTAGCTCATCAAAAGGACGTATATATTTGGGGGGAAAAACCCCCAACCCAAAGCACCTCCTTTCTGAGAGCAAATCTGGAGCATTGGTGTTCCTGAGGGCTCAGAAGGAATCAGCACTTACGGATGTCCCCAGGGAGAACTCCTATGTTAATTGAAGCCTATAAAGCCTATGTCTGCTTCATCACAGTGGAAGCTGGAGGAGCAATTGCAAATGGCCTTATCTGAATCTCAAGGTCATCTTGGTGTATTAAATGTATTTATTAATTATTGTACTCCTTGACTGCTTGTGCTGGGGAGGCAGCTGGTAATGAAATGCCATGGGAGGCTGAATTTCTGGGAGCGTTGTTGATGTCCACTGAATGCATCAAGAGCCTTTCCAATGGCGGAGTTTGGGGCTGAGCTGAGGGGCCCAACAGTGCTGCTGTCCTCCAGCTCTGATCCCTGTCCTGCTCTGGCTCCTCTCCAAAGCTGCAGAAACTGCTCGGTCTCAGGTTCAGCCCACGCTGGGGTCCCTCCTGGCGTGTCACTACCCACCTTACCTCCCGCACTCTGCTTCGCTCTGGCTGACGGGGAGAGCATATTTTCTCTGTCAGCAGCAGCAGCTTTGCCTTTTAATGCTGTTGCTGTTCAGGAGAGAATAGAAAAATTCCAGCTCTTTCACCGGCTTTTTACGTAGGTCAGTCATTCAGTTGGTGGTTGCAGTGTAGCTTGAGATCTTTCAACCTCAAGGAAGAGCAAAGCCACGTCACCCCAGAGCCCTAGGGCAGATTGTCCTTCCCTTTCCGCAGGCATTAACTCCCTCCTCTCCTTGGCTTGTCTTCCAGGTACTGAAAGGCTGCAAGAAGCTGAACCTGTCTGTACACTCGGTGGGACGCATCCCTGGGGGGTATGTCACCAACCACATCTACACCTGGGTGGACCCGCAGGGCCGGAGTGTGTCCCCGCCGATGGGGCTGCCGCACCACCAGAACAGCTCCCTCCGCAAGGACAGCGAGAAGAGGAGCCACCTCCAGCTCCTGCAAGAGGGGGATGAGAAAAAAGTGAGTAAGGGGGACCTGTCACTGCCCCGGGGGCCTGTCCGTCATTAGCTGTTCCCATGTAGGTGCCAACCCTCTTCGTTCCCCTCATGCTTTTTATTGCTGTGATTCTGGGCTCCGTTGGGACAGCCTGTCTCTCCTTTAGGAAACATTAGATCCTGGTCTTCTCCCTTGGTCTGCGGCTTTCCCTCTGTCTCCCTCGAGGAGTCCTGTGGGACAGGATGGATCGGCTTTGTTCCTGTTTGACACAAGTAGCACCTGAGATGGAGACAAGGCCTTGACTTGCCCGGCGGCGAGGGTCCTGCCAGGAACAGCGGCCCACCCAGAAGTTGCTTTTAAGGCTTTTCCCAAAGAGGTGGTTGTTTTGGCTGGAGGCCTGCTGCCAACATGGTCACTGAGAGGTGGACATAGATGTTAGGTTCAGCAGGGTTCATGGATTTGGAGGGCTAGATCTCAAGAGAGCTTTACTGCTCTTCTTCACAGGTTTCCGATCTTGCCTCAGGTGTTTCTGTGAGGCTTTCTTGGCTCTCTTGGCAGGCCCGTATAAGGTTAAAAAAAAAACCCCACACCAAACAAACAAACAAACAAAAAAAACAACCAGAAATCCAGTTTTTCTCTTCTAAAAATGCTCTAAAGTAAACCAGATGATTTTCCGTTTCTGGGAGGGGGAGGCAGGCTGAGCCAGGAAGGGCCTGAGCAATGCCTGTGGAAACAGCCCTGGCAAGTGGAAAAAGGAGCGGGGAAGGGAATGGCTTTCAGAACAGTGCCCGGGGGAGCTGGTGGGGTCTGGCCAGTGCTGGCCACTCCAGCAGGGCCTGGATCTCGGGCCTTGGACCGAGAGGAAAACGTATCGGCACATCTAATTCCCAGTCCTCTTCTCTTCTTGTGAGCTTGCCCTCCTTTGAAATCGGCCTTATTATAAGTGAAGCCAGCAGAGGATATTTTCAAGCTGTATTTTCAAGTATCTGATCCTGGGGATTTAATGTCTCTTCTCCCTCGTGCTTCCCGTGCCCAAACAGACTGAGAGACTTGCGGATGCAGAGGAAGGGTGCTCAGTGCACAGGCTGGAGGGGCAGACTCTGCTCACTGTCTTGGTGGTGATGGATAGGGAACGTGGTCGTCCTTTGCAAGCAGGACGTGGTATTGCCTCACCGGCATTCACGGGATATCAAAGTACTGTCGTATGAGTGAGCAGGGCACTGGCTTCCCAAAGGCACAGGGTTGCTTGGAGCCTGGACGTATTTCCATCCTGTTATCCTGAGATCGCCCTGGCTGCCCCCAGCACTTTGGTTGTATGCTCAAAATGTCTTCAGCTCCTCCGGGAAAGGATGTGGAGGGATCTGTAAGCTAGAGCCTCCCACCTCAGCCAGAGAGGGGAAAAAAAAATCTAATACAGGATGAGGCAGTTTGCTGATGAAATATTCATGTGGGCCACAAGGGAGAAGGGCCCATTATTTTTACTTTAAGGAGAAGAGAAAAGCAGCCGCTGCTGGCTTTCTGGTGTCCCCCACCCCCTACCACTCAGTGTCACCTTGATACAGCTGGCAGCGACTCTGAAGCTGTAGGTAGGTGTTTCTCTGCGCGCCGTTCCTTTAGTCTTTGCTGTATATCGACATGAAATGCTGAGCAGCCCGCAACTGTACGCGTCCCTGCCCAGCGCTTGGGCCTCGCGTGGCCCCAGACAGCCCCTTCCCGTCGTTCCCGAGGGAGGTGTGATCGCAGGTGCCCCAGGTGTCTCTGGGCATGGGCTGGCCATCAGGCCAAAGAACCCTCCGCTCTCTGCTGCTCCTGGTCCTGAGCTCGTCAGGGCTGGCTCCCAAGGGGTGCACAGGAAAATTAATCCAACTGAACTTTGCAAGTTAAGAGCTTTAATTACTGTAGCTTAATCTGCTTTGGAAGGGAATGAAGTCAAGTTGAATGAAGGCCACATTAAACTTCAAAGAGCGTCCATGCAGGTGTTGGCTACTATTGGATACACTCCCTCCCAGGGTGTGAGGGGGTCCAATCTCCAGGTTGCCCACTGTGTCACCGTTCTAGCTGAGCTGGGCTGCAGGACCTTGGCTTGCAGAAGTGGCTGTCCTTGTTCTGAGCTGTGCTTCCCTGGTAAGATTGCTGTGACGCTTCTTTGCGGCAGTGCTGCACAGCACTGGGAAGATTTGCCAGCCTTGGATGAAATGCCCAGTCTTCATGGTGCTACCAGCTTGTGGCTTGCTGGCTTCAGGACCTTTTGCCCAGGTGTGAGGAGTGGTGAAGAGCCTCTCACTCCACCTGGCTCTTCCAAAATCTGAGCTTGTTCTTCCATTCCTTGGTGCTTCTTCCCGCAGTCAGGCAGCCCTTTGACTTCTGGTAAGGGAGGATCATGCTTTGATGCCAGGGCAGGGGGGTGAAGGCCCCTCTGACCTGGGAAGAGCCAGCTACAGTTGCAGGAAGTGTTTGAAGCTCACAGACATGGGTGTGCGAAGAGCTGGTGCAGAGGGCAGTGCTGGCATGGTGAGAGCAGGCAGTATTCCACCTTTTCCTGGCACTGCTCCTCCGTGGCATGTCAGCAGTGACATCGGTCGCTCTGCTCTTCCCGTCCTGCCCCCCTGTGCCATGCTGGCGTGTACCATGCTGTAACAGAAGCCATCAGCCGTGTGTTGTTTCAGTCGTGGGATCCCCACGCAGCTCTGCGGGTGGCCCTTAGCTCCCTCTGCGACTCCAGCCTTGACTTCTTCCATCAGACTCCAGCGTGCCTCCTACCCTGCTGTAGTGCAGCTCTTGGCACTGCCTGGAGGCCTTCTCCTTGCCCTGTTGACGGGTCTCCATCTTTGCTGACCACAAGCATGATGCATTTTTCTCCCTAGCCTGCTGGCTCAGTGGTTCAGAAGGATTTTCAGTGGTAGCTGTTAGTACTGATGGGACCTGAGATTGCTCAGAACAGCACCCTGACCCCTCCGCTCCTTGCACTGCCCTGAGCCTGCCCCCAAACCCAGCTCCTCATCACGGTCCTGCTCATTGGTGTCAATGTGCAAGGCCTGGGATGCATGTTGTGATAACCTCCACTCCTGACTTCCCATCTGTAAGACCAGCGAAAGAAACTTACTGGATGCTACAACTTTTAAATGACTGAGGCCACCCAGACACTTCTGTATCCAGAGGTGCCTTGCTTTGCCAGCTGATGGGGAAAGAAAGCCCCACCGTGATCAAAGACTGGCTGGCAGTGAGGAGAGCCTGAGCTGCCCGGTAGATTTGAGAGGGGTTATTTGGTGTGACCGCCTGTGTCATTTGTCAGAGCACGTGCTTCAGGGCATGAATGAGCTGAGTTGCTTTGTCCTGACTTACTGTGCACCATCCAGAGATGAAAACATGTCCCAGAACATGGGAACAGCCTGCCTCTAGTTTTTTCTCTTTTTATTTGTATGTGTAGATATATATATATCTAACTATTGAAAGTGGAGTTATGCTGTTCACAAATACCATGCAAATAAATGCAACATGTCCCTGGTTAATTCAACCCAGTCATCCAGAATTGACAAGTACCCCCGAGGGCTATTTGATTTCTGGATGGTTTTACATTCCAAGGGAAGGGCTGGGCATTAGTTGGTTATTTCCTCCCCCCCCCAATCTATCTGAATGTCCTGGAATACATGTGCGAAAGCTTTCAAACAGGCGCTGTTTGGGAAAGTACAGCAGAAATCAGACTTCAGCCCTACAGCAAAAGCCTGAAGAGATGTAAACCAGCAAGTTTAATGCATTGCTACAGTTCAGTAAGCCTGCCATGCTACTGTACTTAAGGTGGTATTTCCAGCTTTTGCAAGGTTAAATTCAAGGTTGGTGGAAGCATCCTACGTTCATCAGGCAACAGAGATATCCCTGTCTGGCTACCTTTCCCTCCAGCACATCTGGTCTGTATGCCTGAAAGGATGGGTTTTGTAGCATAGTTTAAGAAGTTTGCTTATCTATAGGCAGAAGCATTCATTATCAAAAGGTTTGAAATGGAAACCACTGCTGCTGGCGTGTGTAACCGATCCGTCTGGTAGAGGAGGGATCTGGCCTGTGGCCGTGTACCTTCCTGGAGCCGGCGCCCGGATGATGGGATGGAGGTGTGGGGCGGATGGGCTGGACTGGTGTGCGGCTCGGGCAGCTGGGCTTTCAGCTGAGAGGTTGGTCTGACCTCCGCAGAAAGCTTTGCTGTAGCACAGGTTCAGCGCAGAAGGCAGCCAGTGTTGCTGGTGCAGGGCTGGCACGCTCCTTCCCCTTGGCTTTCTGTTGTAACTTTGTGTGGGTGCTGGGATTCCTTTGCTGTCAGCTGCAGAAGAAGCCGTTAGAGGGCTTTGGGAAGTTACTGGTGGGCTGTCAGCTGCCTTTGCTTTCACCATCCTGTTCCAGTCAGTGGTTCTGGGCCAAAATCCACCTTACACCAAGCTTGGGTCAGAGGCTATTCTCTGTGGATGCGCAGGCGGTGAATGCTGAGATCTGGGCCAATTACTCAGTGTAGACCTGACCTAACAGGAATGATATCTCATGAGAAGGCACAAGAAGGGATGTGAGAATTAAAGGGAATGGAGGGACGAAGGAGGTGCTGGCACGTATGCGCTTGTGGTCGTGCACATTATTGCAAATCTTTACACTTCCCTTATCTGACGTGTCTGTGGCAGGTTGAAGAGATGGCCGTATTTCCCAAGTTTTGCTATTCCTAGTTTTCTGTGGTCAGGGCATGCCTGTAGCTGTAATCAGTGGATCCTGTGTTTCATCAGAGCCCTGTGCCCATCTTCCCCGTAGGTGAAGTAGCCAGTGATGGTGGTCAGTAATAAACGTGAAACAAAGGGCTTGCACTAGTGCGAAGCTCTGGTGAAACGTTCTTGGAGCCACCGGTCCCCAGGACAGACGCAGCAGCAGGTCGCAGTCCCCCAGGGCCATCCCAACAGAGGATGTAGCCTTCTTGCTGGAAAGATGAGACCTGCTTCCAGTGGTCACCTTGCGCTTCACAGCAGTTTGATTTTTATGATCTGTCCAGGCTTAAGTCCTCTAGATTTTTCGCAACAGCAAGGACCATTTGTGCTGTGAATTGTCATTGATGCACTTCTGGGATCAACAGCTTATTTCATTAAAAGCACTTTGGAAACCATCAGCCAGCAAAAACTCGTAGGTGCTGCTGAGCTGGGAGGAAGATGAACTGTGCAAAATGTTCTGTAAGTGTCGGACTGCTAATTTTCTGAGAAATGCCACTTCATCAACTGAATCGTTGCTCTGACGTGCTTATTGCCAGGGGAGCTGCTTATTCCTTTAAGCTTTTGGTGCAGCAGAAGAAAGAAAATAAACGTAAAGAAGAGAGTGTGAATGTCTTTTTGCCTTCAGGCAGTTCTGTATTCAAAAGTAGCTATAATTATTATAAAATATATATTTCTGTAATAACATTGCATGGCTTGAATGTTTGAGACACTAATGGTGACTACTCGAGCATGAAGGATAAGAGATGCAAGAGAGATAAGGAAGAATTTCTTTGTATTAGACTGTAATGACACTTTCAGCGTGAAGTGATACAGCTCCCCGTGTCTCTCGCTGTTTGCTTGCTCTGACCTTGCTGGAGTTTGCTTTGGTTTAAGGCTAGAAGCCTCTCCAGGCTCCTTGGGGGTATGTGGTCAGCTCCCTGCTCGCCTGCAGGTTTCCTGTGGTGACTGGAGTACGTGAGGTGAGTACCAGTACGTACTGGTCCCCCTGCTCCCTGGGATGAAAGGTTTCCTCCTGCCTTGGGCCGTCTGCAGCACTGTCCCAGCAGACTTACCCCAAAATGTCCCACTGTCTCAGCTCGCCTCGCCCCGTGCTGGCGGGCAGCAGTGCCATCTCTGTTATTTCAGGTACTTTAAGGAGAAAAAGCACCCAAAAGTGATAATTGTGCCCCAGGGCTATGGAGTGCTGCGTGGGTCGAGCCCTGCCCGGTGGGGAGGCAGCCGTTCGGTTCAACAGCAGCGTGGCCCAACGCTGGGACGTGGGACCAGGCCCCGTGGCGGAGGACGTGGTTCAGAGACCGTCCTGTGCTGCTGTGGCCAGCCTGTCCCTCTGCTCTGAGGGTCCCCTCTCAGCCGTGGGAGACGCTCCCTGCCCCGGCACGCAGCTGCTACGGGAACCAGTTTGCAAATCGGCGTGCGGCATGGGCGCGTTGTGCGGCCAAAGGCAGCGCTGTCGCTGTGCTAACGCTAAACGCACTCGGAGGTGGCTGGCATCGTAGCTGTGACAGGGTGCCCAGCACGGCCGCACAAAGCCTGCCCTGCGAGGGGGTTGATGTCGAGGTGGCTGGGATGGATCTGGCTCCGTTGGCAGCTGTGACTCTGCTGCTCCCGGTTCCTCAGTTAAAGGGTCCTGAGCTGGCTCCGCGTTCCTGCGAGCTGTGCTCGCACGTTTGCAGGATGTCTAGACATAAGCCAGTGGGGTTTCCTTGGCGAGCAGGAGGAGGATGAGCCCTGCGAGCCTCCTTAAGTGTTGTTTTTGTTGTACGGCAGCAGTAATGGTATGGAAATAGCTGTCGGCATGGGTGAAACCTTCTCAGCCACTCAGGCAGCTGTGTGCTGAATCGCACTGATGCAGAGCAATTCTCGTCTGAAAGAGCTCTACCTAATGGTAAAATTGAATCTGTCAACAGGTAATTTCATAAACCCAGAGAAAAGAAATCCCGTGTGTGGTGGGTTGACCCTGGCTGGGGCCAGGTACCCACCAGAGCCGCTCTATCACCCCCCTCCTTCACTAGACAGGAGAGAAAATGTATAATGAAAAGCTTTGTGGGTCGAGATAAGGACAGGGAGAGATCACTCACTTCTTATCGTCATGAGCAAAACAAGACTGAACTAATTTACTCCCAAACAGAACAGAGTAGAGGAATGAGAAATAAAACCAAATCTTAAAACACCTCCCCCCTCCCCTCCCATCTTCCCGGGCTCAACTTCACTCCTGGCTTCAACCTCCTCCCC
>VXBL01004301.1:44693-72435 GCA_013400195.1 Aramus guarauna | reverse complement strand
GGGCTGGAAAAGCTCTCTCTAACTCTTTTTTTTTCCTTCTTAAATATGTTATCCGAGAGGTGCTGATTGGCTTGGCCTTGGCCAGTGGTGGGTCTGTCTTGGAGCAGGCTGGCTTTGGCTCTGTCAGACACAGGAGAAGCTTCTCGCAGTTTCTCACAGAAGCCCCCCCCGCAGCTACCAAAACCTTGCCATGCAAACCCAACACACCGTGCAAGAATCGACTCAGAGCAAATGCCTTACTGCTGACAGCAGGTTTTTTTTTTTCCTTCACTTTCTGCTACAGGAGGCAGCAGGTGTTTGAGTGTTGAAATTGAAATGAGAATTGTGACCCTGATCTTCCAAATGCTTCTGTGTTGTACACGTGGGAGTAGCGTGGGGCTGGACACGGCCTGGGTACGGCATAGGGGAGGGGAGGTGAGGACGGCACAGCGTCTGTGCCACCGTGATCCTGGGGGTACTGGCCCTTCTCAGCAAGGTCGGGGGGCTTACCTTGCCTGGATGTGCTTGGTTCCCCCCCAGAATAGCTGCACAGCCCAGCTCGCTGCCTCTGTTTTAGGATGGTGTCGGGGCAGCTGAGCTTCAGCCTGGCAGCAGAACAGGGGGAGAGTTGAGGAGGGAGGAAACATGGTGTGGAAATGGAACCAAAATGCCCTCTTCTGGGTCAGGATTTGCACAGAAGTGTTAATTGTACATGTACAAACCTGCTTGCCCGAGTGGAAAAGCCCAAGCAGAAGGGCTTGGTCTGGGAAATGGTGTGTTGGGGGTCTGTTCCCAGGGGGCTCAGGACCGGTGCTCTCCATCGTGGCAGGATGAAGTCACAAACCCACTGGAAACAACAGCCTGGTCACTGTAGACATATTTAGCTCCCTCCTTGGACACAGCTTGGCCTGTGCTTCACTGTCATCCCACAGGTTCCCTCCCGCCCCACAGCCGTGTCTGGAGCGTGGACTTACGGCATGGGAGAGGTGCCCTCGGTCGGGATGGCTGCGGGTGGGACAAGGCTGTGCTTGGGGCAGGCAGGATGATGGTGCCAGCCAACCCCACCTGACACCATCCCTGCGGTCTGCCCCGTCACTGGAGGCAGGAGGCCCTTGGGAAATAGGGATAAGAGGGGAGACTATTTTGCACACTAAGTCCTTCGCACGGAGTGACTCAGCCTTTGCTTCGTCCTGGCAATCAGCTTATCTCTCGGTTTGGCTCCCGAATGCTTTCTCTCCGCTCCTCCTTCCTGCCTTCCTCATCTCTCCCCAGTCTGATCAAACCGAGCCCCCCTGCCTGCTAGCCCTCGCTTTATTTCTCAGCTGTTCCCTAAATCTGCAGTTCGTCAACAAGCCCAACGCTTCTTGTGGTTATTTCCTCTGGCCCCTGCTGCTGCCACACTTTTCCCGGCTGCCTGCGTTTCTATTGCGATTTCCGCAGGGTTTATTTGGAGAGGCGTAGGTATTAGTTGATGAAGAAATGCAGTTAAGCCTTCAACCACCCAACTTTCAGGGATTGCCAGCAGCAACATATTTTTAAGTAGTGCTTAGTTGTTGGGTTTTTTTTCACGCAGCTTGGGTTTGGGGGGGGAGGAAGGTCTGTCGGACCTTTATTGCTCGAGGCTGTATTCGTTGCTTTCTGCTTCTTGAAGCCTAGGTTTGCCTGGTACGCCTGTAAACAAACCAGCTCACACAGCGGTACGTCAGCTTTATGGGGAGAGGGAGTATCTCTTACTCCATCTGCTGATATCGGGGTGGGGAGAGCAGCTTCTCAGCTTTCGGGATAGTGTTAAAGAGAAATGTAAATGTCTTGATACGGAGCTACTCCTCCTGTTGCTGACTCCAGTGAAGTGCTGGCACGTATATTTGTTGTTCCGGGACTCCTAGAGAAGGAGTGTTGCTGTTACCAGTCTGTTCTGACCCTGGTCTGTGATTGCATGCACTTTGCTGCGTTTCTGCTGCTTGTATTTTTCCTGACGTTGGGGAATTTTTAGGAGGTATGGCCACAGCGTGGTGAAGAAATTACAGTAAAAGGGAAACTCTAAATGTCCTTAGAAAAATGGGGAGAAAACAGAAGGACTTTGGTAAAGTTGAATATTTTTCTGGTTTTAAAAAAAGCCTCAGTGAAATGTTCTATGAATTCCACGTCCAGAGCTACATTTTCATGTAAAGACAAAATTAAACTGCCCTTGATTTTGACAGGCGAACGCTCTGTTGGGTGGGTACAATGCCCAGCTCTCCTCTCCAGCCTGAAGCGTGAAGGTCTCTTTATGGCTCCTTTATAATGCTTCAATCCTTAAATTGTTTCCAGCACTTTGTGCATCTTAAAGCAAGGGAGGGACTAACCCCGGGAACGTCACTTTTGTGCAGCCCTAGACAAAGATGCTGATATGGGTAGTTAGCGTCTTATGGTTCTCGCTCTCCGGTTTTCCACGGTACAGCTGTTTCTGGAGCGCGGGGAGCAGAGGGAAGCGGCACCGTGCTGAGAACCTGCTGCCTTGGTGGGATCCCCCCACCTTTAGCTCACAGATCCGTAAAACACATGCNGTGAAGGTCTCTTTATGGCTCCTTTATAATGCTTCAATCCTTAAATTGTTTCCAGCACTTTGTGCATCTTAAAGCAAGGGAGGGACTAACCCCGGGAACGTCACTTTTGTGCAGCCCTAGACAAAGATGCTGATACGGGTAGTTAGCGTCTTACGGTTCTCGCTCTCCGGTTTTCCATGGTACAGCTGTTTCTGGAGCGCGGGGAGCAGAGGGAAGCGGCACCGTGCTGAGAACCTGCTGCCTTGGTGGGATCCCCCCACCTTTAGCTCACAGATCCGTAAAACATGTGGCTGAGGAGGCATTAATGCACTTACCAGCCAGTTGTGATGCCGGTAGAGAAAAGTAGGAGCTGTTCTGGCATCCGTTCCTTGAAGTACAAAATTTTGCAGTGTATAGTCCTTAGGTGGATTTATGTCCTGCCGCGGGTTTCTGACTTGCTGCTGCCCCACCACCAAGACAGAAAATGGGCTTTCAATACCAGACTCTCTAAGGCTGGGCTGAATTCCCTGCATGATGCTGTATTCTTCACAAAGGCAGGTTAATTAGTGACTCCAAGCTGGAAATGACTTTTCCATGCAGGTAAATGCATAAGCTTTTGATTTGACTTTGATGAAGAGTTTTAAATATAAAAGCCATTCACAAACAGTCTGTTTCTATCAGTGTGAAACACATTCTGGCTTTTCTCATTTGTTTTTATTCCTGCTGTCTGCTTTTCTTCAGAATCGACTTAAAACTTGGGACAAAAGCAAAAAAAAAAAAAACCAAAACCAAAAACCACCCCAGAGTTATTCATTTAGAAAATGTCGTGCAGCGAGTGAACAAAGGCCATTTTAAATCGAGACTCCTCAAGGGAGCTTAAACACAGGCTTGCTCATTCACTCTAAATTCTCACCTGGACTTTCGTATATCATCATGCCCTCTGGGCAGGAGAGGTTGGAAGAAGGCAGATGGGAAGCTGGCTAACAGCTCTGCTGTACCTTGCAAAATCAGCCCCGCGGCCAGCGTTTGGCGGGGAAAACAGCTGTCCAGGTGTGGCGTGGTCCTTCAGCCTGTCAGGGGTTGGTGGAAAGTAGTATCAGCATCTGTTGGAGAATGTGCTGGCTGTTCTGGGCAGGATAGATGGAAAATCTGTCCTAGCATTATTAATTAGAGCTAATAAGGCATATGGCTGTGCGGAGGAGTCCCGAATGCCTCCTGTGCCTTGGGCAGGCGGGGTGCTGAGCGGGGTGTCCTGCGGAGCTGCCGTCTGCACAGACTGGTGACTGCTGCTGGGGCTGGTGGAGGAGACGTGGTGTGAGGATCAGCCTGGGCTGTGTTGGGGTCTTTCCCCACTGCAGCCTTTGCTTCTCCGTTGTTTGTCTCGTTGCGTGTTCTCTGTACCCTGTCCCGAGGGGAAGAGTGCCTGCGACGGCCCCTTGCTGCACAGAAGGGCAGAGAAATGGAGCTGGGCTGCAGGCTGGATGGCTGTGGGTGATCGTTGTGTAATCACACGTTTGCACGGGGCACGGGTGGGCCAGAGGGGAAATTCGCAGCCAGTGCTGACTGGCACCGCTCTGTCAGTGTCCCTGGCGCTTTGAGGATTTCTCCCAGCTGACCATCCGCCCCAGAGATGCATCTGTAAAAGGAGAGAGCTGAAAACTGCCGCAGATCAACTTCTCCTCTGGTTCGTGGTGGTAATCCTCCCAGGCCACACGCGCTGCCCCTCACGTAGCTGAACCTCTCAGTCCTCCGGAGCTGGCATGTCCTTCTCATATTCCCCACCGCCTGCCCTGTCCCACAGGAGCTGCCCTGCCTGGCCAAGGGATGCGGCGGGGGTACGGTTATCCCGTGTGCCAGCTGGCCGCGTATCCTGTCTCTCCCTTCGCTTTCCTCCTCGTGTTGAGGACTGCAGAACGGGAGCAGGAGGGTCCCTTTGGTGCTGCTTTGTCCCTCTGTGTCCTGTGACACGTGGGGCTGGTGTCAGGGGAGGTGCGGTGGTCCTGAGCAGCCTGGTCTTCAGCCAAAGACCTTAACAGCAGCTCCTCTGGCCTCTGAGCGTGTTTGCCATAAACTGGAGTGAAACCTGTAGCTTGCTTTTTTGAGTTGAAGTTTTTAGTTGGTAATACTGGAGGCTGGGTTTCTGCAGAACAGGCGGGAGGAGAGGGGCAGTATCCGGCAGAGCTCTGGCAGTCCCTTGTCTGCCCGATACCTTGGCTGGGCTCCAACTCACAGAATGGTCTCTCAGCCCTTGCCTAAGCTGTGTCTCCTTTCCTGAGGCCCAGACCCTCCTTAAATAACATTACTTGCTCCACTGGAGGCATTAACCTCCTTCCATGCTAGTGCTTTACTTCTGGATTTGTCACCTGGGTCCTGGTTGTCATTCCGTCTTTCTCTCTTCTTCCAAGTTTTCCTTTCAAAGAGCCAGACCTCCACACCCTCTCAACATGATCTGCCCTCTCGCTCCACTTGAGCCTCAAAATGATTGAAAAACAGGAAAAAAGACAAATCAAGCCCAAAGCACAGATGTTGCATGTTTTCTACACTTCACTGGAAGATGCCCCCCGGGAAGAATCGCTCTGTCTGTCCCCCCTTCCCTGTGCCGGTGGTTAGCTGTGCTGCTATCTGGGGGTGCACAGGGCATTGCCCACCCTGCAGCACATGCACCTCTAAGTGTCCTTCGAGCCACAGCCAGCCCCGACCGTTTGTCCAGGCACGGGGAGATGGACAAGCCACAGGAGCAGCTAGACCTGCACTCCCCTCTCCTGCATTGCTTCAGGAACCAGCTGCACCAGGGATATCGCTGGCTCCGAGCTCCATCTGGGGCTGTGGTTGCCTGGAGGCATCTGCGGAAGCGGCTCTGTCCCAGGGTGAACGCTGCTCACCAGGGAACCGGTGGGAGAGCTGGTGGCAGCAGGGGTGACGTGGCTGTTGTCAGAAGTGTGGAGCTGACGTTGCCTTTGAAGCATTCAGCATCTAAATGACTGTTCTTCCTCCTCTGCAGGTGAATCTGGTCCTGAATGAAGGGAAATCCTTGGGCCTCATGATCCGAGGAGGGGCTGAATATTCCCTGGGCATCTACATCACCGGTGTGGATAAAGGCTCCGAAGCAGAGAGCACTGGCTTAAAGGTAAGAGGGACCGCGGGTGGGAGGTAGGGCTTCACACGCTGTGGCTGCAGGGCCGTGTCAGCACGTAACTGCTGCTGGTCCTATCCCTCTGTCCCCAGCCGAGAAGGGCTCTCAATGGAGAGGTGAGCTTTGCATTTCTGGACACAGCTTTTCAGGGCAGGTTCTTTGGATGTTTTGGATGCTAAGCCTAGAGGTGGTTGTGGCCTTACGGCTTCTGGAGTGGGTTGTACTTGCCTTCTGCCTTAGCACGCCCCCGCACCTGATTTCTCCCCCTTGAGATAGCCTGGGGATGGTTTTGGTGTGGATATCTAAGAGTGCAGCCCAGACCTGGCAGGTGAAGAAAGTCACTCTCACCTCCCTGAGCTGGCAGGGAAGAGTTTTCTATTAAAGATCCTGGTCCTGTGCCCTCTTCCTGCATCTTGCGTCCAAACCCATTATGTTTGGAGCTAATGTTTCGTGCAAGGCGCTCTTAGCCTGCCTGCAGGGAATGCGTTTAGCTGCCGCAGTAAGAGGAGGCCAGGTTTGCTGCGGTGGGAGCAGGTGCGTGCTAGTTTCCTCCTGCAGCATCGGCATTCACAAGGACCATGCCCTAACGGACAGAAACAGCAGGATCACTCTCGGCGATGGAGCAGAGCTATCTATCTATCAGCAGCCTAACTTGGTGTGACCTCCAGCTCCCTCCATAGTCAAACTGGTTTCTAAAGGATGCTCTGTGGTTTGGCTGGGCCCTTCTGAGGCTGCACTGGTCCAGAGTCCCACAGTTTTGCTGCGGACCTCTTGTAAAATGAGATCCTACATCTCTTTCATCCCACCATGTACACGTGCACACACATCCCCTCCGAGCTCCTCCAGCCTTTCCGCTGTACTAGGTCTTAGAAAAGGATGGGACATCCTGGGACCTCAGCTGTTCCTGGAAGAGGCATTTGGAGTTAGGCTTTTATATGTTCTAGGGTATTCACCAGTAAAATAAATTGAAAAGGGAGCCATTGGACCTCAGGTGTATCTCTGTGCTAGTCATGAATGGGACGTGTTTGAAACTCAAACTTCTCAGGCTGTGGGATTTCTTTCCTGGTGTGTTTTTTCTCTCTAAATGACCCAACTCCCTGCAATCACATCGTGCCTTTTTTGCTTCTTCCAGTGCAATCCCATGGGCTCTGAGAGACAGTTCTTTCCCTATTCTTTGTGTCGGTCAAGACTCGATGGATGTTAAACTCCCTAACGTCCTCTCAATCCCCTGAAGTGGTGCTGGACTGCTGAGGATCGAGGGGTAATCTGCTCTGATCCCCTCTCTGTATTGTGAAGTGATACGTTTCTCCCTTGATCACCCCTGGGCAGTTTAGGGCTAAGCCTTCAGCTTTGCTCCTTTGGCCCCATAAAGTCACTTAAATCTGTTAAGTCTGGTAGAACAAAGAGGGGGGATGGTTGGATGGAGAAGGCTGGGATTTGGGCTGGGACAGATGCCTTCCCATCCCTCAGGTTGCTTTGGCACAAAACCCTGAGCATGGGGGTCACCAGGGTTCCCTTTATAGACAGGAGAAAGAGGGAGATGTGGGGGGGAATGCAACCACTTCTGAGCTTAGCCGTCTGCCACAGGCTCCTCTTTCTCTCTGCTGACTCTTTTGGACACAGAATGAAAATGCCGAACTTGGAGGTTTGGATCAATCAGAGCCTTAATCTCTCTCTCAGGCCCTTAGCAAGGACATGGGGTTTGGACCCTGCCGTGTGAGAGGGTCACTTGGGCACTAGGGACGAGGAGCACCTTAGGGAGATGGCTGACTGTTTCTCAGGACAGCAAGAAGTGAGAGCTGCTGCTGGAATCTCCCTGCGGACCACCCTTCTCTCCCAGAGTGTCCATTGCTCCTCTGGACTGGCCACCTCGCAGCCGCTCTGCCTGCACGCTCGGCCGGGCTGCGCAGCCGTCTCCCAGGGACATCAACGCACGCTTGTTCGTTAGCGCACGCTTGTTCGTTAGCGCAAGGTTGTGGTAAGAGGCAGCAGGGATGGTGTGCTGGGACGTGAGTATTTCAAGACAGAGATGATAAGAGGCACAGGGCAATTTGTTTCTTCCTCAGAGCTGGAGAGAGAGGGACTGGCTTGAGCTGCCCCGGGCATCGCGCGGGTGGCTTTGCTGGGCCAGGGGACCCGCCATCTGAAGCAAGCCTGGTTGTCCCCAGCACCAGCTGACCCTGTGCTGGAGGTGACAGTCTCCATCTCACAAACACCAGAAGCCTGAAAGATTAAAGGCAGGAAAAGAAAAAGAAGTTGCATTGTTTTCCTGAGGTTCTTTCTGTTTGTTTCATGCTTAGTGCTTCCATACTGCTCTAATTCCCTCTCTTTGCTGCGTGGGGAAAATTGCTGCTTTTCTTGGCACAAATCACCGGCCGGTGAGCTCAGCACAGCTAATGCCGCACTGCAAACTCGTACGCACAGGAGAAGTCAGAGCAGCATTACGCAAGGCTTTCTCCCTCCAGCTCTCGTTTCAGAACGTAATCACACGCACGCTGTAGTCGAAGCACACGGAGCGGTGTGCGCTACTCCTCTCCGTCCCTACCAAGCAAGGTCCCTGTTCCGTGGCAATTGTTTGCACAGCAGAGCCTTTGCTTATTGATTCTTTATATCTCTCTCCTTGCTGTTCTGTTTTCTAGTAACTGATCTGTGCGTGCCAGCAGGCCAATGCTTTTCTGAATGTCAGCCTTTATGTGATTTCAGATACGCACGGACACTTCCCACCCTGATTTGTGTATGCTGCAGACCGTAAATTTAGAACTGCTTGGAGGTTTGGAGATAAAGAAAGGCCTTTCATGTTCTGCTGTTAGACACGATCGGGTGTAGACTGCATCCATGCTGCTTCGGGTGGTGGTGGAAGGGATGTGATACCACGAGGAGGGAAGGACTGATGGGTAAATGTGATTTCCAGATAATTCATTGCTCTCTAAAACAGAAAAATTGTGGATTTGTTCAATATAGGCTCAACCCAACCTTGCTGGAGTTGATGGGAAGGCTCCTCCTGATTTCCCAGGCAGTGGATGCTTCTGTGGGTTGTTGCCAGATTTGGCAGAATCAACTCATAAACAGCCTTCTCATTTTAGGGAAAACCTTCTTGCATCCATGGCACCAAATCAGAATTTTTCAATGCTTTAATAACATGGCTGACATTTCCCTTGAATTTTGATTAAAGGGTGAACAATGTGGTATTGAAACCCAGTCAAAACCAAGGAAGTTTCTCTCAGGCCCAAAAGCTAAGCTGGCTTTTGTCTGCTACAGAACCAGGGGCCGTGTCCTGAGACGTGGGGCCCGGGGGAGATCCAGCCCCGCTGATGCCGGTTTGGGTACCCTGCTCTGCTCCCGCCAGCCGCAGGGCCACGAGGCAGAGCGCTCCGCAGGCGCCAGCGGAAAACAGGCTGGGTAGCTGGAGTCAGTCAATCATTAAATGTTCACACTCTCGGCCTTGGCCTTCTTTATGTTTATTCCTTCATGAAACTTCTGACGTTCTTTGGGCGTATTTTAAGATACGTTGCCTCGGTGTAAGTTCTCAGACTGAAAAAGTGCGGGTTAGCAGAGGACTGCAAAGGAGGAACGTGACCCGGTCTCGTTTGCTTTCGGCTTCTGTCCTTCCTGCCTCCTTCACGACGTTCGCAGTGATGCCATACAGGAGCTGGGCTTGTTCTGCTGGCGTTTGTGGTTCTGCTCATCCCGATTTCTTCCGCATTCGTTTTTTCTGGTGGTGTATTTTTTCAGGATTTTTTTTTTTTTTTTAAAGCCTTTTCTTTTTCTCTCCTTGACCTTTACATCAGAAATAGCAGATTTCAGGTAGCTTTCTTTGAACAAACAACTCAATATTGAGTTCCCTGCGCAAAGGCTGCAGTAAAATGAGGCTACCACGATCCGCGCATACCCATTTACAAGAGAAGGAGAGAGTTTGACTGTAAATAGGAAGAGGTGAATGATTTTACATCATCAGTGGCAGTCATGAAGCTGGCCTCTTCAAAACTGCCTTGATTTTGAGGTCTGCATGTAAACAAAGATACTGAAAAACGGAAGATGATAACAAAAGCCTTGTGGCTGCCTTGGAGTCTGGGGAATAGAGTGAGAAACGCGGTGAGGAGGTGCGTGGTTGTGGTACGCCAGATGCAACCTTTGCACTGGTCCTCCAGCGATGTCACCTTCATGGGGACAGACGTTAAATTACTCCCGGGTGGCTCCCAGAAACCTCCCCACCACAGTGCCGAACCCAGTGCCTACCCCAAGAGACAATCTTCTCTCCTTGTACGCTTTCATTTCAGTCTGATCTGCTTTGTTCCTCGTATTTGTATTGCAAGGTGTATGGGGAAAAGAACATGTTTTCAGACAGCGCTTGGCACCCGCTGTTCCCTTGCTTTGCTTCCAGATCTGTCTCCGATCCTTCCAACAGGCTGTGTTGGCCTCGTTGGACGTGGATCTTCTGCCCCGACCTGTTTCCCTCCTGGGGAAGCTGAGCACCTCCTTATTTTTCTACGAGTCTTAATTTGGCCATTTCCAAATCAATTCATTCTTTTTCCTGCCCATATTTTTAATTTCCTAAGGTCTGCTTTCGGTAATTATTTGTGCTAGAGAGAGACTCCTTCTACTTTAGTGGTAGCCGCAAGTGTAATTTAACCTCTCTTCTAGCACATTAGTGGCATTAAATAAGACTAGTGCTAGTGCCAAACCATTTGGCATCCTATTAGCCCTGTTATTCCCAGCTCAATTTGGTGTCATTTAACATTAACTCACGTTTAAAATCTCTCAGCTATTTTTCTATGTGACTGAATTTCTCCCAGAGCCAATTTTGATTATTTTTAAGAGACTTTAGCTGCTCAGAACCCTTGTCTTAAGCCCAGCAAGTTTCTCTTGACTGCACCTCCTTTTCCCATGTTATTCTGTCTCCAGAAAGAGAAGGATCCAAGCCCGTCACCGAGGTGTGTTATTTCTGAACTCCACTTCTTGTCCGCGGTCTGTCACCTTTTGCATGTCATGTTCAGGCCCTGCATTTCAGGGTAGATTTTTCCCTAGGAAATGAGAATAATCCCATTTTCAGAAGTGGTCAGGCACTCAGCAGGTCCTGTTGTGTCCATCCGCCGTTACCTGAGCACAACTGAAAACTTGTTCCTGAAATATCCAGGGCAATAATTTTTCTGTGTTTTATTATAACTTTTTTGTGTCTTATTATTACTACTTTTATTCTGTGCTGGTTTGGAGCTGTGCAGGCAGCAAATAATTTGCCAGGGTCAACGTTTGGTTTAATAAATGGTTCTTTTGCATCTCTGCAGTCTTTTTTTACCGTCTCAGTTGACCTTAACTTTGTTAAAAAAATAATTATCTATGTTAATTAGCAAAAAATCCTTTCCAGCTCTAATAGGAGTCTATCATCAAGATAGGCTGATTTGCAGGCATTTGGGCTGTCCATTGAGTCCCTTATCTGCCCTTCACCAGCAATTATTTTTGCAAGGTCTTTTTTTTCCTCCTGTACGAGGTGCTTGAAGTTACTCAAGTATTTTGTGGCTGATTTGTCTCACCCAGCAACATCAGATTGACGTGGTCTTGTGCTGGGCACTATACTAACGGAGCACGAGAGACCAGAGAGCCGTGAAGGACTTTGGATAAATGTTGAGGCAGCACTGAAGGACAGACATGGGCAGATGAAGTAGCTTGTCCAGGGCCCCTCTGGTCTCCGTGATGTGGCCAGGGCTTGCCAGGTTCCTTTCGATCCACTCTTGAAAGGAGAAGCTAAAGAAAGGTTATTAAATCTGTATAACGGCCTTGAACAAAAAATTATGAAAGTTTAATCCCTGATATGGAAAACTATTAAAGATTCATAATTGCAATAAAACTATCTAATCGAATTTGGATTTTCATTGTTTTGGTGCTGCAGTGAGCCTGGTGCTCCTTATTTTAGCAGCAAAATCCCTTCCAGTGGGCTGCCCAGTGAATCAGACCGGAGAGATGATATTCATTACACCTGAACGTGAGTTTCTCTTGGCAGTTTGGGTAGTTGCATTTGTTTTCCCTCCTTGTTATGTTGGCGGTCAGCAATTTTCTGATTGTTGGTTTAAAGCTGACGGAGCTTGAAGGGAACCTGAGATGATTGTGGAGTCTGATGGTGGTGAATGTGGTCGTTTGTGTCACTTACCTTCCCTTGGGCTCCCTCCCTCCCTTCCCATTTCTTGCTCTCTGTGGATCAGCTCAGGTGGAGCCTCTGGCTCTTTCTGCAGCTGGTTCACAGAGGTGAGTTGGCTCCAGGCTGTGTTTCTTTCAAACCAGGGAAGTTTCACATCCCTAGCATATGATTTTGGCAACCGATCTGTGCTCCGCAGTCCGCAGGGGTAGGTGTGAGTATCCCCCCCGACACGGCTCTGCTCTGTGCTCTCTCCCCTCCAGCCCAATGGTGCAAAGGGCCACCATCCCCTGGTCAGGACCTGCCACGTCCAACCTGTGCCCAGCGCTGTCTTTGTCCTTCCCCAGGGAAAGTCAGAGAAGGGGAAGGCCAGCCAAGAGCCAGCGGCTCCATTTGCAGGACCTGCTGCTTGGGGCATCTTACTGGAACCAAAGCAAAAGATGATGAAGCAGGACCTGGCCTGTGCCAGCACCAGGGCCCTGCAGTGCTCTTAGAATCATAGAGTCATAGAATCTTGTAAGGTTGGAAAAGACCTCTAAGATCATCAAGTCCAACTGTCAACCCAACACCACCATGTCTACTAAACCATGTCCCAAAGCGCCACATCTACACGTTTTTTGAACACCTCCAGGAATGGTGACTCCACCACCTGTCTGGGCAGCCTGTTCCAATGCCTGACCACTCTTTTGGTGAAGAAATTTTTCCTAATATCCAATCTAAACCTCCCCTGATGCAACTTGAGACCATTTCCTCTCGTCCTTTCGCTAGTTACTTGGGAGAAGAGACCAACACCCACCTCACTACACCCTCCTTTGAGAGTTGTTGCGATGCATCCGGCATGTGTTCCCTCTTCCCTCTGAGCTGCAGGCTTGCATTAGCCCAGCTTGAAGGCCTTGGCTCCCTTCTTGGCTGGCCAGAGGACTGTGGGTTTATCTCTTACCCACATCGTCTCTTTTGCCTTATTAGCTGCGCAGCTGCCATTAACAGCGGTTATGAAGACAGCAAGCAGAGGGCATCGGCTGACCCATGTGAGGACAAAACTCAGGGGCCTTTGACAGTGGTGTTGGTAGGGATGGGGCTCTCCTGTGCTGCCACAACCCTTGCTGTCCCCCAGCCCCTCTGTGTGACACAGAGGAAGGAACTGTCCCCAGAACAATGAGGCAAATCTGCTCAAGGTCACTGGACAGAGCTGAACACTGACCGAGCTCTGCTGCCTCCGAGCTGCGTCTGGACTCAGTCATCTTAAAGGTCTTTTCCAACCTGAACGAGTCTATGATTCTATGTTGCTCTTGTACCAGGTCCTTTTCTCCTATCAATGACTCAGAGCATCCTTCCAGCCTCACTGAGCACCCTCTGTCCTTTCATCAGAGGGAAGGGTAAACAGGAGCCCTTCTCTGGCTTCTCATTATTGCCAGCATTATTTTGTATAGCTCCATCAAGCTCCCCACACATTATCTCTTCTCTAAATTTAACAGGCTTAATCTTTTCGATCTGTCCTTTCACAGGCACCTTCATCTGCCACTAATCATTTTTGTTTCCCATCTCGAGAACTTTTCTCTCCACATCTCCTTGCAGAGCAGGCAGAGATGTAACCAGGGAATGCACTCACAGCAAGGTCACACATTCACTTAGATATTGCCACTACTAGTTTTAGAGCTATTTTTGATATGTTTCTTACCACAGTTTCCCATCACAGTTAGGGTTTTTTTGTTGTTTTTGGGTTGGTTTTGTGTGGGTTTTTTGCAGGCTTATTTAATCATTCTCCCATCTGCACCCTGAGCAAAGTGGTCCATGAGTTGTTGGCTACAGCCTTTCACCTGTGTCCTCTCTGATCCTTTTCAAGAGGCATCAGGCACATCTTGGCCAGTGGCAAAGCCCTGCCTGGTTCTTCAGAGCACCTTTACCAGCCCCTTCTGACACCTCTAGTCTGGACTAACCCAAATAGTTGAATGTTGCTGGTAGATCTTGACTCCCTCCTGGGCTCACTCTCACACTGCCGCTACAGGCATCTGAGGATTTCTTCCCCATCTTCTGGATGTTCAGCAACCCTCAGGTTCTCCATTGCTTTGCATCTCTTTATTGCTTCTCAGGGACACCCTGAGCCATCTCTCCCTCTGCATTTATTTTTGCAAGGCCAGAGGAGCACGAACGTCTCCATAAGTGACCCTCCGTGGGCAAAGGGGAAGCTACCTGCTTCCTTGGCACTTGCAAACTCTGTCTCCGTAATCCCTTAAATAACCCGAGCAATACTATTTGCACAAGTACCATGCAGCAGATTTGGGGGATTTGTTCTGCCCTCCTCTGGAAAGTGGGCTGGAGCAAGTGAAGTGCTCCTGAAGCTTTGTGCTGCTCTGTGCCACCTCTCTGCTGTGCCTGCACAAGGCACGTGGAATTTTCTTTGAGACTCATTTCAAAACAAAACAAAATGTTATAATCATTAAACTGCTGCAGTCTCCCCTTGAGGGCTGCTGGGAGGACCATAATTCAAGGAAATTGTGGTTTTTCTTTGCTATTGAGCCAACTTTGCTCTACAGCAGTCTGTTCGGGAGGTGCCCTGGTGCCACGGGAATATAAAAAAACCTGGCAGAAGTGGGATGCTGAGACCACAGCAGAGTACGAGAGGGGCCCATGGTGCTGGACTGTGGCCTCTGCTTTGATGGTAGCTGCCAGGCTAAAACCCTCTGTCCGAAACGGTCACGCATGCTGCTGTTGAGAGTCTGACTGTGCTCCTGGTTGTACCCTGCACCCTCGGCTGGTTACACCGCAGCTGGGACAGCCTCTCACCGCTGGGCCACTGTCCCTGAACGTGGCTGCTGGCAGGGTCAGACCCCACTCACAAAACACCCTCACGCCAGCAGGACTCTCAGGACTGGGATTTGCAGCAGTTCCAGACAGCCCGAGGTGGGTCCTGCTGCCCCTGTCACCTCTGACAGCTCTGCTAAGCCGTGTTCACTTCTGCCACCCGGGGACTCTCCACCAGCTCACTCTTCTCCTTCTCTATACTTGATTTCTCATGAAGGTCACCTCTTGGTGATCTGAACCGTGTCTGTCACACCACAGACCTCAAGACAGCCAGGGTTGAGATCAGGTGTCTCTCCTGGCCCAAGCAGCAGGATTTCTCTCTGTCTTTTCTTCCCCATTCTTGTGCTCTCTCTGCCGAGGATGTCCTCATGAGGATGCCTGGAGGAGACATGGTCGGGTTTTACCAGCGCTGTGCCTGACACTGTGGCATGGCCGCTCTGCCCTCGGTTCCCACCAGCCCTTCACCAGATGCACTAGTGGAATGGAAACGTTGCCTCAGGAAGACAAAGTTAGAGCAGTGGATGCCTTGACAAGGGGTCCTGTTAATCTTGAAGCCTCAATGGTTGTTGGATTGGCCATCTGGATGCCGCAGGCTAGCAAATATCAAGTGGGAGTGTGCGCACAAGTGTGCAAGGTGCCCACGTGTGAGTCAGTCCTACCGCCACAGCCCCCGGCCTTCCATCTCAGCTGGAGATGTTGTGCCCGGAGAGTAGCTGATGCGAGCCTGGTCCTGTGCTCTTGTGAGCTTCAGCATGGCCGTAGCATAAAACAGAGGCGATGTCCAAGTGCAGGGGCTGTACTGTGATTTCTGGACCAGGTGCTGCCTTCTCGGACCAGCAGCTGGCTTCCCCTCCCTGCCGGAGCAGTCGCTGGATCTCTCGTGCTTTATGCTGAGCTGGGCTTTCCTGGAGTTGTCCCGTTGTCCACTGTTTCACCCCAGCAAAGTTCAGGGTAGCACTGGTGGAAACTTGGGTGGCAGCGGAGTCAAAGCCCACCACGTAGAGGTGGCAGTGGTTGATCGTGGCTTCTCATGGGAGTAAATGATTTTAAGAATCTGGAGAGTTAATCCCAGGCCTCTGAGGCTTCCTTGACCCAGCGGCAGAATGAGATGGACTTAGGTGAAAGGATCATTTTAACTCTCCGTGTTATTTTCTTAGCCTTAGAAATTCTTCACGCTCCCTCTTTTCTCCTGTTCTCCAGGACGGAGGTGAATTATTCAAAGGAGTGTCTCTCTCTGCTTGTATTGCAGCATAAAGAAAATAAGACTGTGTTTTGACAGAGCTGAACAGAAGCCTATGGTTAAGCAAAAATATGAAAGCGTTTCAAAGAGGTGGCTTATCAGAAGCAGGGTGAATTGTGGTATGGGAGTGAGGAGGAGTGGCACTGAATGCCCTAGAAACAAAGAGAAAGAGGAGCTGGGATGAAGGGGGAAATGCCAGATGAGCGCTGTGTCTTGAACATGGTCAGGCTGTCAGGGAAGCTCCTGATTGCAGTAAAGGCCCTGGCCCCAAAATGAAAGCTCTCAGGAGCAGCTGTGGAGGAAATGGGAGGAGAGGAGAGATGAAATCCAGCTGTCTCAGATCCTACAGTTCACAGAGAGTTGGAGACTGCTGAGTTACTCAGGCTGAACCCTCCGTGCTGTACACAAAGATCTAGAGGTTTGGGGCTTCCACAGATGGTTCCTGGCCTCCCAGATCAGCAGGAGGCATTGGGGCTGGAGGTCTTGATGTTCTTTGGGGGCTGTTTTAACCAAGTTGCTCTGCAGATCTGGTTAATGGAGGACACTGGGCAGATTGGTCTGACTTGGGATGCTAAACAGATTCGTCCAGGCTTCACAGCCTGGTCCTTCACTGGCTGTCAGCTTGAGTGCTTGGTCTCCAGCCACCAGCACTTGACCCCTCTCCCTCATTTTTCTTGATTCCTCCAATTGCTGCATCCCCAGTTTGGTGGTGGGTTAGAGTGAGTAGTTCCTCCCTGGCTGGGAGAGGAAAGGATACTCTGAACAGGAAAGCCCCCAGGGCCTGCCAGGCTCACTCCATCCTGACTCTACAGGTAGGAGACCAGATCCTGGAGGTGAATGGCAGGAGCTTCCTCAGCATCCCCCACGACGAGGCAGTGAAGCTGCTCAAGTCTTCCCGCCACCTCATCATGACGGTGAAGGACATCGGGAGGCTGCCCCACGCCCGCACCACCGTGGATGAGACCAGGTGGATAGCAAGCTCCCAGATCGGAGAGACCCTCGTCAACTCAGCAGGGTACGTGCTTGGTACATCTTGGGCAAGCTTGAGGTGTAGAGCTGCTGACCCAAAGCTCCCATAGGGAGATGGCATCTCTGGCCTGTAAGGCGGATCAGGTCTAGACAACATGCTGCTGCCTCTTCCCTGTTCTCACCCAGAGAAGCTGTGGCTGCCCCTGGCTCCCTGGCAGTGTTCAAGGCCAGGTTGGATGGGGCTTTGGGCAAGCTGGGCTAGTGGAGGGTGTCCCTGCCCATGGCAGGGGGCTGGAGCTAGATGATCTTTGAGGTCCCTTCCAACCCAAACCAGTCTGTGATTCTATGATTCTCTCAGGCCAGAAGCATTTAGCTTGCAGTCACAGAGAGGAGAGCACATAACAGATCTTGTGCCAGGCCTCTGGTGATGGATGAGTGATGGGCACGTGGTACTCAGTGCTAACTGATCTTCTTTCTCATCACAGGGCAATGGGCGACCATGCTGCGGAGGCGACAGCCAGGGTAAGAGCTGTCAGGCCTTATATATGAAAGGGATGCTTGTTTTAGGAGGGCTGGTGGGTTTTAACTGGCTCTAGCCTTTCTCCTCCCCACCTTGTGTTGCCAGCTGTGTTTCTACACAGAGACGTAATGGGGAGCCCTTCTCCTGTGCTGCTGCTGGGTCAGTTCTGCAGCACATCAGGTGCCTTCCAGCCTGGGAATGATCACATTAATGGGCAAGGGTCAATAATCACACACGGGCAAGGACCGTGGGGACCCCCTCTGCCCTGCAGAAGTGACCATGACGCCTTCCACATGGTGGGTCTCAGGGCTACGACAGCTCCTGGGATCTTTCCCACCCCGAAGCAGAGCTGAGCCAGCCCTCTCCGGCACACCAGCCTGCGGCAGGGCTGCAGCAGCAGCAGGGACTTGCCCGGTGCTGTGACTGCAGCTCTGTGCCGGCATGTCTTCTCCAAACACTTCTTTGTAATGCACGTTTTTTTTTAAATAGAAATGAAGCAGCAAGGTTTCACAGGTGGCTTTCACTGATAATGGCTTTGCACTGTTTGCTGGCAAAACGTGCTCCCCAGCCTCAACTCCTCTCGGTGTCTCCGGGATAGTCAGGGTCTTGCCTGGCTCCATATCCCTACGCTGACTGTGCCAGCACTGCCTGGGAGGGGAACAGCAAGGACTTGCTGTTAGAAATCCCTCTCAAAGGAAAAAGCCTTTCATCTGCAGCCAGACATGTCTCTCCATGGGACGCCTTTGGTTGCCAGTGGCTCTTTCTTCCCCAAGGTCTGCTTCGAGCTTGCAGCGGGGGCAAAAGTGCCTTTGACACAAGATGGGAAGCTTGCCTCTGCCAGGAAGGAATACAGCCTGCTCTTAAATCGGAGCTGGTCAAAGGACAGCATCCACGCTCGCTGAACAGAGCTGGGAAGCTGTTTTGTTTATTCAAGTGATGCTGCATAAACTCGTGGCAGTGACGAGTAGAGACACTAAGTGAGCAGCCGTGCTGGTGGATCCTTGGGGGTACCTTCCTCCAGGCATTTTCAGCATCCCCTTTCCAGTCCCACTTTCCAGCTTCGCCACAGGTAGCTGGGTGGGAGCAGTGGTCTGAAACCCCGGTGGCTTGTGCTGGTAGGCAGAGCCCAGAGCAAGGGGGCAGTTCTTGGTCCTGCCTGTGCTGCAGGAGGAACAGCTGCCCTCCTTTTTCAGCAACTGATTCCTTGGCACCCCAGGCCAAAGCCTAGCTCCTATCTCCTGTCTTCCCCAGCCCGTGTTTTACCGGGGCCTGGCTGGCTCCCAGGTGACGCTGAGCAGCATGGTGAACCAGACCCGAGTCATGCTGGAGGAACAGGCACGGCACCTGCTGAATGAACAGGAGCGGGCGACCATGGGGTACTACCTCGATGAGTATAAGGAAGGCAACATCTCCGTGGATGCTCTGGTCATGGCACTCTTCGAGCTACTCAACACACATGCTAAGGTGAGGCCCACACCAAGGTCAGGGACAGTTTCTTGTGCCCGGTGCGCTGAGCAGAGCCACTGTCACAGTGTGGCTTGATGCCTCTGAGGTTGTCTGCTCAAGGTCAAGGGTGAGGGTATGAAAGCAAAATCCAGATGTAGGAGATACTGGGGGAATCAGGCTGGTGTTCAGTGGCAGAGGAGCTTCTGGTAAAGGTTAGGACCAAAGGTCCTGGTGCGTTACCTGCTAGTACATCTCGTTACCACTGTAGAACAGCGCGGGAGGATGGGTCTTTGCCTACCGAGGAATATGGTCGTGCTCCAACCTCTCTTTGGTTGTCTGTCTGCCTGGCCCAGTTCTCACTGCTTTCAGAGGTGCGGGGTGTGATCTCCCCGCAAGACCTCGACCGCTTCGACAACCTGGTGCTGAAGAGAGAGATTGAGTCCATGAAGGCACGTCAGCCCTCGGGGCCCAGCATCGGCACCGACTCCTACTCCATGATGTCCTACAGTGACACCGTCTCTTCCTCCAGCAGCCACTTCACTGCCACAACCGTCAGCTCAGCCCGGGTGAGTCCCTCCTGGCTGTTCCTTTTTCTTCCACGCTTGCTCCTGGCAGCCCTACAACAACCTCACTTCCCTGGAGTGCTGTAAAAGCATTTCACCCCTCAGGAAACCCTGTTCAGTCTGCTTCTCCAATGCATTTTAGCAAAGCTTTTTTTTTTTTTTTTTTTTTGTTGGTTTTTCCTTGCCACCCAATGCCTGCCGCTATTTGCCAGCGCTGGCTGTCGCTTTTAAATCACCTCCTTGAAGACACTGGCTGCCTGTTCCCCATCCCAGCGGGGACCGCAGCGGCCAGGCCAGCTGCGTCCTGTCCCAGCCCCTGCCCACTCTCCAGCGTTAAGCGGCAGCGCTCCCACGTCTCTCTGCCAGGCCTTCATTGCACGCACCGTCTAATTAAGTTATCGTAATCACCTCAGAGTGTGCAGGCATACAGCCCTGAAATTAATTTCCTAGCCATAAAATGCTTTTCATCATAAATGCATTAGCAACCTTGGAAATTAAAACCTTCATGAAAAGAACAGATGACGATGGGCTTTCTGCTAGTTTGACAGCAAGCAAAGCAGCCCACGGCCGGGGAGAGTGGGATTGTGCCGCGGAGAACCCAGGCAACACAGCCAGCGTGGGGGAGAGGTGGGGGCTGTCCTGGGGCTGTGCCTGCCTGCAAACTTTGGTGCAGCCTCCCCAGAGGCCTCGGAGAGTTTGAGAGCATCAGAGCTGTGCTTTTGTCCCGTCGACTTCACAAATACCTGTAGGAAAGCCATCTGCTCTGTTCAGGATGGATTACAGCGAGATCCTTTCTGGATCGGGATAAACAAAGCGAGTTCTGCGCTGCTCTCCGAAGGCCTGCTGGGAAAATCTTTCTGAAGTCTCAGAGGGTTCACACAGGTCTGCCAGGTCTGTCACGCTGCGCTGAGTGTGACCCCCTGTTCTCATGCCGTGCCTGGGGCTGTACCGCTTGCTGTGGGTGCACCATGCTCTCCCTCCTGCTCCACGACACCACGTGCCAAGCGTGGCTGCTTGGCCTGGGGTGTGAGCAATGGCCCGGCCCACGAACCCAGAGGTTGGGGAGGGAGACCAGGATGCTGTTCTGGCATAGAGAAGAGTGTGGACACCGCTGTTTGAAGAGCTTCCTTCAAGAACACGTGTCCCTTGGTCACACTGCAGGTCCTCCCCGGCAGTGCGGCACCTCTTTCCACGGGAGTGAGAACATACAACCCTCTGAGCTCTGCCGCGGGTGGTGGGAACGCTGACACTTGAGATGGTTGCCACCACTGCTGGCTAAACCAACTGCCAAGCAAAGAGCACCAGCTCGTGGTGGATGGTGCTTATCTCAGCTAGCAGGAGAGAGAGGAGGGGGCAGAGCTCCCCAGCCGTTTGCTCTGCCCTGTTCTGCCCTAAGGCCCCGCTGCTGTTGCCCTCCCCAGCACCTCTCGCGGGGGGGGGCTTGTTTCAGCGTCACCTTCGGCGCTGGGTGCGGCTGGATGTGGATTCTGTAGGGTGGGTTTTGGGGGAGGAGGGACGTCTTGTGCCAGGATTTGCTTGTCTCACTCATTTGTTTTGCATCCCTGATGTGATGTTTTCGCTTTTGTGCTTGTTTTAATCTGCTTTTCCCCTCGCACGTCCCCAGGAGCGGCTCTTGTGGCTAATAGACCTGATGGAGGTAGGGGCTGTCGGCGAGACGGGGATCTCGAGTGCTGCGGTTGCCATAGCAGACGGGTTGAGAGTGCGTGCGAACGTGCGTCGGGTGGGAGGCGGGTGCAGGCTGTCCAGGGGGGCCAGCATGCGACTCAGCCGCGTGAACAGCCGCCTGGTTTCACCCATCTCTGCCTTTTCTTCCTCTGGCTTTGCTGAGCTGTTCCAGAGTCCCCTTCCCCAGCGTGGCTGCAGGCCTTGGTGCTGCAGCGCAGACGAGACTCAGCCTTGAGCCGAACCCAGCTGGTACCAGTGTCCTGCTTGCGCTAAAGCAGCGTTGATGCCTGATGGACCCCAGACTGCCCTTCCTGCCTTGTTGCCTGCTCTCCCGGCTGCTGTGCTGTCTTGCTGTACGGGCACCCTGACTAAATACCAGTAGGCTGGTCACATCCCATCACGCATCCTCAGGGATGGGGGAGAATTTTCTTTACAGGCCTTGAGTCTGCAAAAAATCTACGCTCCAGTGCAGGAGGGGTCGGTGTACTCGCATTGTGCGTGTTCAGCCTTGGAGAAATCCTCACGCAGACTTCAGAGAGGGTAGACCTCAAAAGTCCCTCTGCACGACAGAGCCCTTGGTTGGGAGGAGGCTGAGAAGAGCTGCAGGCTTGTGCCCCGCAACGCAGCTCCGTGGGGCAGAGTGCGTTCCCCCCTTGTCTGGGAGGAGATCACTGGGGTCAGCGGGTTGAGCACACACAGCGAGTGATGGAGCTGAGAGCTGCTAGTACTGTTTTGGGAGAGAGGACCTCTGGTAGCCGTGAACCTGGCCCGAAAGCCACGTCCCTCTGGGAATGGCACTTATCCGGAAGAGGATAGCTGTAGTGTTCCCAGATTGAGTTTATCGCAGGCACCCTGAACCGTGGGACACATTTCTTTGGCTACATGACCAAAGGCAGCAACACTAGACCGGGCTCCCTGTCCTGTCAGCTCTCCATGGGTCGATGGGTAAACTAATGCCAAAAATAAACAGTATGAGGCCGATCAGGACCTGCTATGCAAAAAGTGTTTCTGTTATGGGACGCTCGGAGATGAGACAAAGCTGTGTTCGATGGTGCCACCCACAGATGACGTGTGTCTGCCTAAGTGTCACCCTCACCTCTTGTAAATCTTGGATCGCGAGATGAGTCCTGCAAAGCAGAGGTTAATGGTAGCCTGCCGTAATCAGATGCGACTTGTCTGATCAGAGCAGTATGAATTTCTAATTGCTTACAAACCAGGCAGTCCAGCATTTCCTTTGTCCCTGCCCCAGCCCTCACTGTTAGGATTAAGGAATCGAAATCCCTGTTGATTTCATTTTTCTTCTCCACTGCCTCCTAGCAAAGATGCTGCCATCCACAGGTGCCTTCTCCTCCCAGGGCCTGATTCCACAGACGCTGACTTGCTCCCAGCTCCCTGAAGCTGCAGGATTGGGCCCGGAGCAGTAACCCAGTTGAGTTGCTAGCCCCTGCCCGTCTTTGGTCTCTGTTTCACAAGCAGTATGAGTAAGGAGAGGATGGCACTAAGCGGTTCCTCTCTCTGGAAAGTGAATCTCAAGCACGAGAGCCCACAGCCTCTTTGGCAGGCAGATGATCTGTGTGTCCCCGGAGGGAGCGCAGAGTGATGGGGGACATCTTCCTCACCCTTACAGAGCTCCCGGCTGTCCTCTGACCCTCTCCAGGACAGGCACAGATGTCCCGTGTGCGTGGCACGATCCTCTCAGGTGATGAGGACAGAGTGAAGTCACCGTGTGGGTGTCATTGCGTCACCCTCAGAGCCCCCAAAGTCAGAGATGCCTGTGCTCATGCTGGGGCAGGGCCAGGGGCTCTGGGGCTCCTCCAGCCCTGCGGTTGTGTTCTGGGGTGGGAGAGAGGAGGAAAGCTGGGCTTATTTTCAGACTGGTGTGGTTGTTCAAAATTTAAACCCTGTGGGAGTCGGGCTGAACAGCTCCGCAAAGCTCTTGTTAGCAGGAACTGGAAAATAAGGGACTCATTTGGAGCTGCGAGGTTAATTAAAGGTTGGGTTGTATTCCCCAGGGAGGTGGCAGTTGCTCCACCACTTAATCTGAGAATGGAAACTGCCTGTCTGGAAGATGCTGTCCAGCTGCATTGCTCCTGCCGTGGGCTCTGTGCAAGATTGGAGTGAGGGGGGTGAGGCTTTGGGCAACCTGGGCTAGTGGAGGGTGTCCCTGCCCATGGCTGGGGGGTTGGAACTAGATGATCTTTGAGGTCCCTTCCAACCCAGACCATTCTGTGATTCCATGACAAAACTTTTCCAGCTGCACCCTGCAGAGGGGCTGGAAGGACCTTGCCTGACCTCCAGTTTCTATAAGTAACTAGAAAATAGATGGGCTAAAGGAGCAGAGAGTCGGTAGGAGGGAGCAGCCTCCTCAATAAAAACTCATTTTTCAGAGCAGTGGCACGTGGCTTCGATGGGTCTTCCAAGGGAAATCCAGGAAAGCAGAGTCTTAAAATAGCCAATTCCTGAAAGCAAATGTGCTCAGCTTAAAAGCCATTATATTTTATAGCCCAGAGCAATTTCTATTTAATTGCTTTTGCCCCCAAAGTACTAAGCTTGGGGAAAGGCAAATCCCCTGCTTGCACACTTCAGCAGAAAAAAAGTGCCCTGCAGAGGAGTGTGAGTGTCAGTGGTCCTGGCTGCTCAGGGCGAGCAGAGCCGGGGCAGCAGGATGAGTGCGGGCAGGGAGGGCGCAGGGTGCTGGCGGCTGTGCCCACCCTCCCTTTGCCAGTCTCGCTGCAGACTGGTCCTAGCTACGAGACCTGGGCTGGGACATGGCACATGATGGGCCTGATGTCATGGTGATGGGCACGGAGTTCAGCGGCAGGACTGGGGGAAACGGCACTGGCAGAATTTTAGGGGGGCATCGGGCGGACTCTTCTCTCTTTAGCAGCGATGTAACCATGGCTGTCTGATGGCAGGCTGCTCCCGGTCGTATCACAGGGTGGCAGGCTGAGGCTGGCAGAGGCAGGGCTGGAGAGGGACACCGAGATCCTCTCAGGTGAGGCCAGGCTCAGCTGAAATGCCATGGTCCCCACCTTGGCTCCTCTCCGTGTGCCCGCAGCCATTTGGCTGGATTAAAGTCTCTGGGCAGCAGCAGGAGGTGGGCTGGTGCAGGGGGAGGGTGATAGATACTTGGGCAGCTTTCTGCAGAACAGCTTTCTCATTAGAGGAGACGATGGCAAAGGGTGGGAGCTCTGCGGTGGGCGCGCTGGTGCAGCTTGGTGCAGTTTCTTCAGCCCTGCATTTTGTCCAGCTGAGCATCTCTGTTTCTTGGTGTCCACGATGGCACTTGTTAAACTCATGGGCACTTCAGTCAAACCTGAAGTCCTAGTGCTAATATGTGCACAGCCCAGAGCAGTCCATGATCCTTTTAATCAATATGAAGGCAGGTCGCTTCTGAAATAGCCCAACCTGCCTCTTCCTCCAGCCTCAGGCGTACGGTACCGTCCCGTCCTTCATGCCAGCGCTTGGATTTGCACAGTCCTGTGGTGCGTCAGGTCTGGCTGAAGCCCGATCTTTCTGTTGCTGCTGCCGTGTGTTTCAGCCAAATCTGTCTTCTGCCCTGGCTTGCTGCTCGGTCAGTAACCCGGGAGGGGGTAGAGGATGTTTCTCTTTCAAAAGCCATCTGCCTTTACGTTGGATTAATTGATGATAAAATCAGCCCTCGTCAGAGGAAGGAGTGGTTTCCCAAGCTACTACTTTCCCTGTCGCTTTCTGAACAAGCCATTTCTTTTATTTCTCATTCTCCAGGGTTTCTTCTGAAGCCACAGAGATAAAAGCATTTTCCATTTTGCTTCTCTAATGCTTTTAATTGTCTCCTCTGTCTATTTTGGGACGCTAACATCTTACAGGCACAGCGGCAGCCTCCAGCAGATGGGGGAAACGCAGATGCACCAACATTTCAACTAATCAGTTGTTTACCCTGCAATAAATAACACCCAGTTAAACGCAAACTGCACCCTGCACAAACACACAAACATCCCCATGAACGTGACAAAAGGGAAGTGCACCCTTCCCGAGCAGCAGCGGAGACATCTCCAGATCAGGGGTTCCTGTGGGAGGCGGGTGCTGGGTCTGGGTTTGCTCTTGCAGGGGATCCAGGCGGAGCTGGGGCTGTGCACCGCCGGCAGAGCGTCCCTCAGGAGAGTACCTGGGGCAAAGCCAGCGGCAGAGCCGTGGCTCTGGCCTAGACTCAGGACCAGCTGGGTTCAGCCCTGTTCAGGCCAGGCATGGCTCACCGGGGCAGAGCTCCGCACCCAGCGCCTTCCGCACCCCCCCAGCTCTGCCCTCCCTGCTGGTACGTAGCCAGGGTGCCTGTGTGCTCTGCCCGGCTGTATCCCATGTCTTCTCCTTGGGTCCATCCCGACTGACAGCTGCCCCTGCGCAGACAGACTGACAGATTCCCAAAGCCCTTCTTGCTGTCTGGAGCCGTGATGAGTTCGGAGCTGTGATGTGGCATTTTCTAATGACGTTTTGACTCGCCAAGAGAAGGCAGTGGCAGCGGCTTCTGTTTGCATCTGAGGCCGACTGCTCTGGTTTGCGAGGGAGGGAAGTTTTTAAACTTTTTCATTGCCCTTCTCCTGGGAAAGGTCCAGGTATGGAACCTGCGGCCCTCAGAGCTGGTTCCTCCCCTCCCTCCACATGAAACACGAGGAGCTGAGAGTTCATTCAGAGGAGGAAATTGCCCTGGTAGGTCAGGTTCACAACGTGCTTTGAGCACGCTGCTTAGCTCGGGAGAGTCAGTTTTCCAGCCATGTTGCTTTGCTCGTACGTGTGAGTCACTAGGGAACCTCCCAGGAAACCAAAACCTTTGGGTGAAAGAGTGGCCTTGCGTGGGGGTTTTGGGCAACGCCATGTATTTCTCTGCATGTTCCCTGCCAGGCTGGCACTGTGGTGGTTGCTCCTTGCTGCTGTGACCTGGTTTTCTCTTCCTTCTTTGCCCTGTTAGAACACGTCAGAACTGGAGGGAGGTGGAGATGGCCACCAAAGTAGCATCAACACCCTGCCGGACATCTCCCTGGTAAGGCACTACACTGTGCTGCTGCGCCGTGGATGGGAGCTGGAGGCAAATTGGTGATACCGAGTCTTGCCTCAGGTTCTGTAGCTCATTGCTACATCCCCTGCCCGTGGATGTCACTGCAGTCGCTGCAGCCAATTAATCAGACCAGTTGGGAAGGAGGATTCTGGCTGGCTTAAGAGTTGCATCTGTGCGAACCAGAGCAGAAGTTGGGTAGTTTGTCTGTCCTCTAATTGTCCTCACTTCTGAGTCATATTCCTATTGCCAGTGAGGTCAGAAAGGCATTTCTATGAAAATCAGCTCATTTTGCCACGGTCACTGTGAGAAGGCGGGTGCAGGTCACTGTGGGCCTGGGGAAGTTCTTACAGCAGAGCATGGTGTCCTAAAGACTTCTGTTCTTGGTCTGGCAGGACGATCTCTCCTCCTTCCCAGACGAACCACCCAACTTCAAGCCTCCACCTCCTCCTTCAGCCCCTCAGATGCTGGACCCCTCTGCTGCCCAGCACAGGAACCCAGGGAAAGACAAGCCCAAGCGCCCTTCCTCCGAGTCCTCTCAATCAGGCCTCTTCTTTGTGGCCCCTCGAAACCCCACACCCCCTCCTAGCCACCCTGAGAAGGACACAGTCAGCATGACTTCCACTGCCACCACATCCACCGAGGAGTCTGCCCCCAGCGCTATCTATGCCACCATTTCCCCAGCCCTGCACAGCTCCAGGAGGCAGATGGATGCCCAGCTCTCCTTGGTCAGCCAGCACCCCATCGGTCCCTTCCCCAGGGTCCAGTCCCCAACGAGGTTGAAGAGCCCACCCCCAGATGGCCCTGCAGCCGGTGGGCTTCAGAGCCCCCCTTCCCCATCCCCTCCTCCTCCTCCGTCCCACCCGGCACCCCCCCCACCGGACAAGGGCAGCCCGCAGGCCGTGGCCAACCAGCATTTCATCATGGTGGAGGTGCACCAACCCAACAGCGAGCCCGACGTCAATGAAGTGAGGCCCTTGCCCCAGGCCAGAGGTGGGTGTCACGTTATCAGCCGTGGGGGTGAGAAAACCCCTCTCTGGGGTGTTCCTCAAGAGAGAAACAGGAGAAGAGACACATCGCAAGGGCAGGAACTGGGGGAGCTGGAAGAGAGAGACCTGCATGGGGCTGCAGGTCCCTGCCTGAGCAGCAGACTTGGTTGCAGGGCTTTCCCTTCCTGGTGGGGATGTGGGCTGGCAGCGCCTGCCGGGGGGGCTGCAGGGCCAAACGTTACAATTTTGGTTCAAATTCCAGGTCAATATATTGCAGGGTAAAAGCCACGGAGCCTGGATCGGTGTGGTGACATTTGGTAGTTGTGTGTTGGTTTGCTCCCCCCCCCTGCCCCGAGGTGAATTTTCAATTGCAGAAAACAGCTTGACAGCATCATGGCAAAAAAAAGTAAAAAAAGTGAAAATCCAGGAGACACACGAAGCTCTCCGCAGTGTTAGCAGCAGCAGTGGTGGTAATCTCCGAGACAAAGCCCTCGGTCCTGGGTTTTGGCATCTCTGGAAAACCTGCGAGGGCCCGGGCCAGGGCAGCCAGCTCCCCATCAGCATTCAGCCCACCCGTCACAGCCCCCCGGGGTCTCCAGCGCCAGCCGGGCTGACCTTTGCTTAAAGACCGAGCTTTGTTAGGCAGTTGATTGCGACTTGTCTCTTGTGTGGGCATTGCTGCGTTAGTTCATAAAATCTGCTTCCACTGGAGTTTTAAGAAAAAAAAAAAAAAA
>VXBL01004300.1:352324-372370 GCA_013400195.1 Aramus guarauna | reverse complement strand
TCCTTCCTTCCTTCCTCATATATATGTGTGGGTCAAACTACCTTTAGTCCAACAGTGGCCAGTAGTAAGTGCTTAGTGAAGAAAGAGTGTAAGAAACATGAAAACAACTGGGTCAGCCTTCCTCCTCTGGTGTATCTTACGAGCTCCTGGGGTCGATAGTTTAGCACCTTTCTGAATCAGAAGTTGCAATCTGGCACTGGCAGACTTCTCCTCCATTAATTTCTCTATTTCCTTTTTTGAACCCATTTACAGATTGCAATTCTATAATGTCCTTTTGCCAGCCAGTGAGTCTCTCCTGGAGTTAGACTACCTAAGTCAGTCTTTCCTCACAAGAAAGAGGAGATACAGGAGACTTTCTGGACATTTTTTCTAACATTTATTGATGAGAAAACATTCTAGGAAAGAAAGGATATGTCAACAGCTTGCAGAGCAATAAGGTACAGAGATCCGGATACTGGCTCTGTGTGAAATGGCTTTGGATCTGGAAGCAGTAGAAGTGATACCAGCCTCATGCTGTGCCCAGGTTAGTTTGTGGGATGAGAGACAAGGCAAATTAGCTTGAGAGCAAGCACTCTGCTAGCAGCAATACTGAAATTTTCCCTGTACCATGCCCTGATTGCTCTCATGCTCTATGTCCAAGCCGAGTCACGTCCTGCATCCATCAGAAAGCCCCATGCCTCACCTGGCGCTCTTAGGAAGGAGCTGAAGTGCAGCCCCTGAGGCTGGGTGAATCTCTTGGTGTGCTCAACAGTGCACACACTGCTCCGCACTGATGGGACCTTGGTAAAGTTCTCCAAGACTCATCCAGACTAAAGGAGTAACCCTGGTCTAGTGAGCAGCACACTTACCAGGGAGAGGGAAGACCTCGGTCCCAGCTCACAGCCCCAGCCAACAGCCAATGCAGTCATGCTGGCTGGCTTTTTCTTTCTTAGCCAAGGAATTTTGAACCCCGGAGAAGAGAGCTATTGAAAATCCATTCCCTTTTACTCATGTCAGGCGTAAGTCACATCATTAAGGGTTGGAGTTTTTGTTGTTTAAATCTAATCAGTGAAGGTCATGTAGATTGCATCTCTTTCCTAATAATCTGTATATTTTGGTAGCTTTACTTTCATAAATATGGCATTGAACAGGGTCAGAAAGAACACACTGGAATCAGCAGAGGCCTTTCAAACAGTGCCAGAAACAATACTGCTTATGGCTTTGTAACCGTTCATAGAGAGCGAGAATCAGCGTTGCAGTCTATTTCATAACTAACCCATACACTCCATAAGTAGTTTAAAGCATCAGAAAAGGCAGCGACAAAACCCGCTTTTCATTGAGAGGTGACTCTTGTTATGCTCCCCCACCATTTCAAAGAGTTACAGTTCAGCTGTCTCTAGGGTTTGCTTCCCTCAGGCCTGCTTTCTGAGTATCACTACCAAACCCTGTCAAAATTGTGCTTTTGTTTTGCACTGCCTTCTCCAATTCTCTTCTAAAAATGATCATGCTTCTGCTTTTCCATTCGCACAGGAATCAAAAAGCTGTATCAAATCCAGCATGTTTATCTCAGTATGATATCCCACGTATAAAACGTGTGCCTATTTTGGATGTCAATCTTCATCATTTTCTTTACTTCAATCAGAGCTAGGAAAACAATCACAAAACATGCAGGGGATTTTTTTATTATTATTATTTATTTTTTATTCCTCAGTGCTATTTCAGAGTACTGTATGCATCCATAGGATGATGGCCTTCCTTTACCTGCTAAGGAAGCATATTCCTTGACTCTGCAGCCTCGAAAGGCAGAAAGCCGAGCTCCCATACAGCACAGTTTGCGCAACAAACTGCATTTGCACAGTGAGATGCAATCCTATCTGCTTATAGGGACCGTAGCTTGCTTTTTCTTTTTAAAACTCGGGAGAAAAGTTTTGCGTTATCAAAGGTTTGGTGCTTTGTGGTTTTTCCCCAATTAGTACAACATAAGCTGCGTGTAGCCAGAACCTGTGGTGACTATAAATTCCAGCTTCTCCCCTAGCAGACCCCGCAGTGGTAGGACGCCGCTGATATAATTAAACATCAAACAAGTGAAAGCTTTCAGAACCCTCATTTTCCTGTCGTACCTAGACCCAGCCTTGTCCCTTTCTCATACTCCAGTTCAGTTTTGTATCACCACCTCCGCTGCTGACAATACTTTTTTCAATGGGAATATCACAGCCGTAGCCACTGCCAGAATCTCTTGGCAAACGAGCTGCTTTCTGAGTCAGAGCCTAATGCCATTACAAGGTCTGCAACAGCTGCAGCAGTCATACATCTGTAAGTCATTTGAACATTTTATGATGAATAAAAACTATCCATTACATAGACCTATACATTATATATTAACCCTAATACTTATTCAGTTACACTAACAATAACCTTTTCCCTCTGCATGCTGTAAACTTCTTTGGCTACAGCATGTGTTAACAGAGGTACTTAGAGCTCCGGTTCATGGTGGAGCAGTCCCTGTGTACATATTACCTAACTTACTCTACCTATTTAAACACAAAATGGGATGATGGAAAGAAAGAAAGAAAGTGAATGTAAAACTATAAAAATTCATACCATGCATAAGGAAACCATTTTTATACAATTGCATGAGTCTGCATACACTCATACAAATAGAGAGGATACAAAACAATGAGAAATGCAGAGGAAGAATGAAAACATAGACTCAAAATGTATAGTTAAGAGATTTGATTATGGTATGCACAGATCTCAAACTCATCCAGATGTCCACAGCCAGCAACCTGATCCTCAACACCATTAGCCAAGATTTGAAATCTAAAAAGTCAGAATGCTGAAGATGAGGTAGCAGGGCGTATGGAAAAAGAAACGGGAGTTGTGAGTAGTTAAAAACCCTTAAAATAATAACGATAATAAAGAAACATAAATGTGGTTTCATGAAGGAAATATATACACAGCCGCAAATTATGAAGTCAGCCCTTCAGGACATTACATTCCTCATGCAAGTTGCTGAGCCCGCTCAACATAAATAGGTGTAAAATACACTCACCGGCTTAGTGACTTCAAGGATGGAGTCCCATATGTGATTCCCTACCACTGAGTCTTCTACATATGTATACTTTTACAACAGTAAATGCGAACCGGGCAAGACATACCTCCCTATGAGTTTCACCATAAGAGTTTTAAAGAGACAAGGCGAAAGTCTGGCATGAGACAAATCTATCATAACTTCTCCATGAGATTCATGCAGAGCCAGAATTTTACTAGCAACCCATCGGCATGCAAATGCTATTTCATTCATTCGTTCATTATCTATCATTTGCAAACTCTTTTTCGAGTCTCAGAAATACATCTCCCTTGCTTCCCATTGACTTTTACTCTGTATTTCATGTATCAGTTTAGTGCCCTTCATAATATCAGTATTGCTTTGGAAGCAGTGTCAATTAATTTGCACTTCCACACTGAGTTAAATGCGTGGATTAGTAAGCGACAAAATAGTGCAGGTTTTAAATATTAGAGTAGTCTTACAGTTAAGAGAAGTGACTTTTAGGAAATGTTTTCTCGACTTGATCTGCTTCCTCTGTGCAGTCAGAGGCCAAACTGTTTATTTTACTGGCAATCCATCTTTATTGCTTGTGCTGGCTTTAATATTTCCACTCAAACAATCCACATATTAAAAATGAAAAAGAAAATCCTAATAAGGTTACAAACAGTTCATTTAAAGGGGATTCAAAAGGCATCCAGCAGAGACCTTTTTTTAAGGGTCAGAAAAGCATTACATTTCAGGGCTGAAAAACCACCTTGCCACTGACCAACGGGACGCTTTACTCGAGACAGCAGAATCCCCACGGTCAATTCGTGCAGCACCTACCTCCCACTTTATAAAAGGGGGAAAATCCTGGCCCTTCTGATTGCAAAGATAACTTACCAAGCGTGGTGTGACGCAATGATGTCTTTCTAAGTCAGCAGCCAGCCAGCTGTCTCTTTGCTGCTGCTCCTACTTTTCCCATGCTCCGGCAGAGCGGAGCTGAGCAGCCAGGCCAGTTGCACAGCCGCTATCGAGTCAAAGGGCAAGAGCAAAGCTTAGAATAAACACGTTGTTTTCACTCAGTTGCTTGAAGTGCTGCCAAATCTCTTAACATTAGCGCATATAAATTGGTGAGTATCATGAAGCCCGAGGCCGGAGCAGCTGGAATCTTGTAGTTGTTACCTGAAATCTTAACGTCCAAAAAAAATAGCTTCCCCATTCCTCGAGGCTATGTGGAAAATCTCAAAAAACACAATCATAAAAGTACTACTAACATCAAGGAAAAGAACTCCCAATTATTTTTTGCTTTAGTTCTCTTTTTTTATAGTCATCTCAGATTTGCAGGGGAGGGGGGAATGGGGTGTCTTTCTCAAGATTTTCAGATGTGCTGGTTTCCCAACACTGTGCCGAAGAAAGCACTCATTGATTCTAGAGGTAAATCCTAAAGTTAATCAGAGGGAAGGAAGACTATGAAGATAAGCAGCTCAAGGCCCAGCAGTAAACAACCATACAGCAGGAGCTAAGCAGCTGGAGGAAGGGTAGACAGGTCGATTTTTCTCTGCCCAACAGTGACCTTCAGGAGGCAGGAGCGGGGTAGAGTAGTGATGTTCCTCCCCCGGACAACAGCTCTGAAATGGTTCTTCAGCAAGGACTTGAGAGAAAAAGCTCCTTCTCCTTATCCAGCCGCCAAGAGAAAAGGAGTTGAAAAACACCGAATCCTTATGGCTAATGGGAGGGTGATATAAAAGATGGAGACCATTGACTGGTGTCCAGAGACAACAACCTGGTATGAATTCCAGCACCATTCCGCTTCCCAGCAGCTGGATTTCTCACCAGGGTGGATTGCTGGTTTTGGACACCTCCCCATTTTTTCCCCCGTCTGTTAACAGTCTTCCACTAGTAAGTATTTGGAACAGTTGTAAAGCTTTTTTTGTATCTAAACGGCCTTGCCATTGCCTGAATGCAATTTCAAAATTGCTGGCATTTCTGCACAGGCTATCTGAAATGTATTTTTGTCATGCTGTTAATAACCGTTGCGTCTCCTGGGAGAACCTCAGCTAGCTCAGAGTTTCTAAATGATGTGCATATTTGACAGAGAAGATGTAAGAAAAAAATCTTTCTAATTTTTTACAGGTTTTTATGCTGTGTTGCTCAGTAAATAGACGTGATGGACAAAGAGAAAGTTGGGACCACTAACTTCTCACCTATAAAGTGAAGATGAGAACCCAAGAAATTATGCAACTTGCCAACGGTTACGCAGACAGCCGAGGGTTTCACAAATGATCCAGAGCCAGTCCAATACCTGACTCATAAGGACCATCCTCACTCTCAGCTCCCACATTATCCTTTGTTTTCCATATTCTGAATTTCTTTCCAGCTCCCCTCACATTTCTCCCAGTCCTCAAACAATAGAATACAGCTGTCTTTTAGGGACACCCCAGGAGAGATTGGGAAACATCAATACAGTTTAGAATGGCCTAGTCTGGCACAATTTTAAACTATATTAAGCATAGGAGATGCTGTTTGGAAAAGGAGTGCATGAAAATGAGAAATGAAAATGTGAAGGGGTGGTTCTTTCAGGTCCCTTTCCAAGCCTCCAGGGAAAAGTAACTCCCTCTTTGACACAAGACATTAGCATTTGCCTAATGCAAGGTGTGTGGTGGCTTGCACCTTCCCTCTCCAGGCCTCGTTAGATGCTGTCACAGATTTTAGAAACCAAGTGTATCTCCACTGTGCAAACAGCCAAACAGAACGCCAAGAGCACCTCATTATCATGGGGACAGGTAAGACAGAAACTGGAAACAAATAAAAAACTCAACCAACAAAAAAAAGAGAGCATAAATAATCTTAATTAGCTCATTTTTTTACATTACTGGATATTAACTGCTTTAAGAACTGTCTATCCAGACTTGATAAAACACTCAGATTTGGAAAGGGGTACTGCCACTTGAACCCACATCAGACTGGAAAAACAAAGACAACGTGACTGCTGCTAAGAATTTTAGGCATTAATTTTAACTAAGACACATGGCCTGGGTTCTGTAAGTATTAGAAATTAACATGCATACAGGCTGTATTCTGTGATACTACAGATTTACAGAACAATGTCCCTGTTAATCTATTTTGCTGTTAAAAGTTTGTTGATCATGCAGAGGAGACCAAAATAAGTTTTCAGAGCTGACCCATCAACTCCATACACTGACCCAAAGTTTGTGTGATATTTTATTATCATACACACATGCTTAAACTTAAGTCCCTAACTATGCATTAACACAGTCTTTTCTATGCCAAAGCTGCCACATATATCCTAAGACTTTCAGAGGTGGGTATGAATTTCCAAATGTAATTGAATGGGTGTAGGCAAAAAAAAAAAGAGCTAAAAAATATGTGCAGATTGTATTGGTAGCATGCTGAGATAAACACTAAGAATAATATGTAACAACTAAAACCATAGAATCATAGAAAAGATAGGTAAGTGTTTATAATTCCATGAAATACAACCACAGGAGAGAAGGATGATCTGGAAATTTGACAGGATATTTTGTTTAGAGTTCTAAGAGTTTAATTAAAATCACCCAGAGTTTAGAGGAGTTTCTCTCAAAGGATAAAATTAAAACAAACAAAGCCACAATACAAGAACACCACGGCTGTAAGGTCAGTCACTCAAATGTTCAAAGGACTTGTACTACAGTGCCTATATTACCCTTATTGTGTTAGCTCCTTTTGTCTTAACTCTGTAGGCAAACAACAGCATACAATACAGAATAGCATAGGAGGGTTGTAAATCACAGGCAGATAGCAAATACTTGGGCCAAGAACGATTCAAAAATTTTTTTCTTTGTTTTTACAGCAGGACCCGGTGGGGACCTGAGCTCACCCCTCACTACTGTTGCCACGTAGCATCTCGAGGAACAGGAGCCTCCCAGGTCCCTTCCAATTCACTATGGAAGATTCCACACTAAAAAATAAGGAAAATTTACATAAGTCCCCTTCTCACACGTTATATCTTGGAGCATAAACTACAGGGAGGAAGACAGCCATGGACTGCTTAGGCAACGTGTGTTGCTACAGAAGAGAGTGGGATGTGCCGAGGGTGCACCGTGACCACACAAAGATGCAAATAGGCCTGGAATACATCGCACAAGATGAGCCTGAAGGAACAGAGGTTACCCAGTCTGAAGAATAAGGAGGATCTTATTGCTACCTTCAACTACCTCCTTCAAGGGTATAGAAAAGACAAAGCCAGGCTTGTCAGAAGCATGTAGTAAGGATCACTGCCAGAAACCCAAAAATTCCAATTAGATAACAGGTAAAGGTTTTGCTTGCTGGCTTTTTTGTTCATTTGGTTTTTAAATCATGAGGGTGTTCAAATGCTGGAGAAGGAGGCCAGAGACTGTAGGATCTCCATCCTTGAAGATACTCAAAACTCAACTGGACAAGTTCCAGGACAACCTGATCTAATTGCACTTGCTACAGAGCAGAGGACTGATCATCTCAAGACTTCCCTTCCAGCCTCAATTTGCATTATTCTACCGTTATGATGCTACAGGCTACTGCAAGCATGCTTTCTACTCACTCACTGCATGATAGTCACTGATTTGGCCCACCAGGAATCAAAACTGTTTGGAAGAAACAAGCAGCTCGTCTCCCCAGTTTCTCCTACTCTTCCTCCTAAATGCCACAAGATCACAAAATCTCCCCAAAGAATTTTATGAGCTGTGGGATTCCGATCAGCATAAAGCTGGAAAGTCCCGTTCTTCTACGGATCTTCAGCAGACTTGCACAGTCTGGTGACTTCTCAGCTCGTGTTCTCATTACCATGAGCTGCTGAAGGAGGAACTGCACATCATCCTGAGACAGCCTTAACACTTCTCACCATTTTTCATCACATTAAGACTAGACTCAGAATAATTGTACAAGTAGCTTAGATGATGGCATCTCTTGTTTTTATAGCTTACGGCAGGTTTTTATAGCTTACGAGTTTACAGGAAACCAGAGTGAGATGCACCAAATGTGTTTTGATTGTTGAAAGTTGGGGACATACTGTGGAAGATCTGTAAGCGCACTCACTTAAAAGTCTCATTTCCCAAATTTAAAATAAATCTTGAAGATAGCCTTACAGATTGCAGTGCCTTCCATGACTGGATGCCAAAGGAGGCACCAGGAGGACCAAAAAAATCTTGACCTTGTAGTAACTAAAGTGATCACCACAAACTCTGCTTGCATTACTACTTCTGGACCTTGGATTAGTTTTTGACTGCTGTCCAGAACCTTCTGGGCTCCTAAGTTACTTTTGAAGGACCTAAGTAGAAGGAAATCATGCAAAGCAATTTCATTAGAGGTTTGCTACACTTAAAAAAAAATAATAAAAAAAAATTAATCAAAGGACCTAAAGTTTGAAAACAACTCCCTTTGACAAAATAGTTGTTTCATCTTTTTAAAGTAAAGTTAGTGAATTCCACTTTCCAGATTCTCACGTACAACAGTAACGCCTGAAGTTTACGCTGCTTCTGAAGAGCTGGTCTTCCCCAAAACGGAGACTTTATTTCTTTTTTTCACATTTGAGGTTTTCCAGGAATTATGTTAATATCCTGGATTACACATTCTTTAAAACAAGGTCCCTGACCGTATCTGACAAGTGCTGAGCACAGCAAGACCAAGTTACTCACTAACGTTAGAATTCGAGCATATTGTATCACATCCTGCTTGAAATTTAAATGCTAGCATATGACTCAAACACAATAACATCTGATAATAGCCAAGTACAAAACAAAATGAAGCCTTTTTCATTGAAGTCCAGGAAAACACAACAGTGGGAAAAAGTCTTGGTGCCCTTCCTCACATTATCTGCCCTTCCCGGAGCAGACTGGTTCACTGAGCTGAACAAACATAAGACGCGCACCGTATGTACCAGAGGAGTTATGAAGTTACTTACTTCCAGTTTGATTGTAGAGGTGCAGCAAAGATCGCTGGAAGACACTGAGACAGGATTACACAGATAGGAAGGGTATTCACCATTAATTTTTGCTGTAATTGTGACACAAGGGTAGCAAAATGCCTAGCCCAAATACAGGTTAGAATATCCTTAGCTAGAAATGCAGCTAAGGGAAGCATAGGAGTTGACTGAAAGCAAGACACACTTTTGTTTCAACTCACTCCTCCTTGGCTGATTAAGTCAGTGTTCATAACACCAACCCTCCTCAGAAATAAAAAGGGCACTAGGTGAACAAGTCTGACTCCAAACAGCTAACAGTCACAGCTACTGCAGGTAGATTCGGTAAATACCTAAGGGCATTAATGCACTACATTTAACTTTTACTGTTCTGATTCTATCCAACAATTTGGAGCCTCCTTCTGTAATCACAAACCAAAGAGTTAGGAACAGAGCGCAGCACCAACGCACGTCTAAACCGCAGGGTTCACATTACTACACAGAGTCTCAGTTAATAACAAAACACCGCAGCTTTACTGGGGCCCTCCAGTGGGCCCTTAAGAAAGGAAGACCCTTTTCCTTATTCCTTCATGTTTTTAATGTTAACAGCAAATTTCTTTCCCTTTTACAAGTACAGAGTACATGGTACCACTGGTGCCTCAAAGTGAATTTCTGCTCTTTATTCCTAAGCACATGGATTTATACATTTGCTGATTTTTAAATTTCATAGTTAGAGTCAGTAATATGCTTTTTCATTTTTACAGGACAATAAAATTGCTTGCCAGAAGTTTCTGACTTAAAATTCCATGCAGCAGATTGATGTAGGCCTCTTGATCCTTCTTACCACATTTTTGCCAAGTTACAGTATAAAATAGCTGTTCTACTAATTGCACCCAGGGATTTATGTCCAATACCCAGATAGACTACTAAAGCTGACTCTATTTCCCCTTTGATCTTGTGTATTCTGTTGCTTGAAAGAATACAGACAGGTGATAGAAAATGTTGCAGCTATTGCAAGGACAACTGCTCAAAGACCAATTAACACCAAAAAACCCAAAATGAACAAGAAGCCAAAATGGCACTAAACCCACAACAGCTGGTGGTCATCAAGGCAGTTTTCCCAGAGGGCAGAAGACTGTTACTAATAGGATGGAAATACAAAATTTACTGAGACCAACTGTAACTGCTGATAACATATATTGAGAAGTGCCTCATTTCACACATTTTCTGCAGAGCAAGAGTGAAGCTGGACAGCAATCTTAACCTTTATTGTGGTGGAAAAAAAAAAAAGTGGGAACGAAACGTAGTCCCACTGAAAAATTAGTACCAGGAGCTGATTTTACCATAACAGAAATTTCATCACATTTAAAAATAATATTCAAGTGATTCTACCCATCAAAATACTTTATTTCTCAGAGTCTAATCAATGTACTATAGTTCATTAGTAACTGCCCACTGGGATTCTCTTGCTTTTTAAATTATTTCAGTTACTGCAGAACCGGGATGCTAGAACCCCCAGTAGAAGATTAAACAAAGTTGCATGTTCTCCCTTTACAACAGCAGAGGTTTTGAGATGTTTCAATCACGTTACATAAACTTACATTCCTCTACTAACACAAAACATACATCTTGCCACAGGAGACAAATAGTTCTTATGCCGTTTCCAGCCAATGATTTTAACTTAAATCCAGAGTAAACATAACCTCTTCAGAGCTGGGAACATGTTTGTGTGCAAGAAGAGCTCGCTGCATTACAGCGATAACACCACCTACTTGAATCACGGCATAGAGGACACATTGGCACAAGGGCCGATACATTCTTAGACATGGTACTGAAAGAATGGTCAGTATTAAAAGTTTGGAGACACTGAAAAGTCAGGGTTTTTTTTACACTATCACTAAATAATATATACTGAAAGGCAGAAAAGCTAGTTTTATTCAGTGATGATTCATTTGCAGCTCATTCATAAAAGTCAAGTGAGGGACTCTAAGAACCAAGAACTGTTCAAAAGCAAAAGCATAAGTTATCACGCATTTATTTATTATTTATTACCTGATTTATAATAGTGATGAAGCAATAGTGCTAAATAGAACAATTTATCATTCTGCCTGGGCATTTGTTTTAAATGAGGTTCTTTCAGTGCCTTGGTGATGGTCTTCCAGAAGATGGTTGAGGCTGCCTGAATTTTGAGAGAACCACCACAGAATCAACAAAGGTATAAATGTTATATTCGTGATGCTGAAGGTTCTTGTAGGTAGAATTATCGAATTCTTCTGGAGCAGGCTCAGCAGCTGCTGTGGGCTCTGTGAAAACAAACAGTAACTGGTGACTATAAGGATGCCACACCAGAGGCAATATTCCTAATTACTGAGCCAACCTTCATACACTGTCAGATCTCTCATCCAGTCATCATTAAAAAAAAAAATCAGCCACTATAACAAAGGGTAAGCTTATGAAGTTCTGCTGGTACACTGCCTGGTCCTAAAGCAGCACATTAGTGTGCAGTAGGGGAACAGGAACCAGTGCAAGCCATCTAACACAACACAGGTTTTCAAATCCCAACTATCACCTAATGATGGGGGGAAGACAGGGCAGAACAGTTAATTTATATTTTGAAGACATATGTCTGCATTTCCTGGCTTTTTCATAGTTGCCTTGGTTTTCACTCCAGCCAGAAGAGTAGGTGACGTACTTAGCAAGCCAGGAGAGGCAAATCAGCAACAGAAATGATGTATCACTATGTCAGACCATGAGATATACAGCTATTAGAACTACTTTACAGACTGAATTTTTTCTCCATGGGGAGAAGTGATGGAATTATAGAGATCTCCACAGTTTAATTTCAAATACGGTTATACCAAACAGTAATGTATCAAAAAGCCTTTGATGTAAGTTTCCTTTCTTCTAAATATAATCTTCTAAACTTTGTATCAGCTCTTCTTCCTAAAAGAATAACCTAATGAAGTTATTCAGACTTCACATTAAAGCCAATATTAATTCTTACACTTTTAGAATACTATGCAAATTTAGGCAGTAACATGTACATCAAAAGGTTCCTGTTACGGGCTGATTTTACAACCAAGGAAATTGCAAAAAAAGAAACTTTACTCCCAATATTAATTTATTCTTGTATACCCAGAGTTTTAACAACAGGAAAGACATAAGCATAATCTAGTGAAAAGCTTCGCCATATGAATTTGTATGTAGTGGTTTAGGTTAGATCATATTAAGCTTTTTTTTTTTTTTTGGTAATACAACCATCTACAATAAAAATATAAGAACTCAGGCAATTGAACACCAGAATTTCCCTTTAATTATAACATAATTGTTGCAATGTAATGCTATCACTTCAAGAGTATATATCCATAATGTTTAACAAGGCTTGCTTATAAAATGCAATGTAGTAAGCCACGGTTTCAGCAAAACACCACACACAACCTATGAAAGGAAATAACCCTGTGCCTACTGCTCAGTTCCTACTGTGACAACTCACAGGAGACAACACTACAGATATAAAACCCAGATGATGCGGTCTTTGCTGCAAATAGCCCCAAGAACAGGCAAGTGTAAGCAAGTGTACATTCAACCTGCAAGAGACGTTCCAAATTAAGAGACAGATGCTCAGGATGAAAAGCAGATGGAGTCTCATTTTTCCTGCCCAAATACACTGTGCTTGGCTTCTTGAAGGAAAAATTTATATCTGAGTTCATCCTCCCCATACTTCATAATTTCTCTCTTAAAGACCAAGCATTTCACAGGATGTTCTTCCGAAATGAATCAGAGATGTATTTCTGAGTTCCCATGCTACTATTTTGCTACTTCCTTAGCAGCTGAAGTCAGCAGTTTTTGCTAACTGCTTAACATGCCTGCTCTACAAAGTGGATGACATCACCTCAACATCCAGGTTTGTAATGGGAAAAATTGCTTTTACATCTTCAGCATGCCTGCTGCAGGGTTTGCAGATGAACAAAAGAACACAGGAACAGGACGGAAGGTCTTATCATTAACTGTGAACATTAAACACAGAAAAGCAGTAGCTGTTCTCAAAGAAGGCTTCAAAAGGAAGGGAGGACAAGATACGCCTGGAGATACGGTGTAGCCAGGCTTGACTCTTTGCTATCCCCTGGCACCCAAAGACATTTTACCATCAGGAAAGGGGTGTGAACTTGCCTGTACTAATCCCTACCTCTCTGACAGCCACTGCAGCAGAGTCCTCTAGCGGGAGTGCAGCATGATCTCAGCAGAAACTTTCCTGCTGTCACAGCCTTATCACCTGCACAAAGCAAGAGGAGCTCAACAGCAACAGCGCCGTTTTCAGCAAAGCCCGCTCCCACCCAAAAGGGTTTTGCTAGTGTGGTCATAATGATGATGAATCAGAGGCACAGTGGTACTACTGCCACATTGATACAAATCTGCAGGAAAATTTTGTGACGTGGTCTCAACCTTGTTCTGGATTTACAGCATCAGAATAGGGGAGGCTGTTTCATACACCCTAGATGTGTCACAATCTTCACCTTGAATCATTAGCACATTTTAAGACTAAGTCCTCCCTCTCAAACTTGAAGTTCATTGAACTAATTTTTCAGATCTTCCTATCAGCTTCAACATGGGAAAAAATGTAATGCTTGAGCATCCAGAACTCCACTGTGGAAGAATGGTGAGAAAAGCATCATCTGTAGATAACTACAAATAGCCTTTCTCAATTTTTTTTTTTTACAGCTCTTGCTAGAAGGAAGAACAAGTAAATGAAAACGTCATTTGCAAACAGTGCTGCATTGTACCATTTGAGTTGCAGTCAGGGAAGAAGGTAAACTTAGCTTCCAACTCTTAAAACTGATCAAATTTTGAGCCAACTAGCCCCTTAAGAGAGAAGGCAGATCTTTTACTCAGCACCATATCCTGGAAATCCATGTACAAAAGCAATTATTTTTCACTTAACAGAGCATTAAGTGAGTATTTGTAACTTCACAAAGTCACAGAAAGGTTGAGGTTGGAAGACATCTCTGGAGGTCATCTGGTCCAATCTCAAATGCTCAAGCAGGCTCAGCCACAGCAGGCTGCCCAGGACCATGTCCTGGCTTTTGAACAACTCCCAGAATGGAGACTCCACCACCTCTCTGGGAAACCTGTGCTCTATCACGATCACAGAAAAAAAAAAGTGTTTCTTGATGTTCAGGCAAAATCCTGTGTTTCAGTTTGTACCAACTGCCTCTTGTTCAGCCACTGGGCACCACAGAAAAGTCTTACCTCTGCCTTCTTTGCACTGTCCCGCATGTATTTACATACATGGATGAGATCTCTCCTTAGCCTTCTCTTTCCCAGGCTGAAGAGTCCCAGCTCCCTCAGCCTTTCCTCACAGAAGAGATGCTCCAGTCCCTTCATTGTCTTAGTGGTCCTTCACTGGACTCTCTCCAGTAGCTCCCCATCTCTCTTGTGCTGGGGAGCCCAGAACTGAACACAGCACTCCAGCTGCATCTAACCAGGAAAGGATCACCTCGCAACACTCCTCTGAATGCAGCCCAGGTTACCATTGGTGGTCTTTGCTGCAAGGGCACATCACTGGCTCACGTTGAACTTGCTGTCCACTTGCAGTCTCAGGGCCTTTTCTGCAAGGATATCACTTGAAGGATGATATCCAAGCACCTTTACAATTATGCTGCTTTTACTTTTAAGTAGGTGAATTCTTTATTTCAAAGCAGCAACCAGAAGGGGGGGTGTCTTAAGAACGGTATGTAGCCTAATTGAAAGGCAACAATGGTAAGCCAACACAGATGACGACAGAGGGGCATTTGCTACTGAAGTACACAGAATGGGATCGGTAGGTAAGCTAACAGGACTGGTAGTAAATAAGAAGTGTAAGGTAGATAGGGATGTATAGCTAGGGAGATGATTATATAGTGCACGATACTCTTTCCTAAGACATATCACTGTCTCGTCCCCAACTCACTACAAAAAAGGGGCTATAAGGTCAACTCTGCTACTTCAGTATGACTCACAACCTACCAGTCTCAGAATCAATATCTGTTTCTGGAATTACACTACAATTTCTTGAAGTCTACTGAAATCTGAAACACTGCAAGATTTAAAAAAAAAAAAAAAAAAAGAGGAGAAAGATAGCAGGATTTAAGCAAAAATCAGATGGCATCAAATTTGTCTGAGGAGAAAGGCAGCTACCAAATCCTTCCGAGAAAAGAGAAGACAGAAAACAAGTTTTGTCATATAAAACACATGATTTTGCTCACAGTGGAAACAATCTTGTTTTCATTTCATAAGTAACTGGTTTATGAAACTATAAATACAGTGAAATGAAGACTGCTTCCTTTCACACCATAACTGGAAACTGAGTATTACTGAGCTCGTATAACAAGGAGCAACAAACAAGAATTTATCTTCCAGAAAGTCACTGCCACACGCTTAGATTCAGTATAAAGATCAGTGAATCATGAACAGAAATTTGGAAACCCTTTAAACCCTAGCCCAGATGAATCAATACAGTTCAAACAATTTAAAGGTGTACCCTCTATTGAGCTTCTTTCTCCACTCTGGACTCCTGCTTCCTGAATGGTCTCCTCCTTTGCTGTAGTGCCCATCACCGTCACTGTGCTTTCAGAAATCTCTTTTAGTTTAGGAGCAGTTACTACTTTTGCTTCTGACTCCTGTGCTTCCTTCACCTTTTTTCCTTCTCCTCTGGATACCAGTTTTTGCTTTTTGTCTTCCCGAGTCACTGATGAAGCTTTCAGCTGAATAGCTGCTACTTGGGTTCCAATGGACTTTTCCTCCAAGTAATCAGATTTATGAGCAATGTCAGTCAGGTCTTGGCTTTCAACCATGTGTGTTTCTACGACCAGTTTCTGCTGATCTGTTTCTTTTGGAGTTGATTTTACTTTGAGGTCCCTTGCTTTGGATTTTGATGTTTCACGGTTGACTGATGTTTTAGAAAATGCGATGTGCTTCATAGGAGACACATCAGCTTCTGTTTTGTGTGACTTCTTAGCTACATATTCTTTGTGGAATTTCTGGGACAAGTTCTCTTTTGCTAGCATTGATGCCTTTACCGCTATGTTCTCAGAAAAGACGTAATCTCGTCTAGGAAATTCAACTCTGGTTTTAATGGCAACTTCTGAATCATCATTTTCTTCCTCTGAATCTGAGCCAGAATCTGAATCTGAGCTGGATGAAGATGAAGTTTCTTCCTCAACTAACTCCTTCCTCAAGCCTCCTCCTGTTGCAGCTGTAATGACGTTTTCCTCCTCAAGGGAAGAAACAACTACACGCTGAGGAAATGCAACCACAGTTTTTCTTGACACGAACATCCTCATGTCTTCAGCAGGTTTTGAAGCTTCCGCAAGGTTAGTACTAGATATGCTCTCACCTTTGTTTGCAGATGCTAAGAGAGAGCTAGAAGACAACATTTTAGGAAATTCAACTGGTGCCTTGATGGCTAGTAGCTTGGTGGTTCCCTGTGGTGCCACTACATCTAGGAAACGGCATAAAGAGGATTATCATCATTATATCCGACACTGCTGTTAATTAGTGATCTCAGACATACAATTTTAACTTTCTAAGACATCTGGTACAAAAAGCAAATTGAAAGAAGTTATCATACTCAATACAAGGATTATGAAGCAGAAAGTTTTAAGACACTTTACATTAAAGAACCTAGAGTTCTAGTTAGCATTGAACAGTTTTTGCTGCTGCGATGCTGAAACTAATGAAATAATGCCTTTTACTCCTCGCAAGAGCTGTTTTTCTGTGCTTCAATTCTATATCACTGGACATGGTTTACAGACACCTTCCTGTCTCAGATGAACACTAAGATAGCTTGTTAGCTGAGCTCTTCAAATATGCTGCTACAGAGATAATATTTATCTATGAACAGGCCAGTGAAGCAGAAGACAGAGTAAACAGACATAGCAAGTCAGTCTCTTGCAATAGTTATCTTTAAAGCAGTAGGGAGGGATGACTGCCAAGAGACAAATAAGCAGAATAAGAGATATCTGAGGCCATACATGAAAGTATTACTTATTCATGTGTCCATATGACCTACCAACTGAATTGTGTCTGACAGTTTAACATGATTTCCCCAAGACCTTATCTCCAGTCTTTACTATCTCCACTTCCTATTTTTGTTTTGGGACCTTGTTGCAAAAAAAACTCTTAGAAGATCTCCTAATGCTTCATGTTAGCCTGCCTTTATTTCCTTTCCCTCATGGATACTTTCATTAAGCTAAATTCTCCAGACAAGGAGCCAACAGTTGAAGAGAATCCAGCAACTGTCAGGCCCTTTCAGAGACTACCAAATACCCCTTGGATGACTGTGTCAATGATATCCTCAAGAGGCTGATCAACAGAAAATACTGTTGTGATTACAGAAAAAAGGAGGACAAAGAGGACTGGGAGCACATTAAGAAAATACACCACTGCTGAAATTTGCTATAGCAAAGCCAACTCCATTATGAGTTGCACCACTTCCGACCAGCAGTGTAAGTCAACAGATTTCCAGTCTATTCTTCAGATTTATCTGCACAGTTTGGAAACCCAGATCTATGTTACAAGACCATCAACTAGAAGTAGTTTTCCCCCTTACAGGTATTTTATAGTAATACTTCTTATGATCCAAGAAGTTACCGTAATTAGTTCTGAATAGAAGCAAGTCTTTAGCAATGTCCAAATGAAAACATCACAGAATTAATTGACATATGAAGTTAAAAGCAAAGCATTTGAGAAAAAATACAGAGTTGTTAACAGAAGTACAAATGAAAAAAATATCCGTTTACTATACAGGTAATACTGTTGAACAATTTTGGACACATACTTCTCTGCTGGACGATAGGTGTGGGGAGGGAGGGCAAGGGGAAGTAGGATGATGGGCAGCCACCTTTGAAAGAAGCCTGACTGCCTGCACAGACTGACACAGCCAAACAGCATCTGTAGAAACTAACACGCAAAGAAACATCACTCAAGGTTGAAGAGTTATTCAAAGAAGCGTACGGGAAGGTCAAACTAACACAAGAATGACTAAAGGGATGACAGACAAGTGAAAGCTCAGCAACAGTTGAAGAAGTATTAATGCTAAGACATCCTAAGAAACCGAGAAGGCAGGTAACATTCAACTTGACCATTAACAGTAGGTGTTACTGGAAAAATACTTTAAACAGTAATATTTGGATATGGGGAAAAGCTTTTAATCAAAGTCTGATACAACTGGTATAGACACTTTAATTAAGGTACTTCAAACTTCATACCACCTGATCTGTATTTGCAGCTCTGCCAATAGAACGCCACATCCAAATCAGTAACAACAATATTATTCCCAAATGTGTTCTTTACTGATGCTTGTAACATCACCATCATTGCTGGAATGTGTTAAAAACATGTTCGCGCTGACAAAGGTGGCATGCAGAAGTTACAGGCATATTCCCCATCATGGACTTAAGTAAACATGACCATTCTAACAAAGCAAACTTGCACACCCTGTTTCAGCTAGAATCTGAAATAGACAGCTGCGTCCTATACACCTTAACTAACCTTAACCATTTGCAGAGGAAGCAGCTGACTGAAAGAGGTGGCCTAAGAGATCTCCTGACACCTTCTGAAATGAGAGATGCAGGAAAACACATCTAGAAACCAATGCTAAAGCACCTCTTTATGAAAAATAATGAAGAAAACCCCTATAATAACAAGTAATTTGTTGTCTAATCAAGCTTATATCCCTCTGTGTGGCAAAGACTTTCTTAATGGAACAGCCAAGCTTTTATTTGCCTTAGTATTTAAGAAGCTAACATTAGAAGCCAGAAGTCTGCATTCAACTCCTCTTTCAGTGATCTTTTCAACAGCTGTCAACAAGTCTGATTACTCCTACATATGGTCCCGTGGAGCCTGGCTGCTTAAGCACCTGGATCTCTGATTTGGGATTGGAAGCCTGCTCACTGAATCAGTGAGTCTCTATTTACAAACAACATTTTGAACAAGGTATCCCTCTTCGAAATTTCTGTTCACGTTTTGACTTTGCTCAGGGACAGAAGGGGTTCAAACACTTCTGAATGTCGAATGCACAGCAGCATCTAAATCCAGGCCATGTATTACCTGGCTTGCAAACCTATGAGGTGAGAAGCATTATAACTAAATTTAACACAACAGGGCCATGGTAGTTTTCTGCAGCTTCTGCTTCCTGGAACAGAAATTCAGATCTTGCAAGTCCCTCTCTCCTTCTGCAAAATAGGATGATTTTTAACCTTCATAATTCCAACATTTCAAAAGGCAAGGGGGAATGTCTGAAGTTCAAAACCAGATTTTGCACCTCATTAAAAAAATTAACTTGCTACACTCATTTCCATTGAATTTCAGGCAAACTGCAAAGCTTCATTTTATTAGGACAAACGTAACAGTAGCTCTCTAAGTCTGGTGAAGCATCACAGCAGCTACCACATTAAGGTGAAGGTAAACAGGAAAGAAGTGTTAAGCTCATAGCATGGCCTATAAATATAACCCTCGCAGACTCACTCCTACCAGATTTTAGCTTTCTTACTTTGCAGTACGTTTGAACAGAAATCCCTGTTTACATGGTAATGACTTTTCGCTTTCCTGGCTTACTGCTGTTCAAAGACACGGTCACGAGCATTTCTAAGCTCTTCTTGCCTTAATGACAACCAAAGGGACCTGAACTTCGGTCAGGCGATCCCTGGTCGAATGGCCAGATAAACTTTTATGGTCTGGCCATCATCACAGGGTGCAGAAGGCTCCAGAGGCTGGCAGGCTGCAGGGAAGGCTATTAGCTACCTTGCTAGTTTAGCATCAGAAAAGGAGACTCTCCTCCAAGCAGCTGTACGGTCGTTTAGTTTTTATTTACACACCACTCAGAACAAAACAAACATCTTACTCGTTGGCGGCGATCCAGAGCCCGCCGGCCTGGTACAGAGCGTCGCGGAGGGGACCGCCCCTCGCAACCCCGAGGCCTCCAGCCGCAACACCTGCAAGACATCGTATAAAATAGATAAACGAAACGGGACAACAGCGATCTCCTCTGCACAAGGAGCCCGGCGCATACGCAATGTTCTTCTTCCCGGGCCCGTTGCGCAGGTGCCGGCCGCCTCGCCTCAGGCGA
>VXBL01004300.1:284212-351672 GCA_013400195.1 Aramus guarauna | reverse complement strand
TGGCGGCGGTGGCGGCGGGGGGCGCAGCCCCGGTTCCGGGCCGGCCTTGGCTCTCCGCGGGGCGCTGATGGCCGCCAGCGGCGGCTCCAGGCTCCTGGCGGCGCGGTACAAGGAGCCCGGGTCAGTGCTGGGCGGGGCGGTTGCGCGGTGGGGNGCACTGGGACAGGCTGCCCAGAGAGGCTGTGGAGTCTCCTTCTCTGGAGATATCCAAAACCCTCCTGGACGCGATCCTGTGCAACCTGCTCTAGGAGATCCTGCTCTAGCAGGGGGGTTGGACTAGATGATCTCCAGAGGTCCCTTCCAACCCCTACCAATCTGTGATTCTGTCGCTGGTATGTGATCAGCAGGGTAAATGCTTGTAACAAATATGTTAATCCTGGCAAAAGTAAAATACCACAGTTACTTTGCCAACAGATGACGATTTATTTATTTTTTTTATTTTTTAATGTGTGTACAGCCCAAGGTCTTAAACTTCTACCACATCTGTAGTGCTTTGGGAGCCCATTTCACAGGGGTGGTTCCCTGAGATAGGGGTCAGTTGCAAAAATAACCACATAATAATAGCATGTTACAAAAGAGTGGACACTCTTCATAGTTAAGCTCATGGTTATTCTAGTTCTAATGTTTTTAGTCTGTTGTTTTTTATTGGCAGTGATGATAATCTCTTCGTGTACGATTGCATCAATGTGGAGAAGAAGACCTTGGGCAATAAAGGGTGAGAAAATCTGCTTAGGGAATCTGCTGTTTTCCTAGAGGGTGCATCTCCTCCTGAGGTTACGTGGCAGTGAAGATAATAAAAGAAAGTCATGGGATGACTCGTTGATCAGGTGACAGCTAGGTTGTTTTTGCTAACCCTGTTGGATATATATGTATGTATTTTTTTGTTTCTGTTTCATCCCAGAGGGGAGACTGTACACCTTTTTCTTTTTTAGAGAAACAGCAGTAGTGTAATCAGTGATTCTGTGTGACTCTTCTTGGTCAAGACGTTTATGGAAAAATGCTGCATTTTTTATTAGACCATCTAACCAGTTAGAAAAAAACAACCAGAAACGAGTTGCATAACTCTTCCTTCAGGTCTGTTCTTTAAGTCATGAGATTTCAAACCCCAAAAAAGTCTTTTTAAATTCAACCACTGGACGTTGTTTTACCAGTTTTCTGGTTTCCCCTAAATTTGTATCAAGATCTGGTAGCACAAACCCTAGCTTTTTTATTTATTTATTTTTAGCAGATAATGAATGATACAGGCTTACACCTTATATCAGTTTCCTTTTTCTTGGCTTTTTTCTTTGCATTAATGTTTAAGTTGGCTCAACATTTTAAGCACAAATAACACTTCTATTGTTGTACTTTGTTCTTCATGCTCCTTCTTGGTGGTATGAGAACAACTTTGTCGTCTTAAGGATTTCAGTAACTCTCAGGTTGTGAACTGTTGTTCCTCTTCTCTCTATTAGGCAGGATGGAAAACCAACAGATAAAGGAAGTGATGATATCCTAGCTTTTGCCTTTTCCCCATCAGGAGATTATTTTGCCTTGACAGATGACAGCAAACGTCTCATTCTGTTTCATACAAAGCCTTCCTGGGAATGTGTTAGCATCAGGTAAGGAAGCAGGATGTTGCATGTCACTTTGTTACAGAGTTATGACTGATTAATTTAGAGTTATAAAATAGTAGTACTTGGGATGTTGCTGTTTGTTATCACTAAGCTTCCTCTTTTTTTTTTTTTTTTTTTTTTTTTTTTTTTTCCCCTTGCTCAAACAAATTTGATATTCTTGGGAATTCAAACATATTTGTCAAGAAGTGATGGGTTGTGTGCCCCACACCAAGAATGGGAGTGCAGATCTTTATATCATTGGCCAAGGAAAAGACAATCTCTTTTATTCCAAAAGACAGTATTTGCATCTTTAAGAACTGAAAATTTACCCGCTCCTAGTGAACACTAAGGCTGGGTAAGAGCGATACCAAGCAGTTTAGTGAGTGCACTGTCCGTTTCTGTTGATTTGGAGGAGATGTTTTGGGGAGTTTGTGAACTCTCTTAAAAGCACATCTTTAGAGATGCTGCCAACCATTTCCCTTCTGTAGTATGATCCTCTTGAGAAAACAATCTGTAGCTGTCCACCAGAGGTCCTCCAGTTACAAGTTTTCTCCTGTTGCTGCTGCTTGTGTCAATTGTCTGTAAAGAAGAGGACCATGAAGGACTTCCTAAGAAAGTACCTTAGTATGTGACGTCTCTGCTTCTGGTGGTCTCTGACGAACGTGAGGCCCTGGTTGCAAAACAAAATCGAGTCTCTGTCAGCTTGGCTGTGTGTGTAGGGTACGTGATGGACCTTTGGTGGGTTAACCAATGTTGTAGTGAGTAATTAATCACTGACAAAAACAGAAATGGCAAATTCTGTTCATTCTTCGTTCTGTCTTCCCTGCTGCCCTGCCCTGTATGTCTTGCCTGTAATATGCCATTGGATAATTGTTGGATGTTTTAAGTTTTCTGCTAAAAGATGAACATGGCCACAGCTGGATTTTTTGAGAACATCACTATTCCCTATTAGGAAACTGGGAATACAGGCAAAAGGGTCTCTGCATGAAGAAAAATGCCAAAGTTGAGCTATATAACTTGTGTTTGTGGCAAGCTGTATGAAAGGTTTCACGTGATGCTAGTTTTTGTAGTCAGCTCATTTCAGACAAGGGGAACTTTTGAATCCTTGTGTTTAAGGTCAAAGGCAGTACAATGAACTTGAAGCAAGACTTTTTCTTGTTGGCAAGGTCACTGAGCTGAAACTGTGCTGCCTGAGCCAGCAATGTGTTGGTAGGCATTCTTTTCCTATATGTTTTGCCGCTGTTACGGTGTTCCTTTAAACAGTCACTAAAAAGTATTACATTTTCTGTCTTCTTACCTGAAGTACAGTGTATTCTATTGTCTTCAGACAGTCACTAAGTTTCAGAGTAAGTGAATAGAAATGTCCATTCCCTATTGATCCCCTTGTCCACAGTCCTTTGTTAACACACAGGATGTGGAGGGGTTTGGAAAAGAGGTGTTAAGAAAAGTATAACAGTAATAACAACAGCTGTTAAGTTGCAGAAGCATTCTCCAAATGAAGTGATTAAACCTTTTTTAAAACTTGTTTACTGACATATGGGATCCCTAGATTTATCTGAAAAGTTGTAAGAAAACCGTTACCTCCTACACCGGCAACAGGAGCTATAAGATACTGGCAGATGATGAGGGAAAGTCAGAGTTCAAGTTCAGGGCTTTGCCTGGACAAGGTACCCTGAGTCTGTGGCTCTCTGACTCTGGATGTGAGGAGGAAGAGTCCTCGGGGCTCACAAAGAAGGGCTTTCTTTTACAGTATGAAGTGGCAACTGGAGAAGTAGTTTCAACGCAGTTTTTAGATGCCTTGCTGCAAAGGACTTTTACTAGGAGAACTCTTACCTTGTTTTCTCTTTTCTATGTGTTTAACTTGTCTCTTTATTATGGAGAGTGCAAGGGAATCTACCAGCTTTCTTCAGAGTACCAGCAGGCTGCCTAGACAAAATGCTCAGTTGAGAAAGTACCTAAGCAAAATGCAGGCATGCAGCTTTAATAGTCTGTCCTTTTTTTCCCCTCCCACCCTTCCAAGGTGTTTGCTATTACATAGTTTAGTCATTTAATAGGTCTAAAAAGTGCTATTTTGGCCCCATACCCTCCCTTAACATTATTCTCATTGCTGCTATTTCAAGAATGTTGCACTGAGAGCTTTTTGTCCAGTCTCTTGGTCTGTTTAACTGGGTCTGAATCCAGACTTGCTGAAGCTGCCACCCAGAGCTGTTCAAACTGTGCCATTTTTCTTTCAGGTCTGTGAACAGAAGATGCACTTCCCTGATTATTACAGCTGCAGAGGATAAGATTCTGGTTGCAGACAAGTCTGGTGATGTCTATTCTTACTCAATCACAGAACCCCAAGCAGATGGAAAACTTGAGCTGGGTCACTTGTCTCTGCTACTGGATGTGGTAAGTATGTGCCTTCGTGTAGTTAGTGTACAAACCTGCATTCCTGCTGGTGTTTGGGTCTTTCATTGTTGCTCGTGTCACAGATTTGGGAGGTCTTTTTTATATAAGTGAAGTATGTGGTCTGGATTTCTTCCTACTGAGTTTGTGCCTGCAGAGTTTGGTAAGGAAACAAGCTTACCAAAAGGTTATCTATTCTGGGAGTGTGAGTGTTCAAAAAGTCTTCATGTTACAGTCAAAAGACTTGGTGATGGAATTTATATGGGAATTCACCCAGTTTGTCATGTTGGTTGAGCTCTTCAATATGATAAGTTTGGGGTTTTTTGTTTTGTTTTTTTTTTTTTTTTAAGATGCAGTGGGACTTCCACCTGTACCATTGGAGCTCAGTGGCTTTCACTGGACCCAGCAGTCCATGTTGCTTGTCTCAGTGAGCAAGAAAGTCATAAAGATTTATGTTTCCGTTGTCAGTGGAAAAGCATGGCTTAATGTTTGCACCTGCCATTCAGAGTCAGGAGAAACAGTTTACTGTTTATCTTTTTTTCTCCCGGTTACAAAGAATTATATTAAAGCAAGTATTGAACTACTGGGCACTAAAACTCCCTTTACCAACAGGCACTGAGTCCTGATGACCGATACATCCTAACTGCAGACAGAGATGAGAAGATCAGAGTCAGCTTAGCAAAGGCTCCTCATAATATTGTATCCTACTGTCTGGGACACAAAGAGTAAGTTCGTTGTGTGCAAGTTATTGTGTGCAGTTCTTCATTGTGCCTTGGTGGATGAAACTATTGTCTCCTCAAATCATATTAAACAACATCTAGGTCTGTGTTAGAATCATAAAATGGTTTGGGTTGGAAGGGACCTTTAAAAATTATCTAGTTCAACTCTCCTGCAATGAGCAAGGACATCTTCAACTAGATCAGGTTGCTCAGAGCCCCATCTAACCTGACGTTGAATGTTTCCAGGGATGGGACATCGACTACCTCTCTGGGCAACCTGTTCCAGTGTTTTGCCACCCTCATAGTAAAATTTCTTCCTTATATCTAGTTGGAACCTACCCTCTTTTAGTTTAAAACCATTACGCCTTGTCCTATTGCAACAGGCCCTATTAAAAAGCCTGTCCCCATCTTTTTTTATAAGCTCCTTTTAAGTATTGAAGGGCTGCAGTAAGATTTCCCCGGAGTATTCTCTTCTCCAGGCTGAACAATGCCAACTCTTTCAGCCTGTCTTCATAGGAGAGGTGCTCCAGCCCTCTGGTCATCTTTGTGGCCTCCTCTGGACCCACTCCAACAGCTCCATGTCTTTCCTGTGCCAGGGACCCCAGAGCTGGACGCAGTACTCTAGATGGGGTCTCATGAGAGCGGAGTAGAGGGGCAGAATTACCTCCCTTGAGCTGCTGGCCACAAGAGACTCCAGAGCCTGGAGATTGGTAGTTTGGGATGGAGCCTGCCTTAGTCTTAGGAAGTCTTGGTGGTTTGAACAGATGCCAATCTAATGGCATTTTAATTCACATCTCAGAGTTGGAGGTTCTGTGGTAATACAAAAAAAGAAAACAGCTTTATCAATAGAAAGGATAGAACACTCTTTCTGCCTGGAAATTAGACTGCAGTGAGCTAGAGGCTGCAGAATGGTTCCACAAAATAGATTCAAGGAATCATGATTCTTAATGTAGTTACCTGGCCTTTCTAGAAGCTGAGAAAAGGGACTTGGTGTTTTTCTTGAGATTTGGTTCTATTGCTATGGGCAAGAACACTTAGCCAAGTGGAAGGAGCTGTGGAAGGTGGATCATAGGGGATATCCCTGTAGAAAGATGAGGTGCTGCTGTGTTACTAAGTCTGGTAAAATGTAGGGTTTGCTTTGCATAAAACCAGGAAGGATGATCTTTCCCTTCCCTTCCTTTCCTTTCTCCTTCATCCTGAAGTGAAGGTCCTGCTATCTACAGTGATCTGAAGAGTGGAAGGCAGCAAAACAACCTGCTAACTATACCGATGTCATTTAGATGTGCTCTGACTTGCTAGGAGACCAGTAGTTCTTTTGGTATAGAAATAGGAGTTGTCTTCTAGCCAGTTTATCAGGATTTCCTTTTCAGCCTACAGGAGAGACTGTACTTTCCCTTTTCTTCTCAGTAGTCCTTTTCCTATGAAGAAGACTGAAATGGAAAATAGACTTTTAAAGGACTTTTCCCACTACGTTTTGCTGTTTAAAATGTCTATGAGTTGTGGTATTTTCAAAGTCTATTGACTTTGCCTTCCACCTCTACGTGGTTTTGTGGGCTTTTGGAGTTTTTTATCGTTGTTGGTTTTTAGGGTTTTTGAGTAGGGTAGGGACTTTGTGCAAGGTTTGGTTTTGGTTTTTTTAATGTGGCCACTGCTACATTTTGAACTCCATGGTGACAAGGTAGCAGAGAAGACATGACCCTGCATAGGGCACACAATTCTGCTTGTCTGGCCGCTGAGTTACTTGGAGATAACAACACCCTTCAGGCATATTCTTCTGTAAGTTGATGCAACATATTGCAGTCAACTCACTATATCAGAAACAAGAGTTAAAGATGGTGTGGCTGGGGAACTTGAGATATGGGTAGCAGCCTATCTAAACTTGCCCACCAAGGTGTTTTAAGAGCATTTGGGACACAGATTAATTTGGAGTGTCAGTCTGATTTTAATCACATCATTTGGTAGTCTAACTTGTGTAGAATTGGCATAGTATAAAAGAGACTACTCGTGTTAGAGATCTGAGTAGTCTTTGATCAGGACAGTTTCTATAGCGGATTTACAGAGCTGTATCTGATGTTTCCACCTACTGTGTACACAGTCGTACTTTCTAATGAATAGAACTTGATGGTCAGAAAGACATGTTTAAATGGGGGCTGTTGTATCTGCACAAAGAGTTCATTACTAGCTGCAGAGTGGAAAAGCACTCAGTGTAAATTGATTGAAATATATTTAAAAAATTCAATATTCAAATTAGGAATGAATAAGCAAAGGATTACATAAAGCAGCTCTAATTGTTGTCTTGTTTCACACTCCTGGGTTTTCTTCTTTCAGTGGGGTACATGGTGATTCTTGCTGGATCTATTATGCCTGCATGCACCTGCCATTACTGCTTTGTCATGAAAGTTTGTATTACAGTGACCAAATCTCTTCCTTCCATTTTTTTTTCTCTTTCTTATTTTATTGGCCTTAAAATTATGCTCATTTTCAAAAGCAAGACTGTCCCACTCAGGTAGTGTTCTACTCAGGTCACTGTGTTTTAAGTTGCTAAGCTCTAAGATAATAATGATCTCCAGAAATTCAGGTCCTCATTACTCAGTAAAGACAAGTCATGGTAGACACAGCAGTATTACATTCTTCTGAAAAAAAAAAAGGGGGTCTGGCTGAATGTAAACACTGGTAGTAAATTGTTACATGCTTGTTTAAAAATTTTGTAAAGATTGCTTTGGACTGGTCTCCAACTGTGATGGGAGATATGTGTTACTCTGAAAGCTGAGTCATCACTGTTGTGTTTTAAAAGCATCTGTTGATTCATGTTTATAATGTGCATCATGAATTGAGAAAGGGGAACATGCTACCCAAGTAGATCTGTCTCCACTGGCATTTTTTGATCTAAATGGCAATGTTCTCAGTTCGGAGGAAGTCAGTAAAATTCCTTGAGTGCAGATGGGGAAATATTTATTCTTTTTTTCTACTAAGTAGAAAGTCAGTAGTTTGTGTAGTGTATATACTCTATTAAGTACTGTAGACATATTTTTTTCTTCCTCCTGATTAACTTGATGTGGAGAATCTGTTTGGTTTTTGTAAGGTTCTCTTTAAAATTGGTGGTTTCTCTTACTGTGTATGTTTAAAGACCAGAGTGTCATGCAAAAGAGTTCAACTTTTGACTACTTTCCCTTTAGGTTTGTAAGCAAAGTACTTGTAATACCCAACTATCCTGATCTGTTGTTGTCTGCTTCTGGGGTAGGTATTGCAATTTCTTAAAAAAAAAAAAAAGTATTTTTCTTGAAAATTTAGACTTTAAAACCATTATTTGCTTGTTTCCCCCAAGTTCCTTGGGATACTTGGAATAATTTCTCATGGTTTGCAGCATGCTCTCTCTCTCCCTCCTTTCCCTCCCCTTTCTCAGCTTTCTGTTTAGAGTTCAGCCATTCTATTGCTAGATCATACAAGAGCTGTTTGCTGTGTTTATAGCAAGGCTAACTTCTTATTAAAAGAGTGTAGAAACCACAAAGTCCTCAGTATTTCTTCATCATCAACTTTTCTTTTGGAGCACAGACAAACTTTAACCATTGGACTATTAAACAGCTGTGAAGAAATGGGTATTATGCCAGCCCGCAATGATAATGAGTGTCTTGAGAATGAATGGACTTAGAATCACAGATATTTTTTTTTTAGAGCTTTTAAGATGAGAAAATTGTTCCTTCTACACCCTCCCACTTGCTTTCCCCTGTGAGACGTGTTCTGAATTATGTCATTGTCCATATGTCCTCAAAGTATGTCCAGTGCATGTTTTGTAGCTATTGCAGTGCTACACAATGCTTGGATGCGGACTGAAGAAGTAAGCATTCCCTCCTTTCCCTCCCCCCAGGCCTTTTCTTAAATTGATGGCATCCTCTTGTCATGCCAGACCTGTACAGAGTGAGTAGATGGAGTTGGTTTAAAAGAAGGGAAACAATATTCTTTGTTTCCCAGACTACCAAAACTGCATAGGAAACAAATAATGTTTTCTGTGAAGATCATAGTAATTCTTACCATTTGATTTCAGCTGCTGCTCTTGCTTCCCAAGGACTCTTGTGTCTTGTTCCTCTAATTCTTTAAGCAACTCTACCATTAGTGCTCTGCGCGGCTGTATTTCACTCTTAGCAAATGGTCTTTGATGCCTCTGTTTTTCCAGAGAGGTGTTTAGCTTCTGTCCAGGAGGTTACTAAATCAAATGAGAATTTGGGTGATAACAAGAGTAGGGGTGGAGAAAAGCAACCTGAAAGAATTGCAATTAAAATGCTGAGCACAAGTATTACTGTGCTATTTGAGACAGACTTGAAATGCACTCCTCCAGCTACCCAATTTCCACTTCAAAAGGAGAATTAAAGTTAGCATGATTGAATAATTTAGAATGAAGGGAAAAAATACGTTAATTAAAATGCTTTATCTGCAATTTGAGGTCTTAACTAAGTGACTATTTAGCAGCTTCTGTGGGAAGCTCTTCAGGGAAATAGGATTTAGCTGAAGGCCACAAGTGGCCTCTCTTTGCCTGAGGTGCTGTTAGTAATAGACTTGTGTCCGCTTCCATCTGTCCAGGACTCAACTCTGCGACTTTGGGAGTACAAAAGTGGGGAAGAAGTGTACTGCTGTCATCTAAGTAGCATCTGTGGGCCTGAGACAACCAAAACTGACCAGGTATGCCCATGTGTGTCAGTGCTTTTGTTATCCTCCTGATCCTTGTGACTCCCAAAGGTGTTTGTTACATTTTGGTAGGAGTGCCTCCCTTTTGTTAGTGGGTTTGGAAGTTGTGAGACCTAGAAACCGTTACAATAGCCTGGGATTTCAGGAGAGGAAGAAAGTCCATGAAATCCATTCCTGTGTCTTGTGTGCATTTCTGAAAAGTGCCAAGTAGTGACCAAAAGAAGCTGTTTGTAATTCTTCCCAAATATAAGTTATGCACACTGGACAAAGCCTTCACTTGAATTTTTTTCCAAAAACACAGATGCCTTAGTCTCTTAGACAGAAAATATCTTGTAACAGTGGAAAGATCTAAAAATTTACCCATTTCTAAAAATACTTAGAATTTCAAGTGTTAAAGTTGCAATTTATCTCAGCAAAAAGAAGCTTTGTAATATTTGTAACCAGTCACCTGCAGTAGTACCACCCTGTGGAGTGAAAGCACTGGGCTTGTTCCTTTGGATTGTGAAACTGGACAGTGTCCAAAATTAAAATGTGTGAGTCCTACGTGGAAACTGAATACCCCAGGAGCTCTCCTTAGCTTGTAGCCTGCACATGAGTGGTGTCATACGTACACATTGGGGGTACTACTGTGATTTGGGATGCTAATCTGATGTGAGCAGTGGTTCTGGTAGTACTTGATCTCTGTTTTTGTTCTTTCTTGTCACGTGAATTGGCATACAGCCCATTAGCAGTGAAACAGCACTTGTTCTTGCCCCTGCTGTGTACATCGTATTAAACCAGCTGCTAATCTGTTGGGTCATTGAGGAGTTGTTCATCTTACCGCCCATCCTGCTGGGTGTGTTTTTCATGTGAATCTCTAAAAACACTTCTTTCTCCGAAGGTTAGGTGACTGGGAAGCCTTTAGCCGTGCATGGCTCTTGAGGCAAATCCACTGTGGAATTCGTATCCAGGCTGAAATTGAATTGAAAAGTTCTGTCTTTCTTTCCTCCTCCCCTGGTTTTGGTTAGTCATAGTGTGTTGTGCTCAGCCCCTCCCAGCAGTTGGGAGGCATTCCTGGGGATCTGTCAGAGATTCTTTGCTGTCCGCGTAGGTCTGGCCTGATCTTGTTAGTGGGATTCCCAGTTACTGAACTGGGAGCACAACCCACGGAAGGACCAAGCTCCTAGGGACAGACCTGACAGCTCCAGGTTATTTCTTTGCAGAAGATGTCAGCATGTTGTTTTCTGTGTTGGAGTAATAACGTGCAGCTTTGCAGCCACTTGCATCACAGCATTCAGAGCTTAGATACTGGAAGTCATGGTTTTGGCATAGAGTTCCTGTTAGCAGGAATTCAGAGTAGTATCTACGTGGACAATTTAACCTGCTCCTGAACTTGAAAGTATACTTTAAAGCACACATGAGCCAGAGACCTATTGTATAAATTCACATGGTCTCTGGCTCATTTCAGCTGGAGTCTCATGCTTGAAATCTGTGAAGTAGCTATTGCTGGGTTTTTTCACAAGGAAAAAACGAGTGTACCACATTAGGTGACAAGCCTACTTGGCTGGTATCCTCTTATCGTCTGGGTGCAGCAGGATTTGAGCGAGGAAGGGAGAATTAAGATTGAGGCCAACTTACAAAATTACTTTGCCATGTATAGCCTTCTGGAAATGAGTGGCTTGGGGAGTTTCAAAGCAAAAATGTTTTATCTTTGTGTTCAAAAGTTGCTAATGAGAGTGGTTTGTTGAAACAGCATGGTTTGATAGCCATTGAATCCATGTCTGCCATACTGTTGCAAGGCATTTCTTTTGGAGGGAAGAATGGGTTTATTTTAAAATACTTTGCCTTCTAGCTCTATTGGATCATTGAGGACTAGTAAGCAACTAGCTGTAAAGTGGGGAATCCCATTCTTAATTTTATAAAATGTTACTTGTTGCTTAGACTGGCTTAGCATTTAGTAAGATAGCTTGCATGTAAATTAACAGTACTTGATCTGACACTGAATCCTAACTCCATTACTTACAAACAAGTTTATAAAAAAATAATATTAAACTATATAATAAACCTTGAATGTAGCATTAGATAAACTAACAAATGTTAGAGGAAAAAACCTTGTTGCCGCAAGCAGGAACTGATGTAAAAAATAACCTCCAACTCTCCTAGAAGGTTTTTGAAGACTTTTGAATGTAGTTTAGTAATACTTGCCTTGTCTCCTAATACACTTGATAAAGTCCTTTTCATAGGATACTCTTTATGCTGATGGAGTCTCTCAGCAGAAATTTGGAGTGCCCTTTGCCTGTTTGAGGAGCCTCTGTTTAGCTGCTTTACCTCAGTGAGAGTAAGCAATGACAGAAAGGGAAAACCCACAAACTGTGGATTAATAAATATAACACAGCAGTTAATAAATGGTATTCCTGCATTGTGTTACAGTGGTTCTATCCACTGCCATATGTGTCTCCTAACGGTGCTCTCGGAAGCCTCAGGCTGGCCTGTTCCTTGCATTCTGCTTACTGCCCACTCTTAAGGGCATTTTAAAATCTGTCTCCATTGACACTAAATTTGCACAATGCTTGAGGGGTGCAGAAGACTCAGCTGACTTCCAGAGTTCATGCATACTTGGAACCGTGATGTCCCAATGATTACAGACAGATAAATGACAGAGTTAAACCTTGCTGCAGTGCATTGCCACCGTTTTGCTGCATTGCCACACAGCTGTCAATATGTACTTTTTTCAGAACAATTACTGTCTCAACGGCCAGCAGGACCGAAGGGGAAAGGAGACTTGGGTTTTGCGGGCATCATAGTGCTAGAAATGCCAGAGATGATGTCTGGTGTTATTATTTAGTCATGCTGTTCATCCAGGTGTATCAAAGATCATCCTCACAACCTAGTGTGATATTTACAGCCTGAATTTAAGGGAACAATCTTTTGAGTCAGCACTTTGTAGATTGTAACTAGCACACTGCAAATGACTCTGATAGCCAAAGATCAGATGGGCATATAAGTGTTTTTTTTCTTTTCTTTCACGTTGCATTTCGTTTTTATCATTGATAACCACTGTCAATGCACTGAAGCTTGAAACACAATTTGAAGCACAGTGATAATGGAATCATCAGTAATGGTGGGTCATGTGAGCACATAAATATGAGCTTATTTTTCTTGGCAGATGATGAATATGTGTCTAATTTGGGAATGCAGGAGTGGTTTTGAGCAGCATAGCATTGGTTTCAGCTCATGGGTTACAGATCCTCAGTTCATTTTCCCACTAGAATGGCACTAGTTCTCTAATTTCATAGTGCTATATAAATATTTTTTCCTGCTTTGGAGCTTTCACCTCATCTGATCCTCTTGACAGCAGAAGCATGTTTAAAGTCCAAAACATGAATTGCACAACTATACTCCAGTGCTCCAGTACATTAATTTTTCATAGTGTCACCTCTTCTCACAGATGACATCAAAAGTTAATTTTAAGGTGTTGGCAGGCTGATAACAGTATCATATAAATGCTGAATAAGTTCAGAGAGTATGAAGTGAACATCTGTTTATCACAGACTGCTCTTGTAGCTCTTCTTTAAGTTAACTGATTTCATAGGCTTGTCCTTGAACAAGATGCTACTCTGGGGCTTGCATTCACTTTGCTGATTGTTAACTTACCCACTTACATGGAAATGAAAGAGCTTGCAAAGAAGATGCATTTTCTTGTCTCTGTCCAGCTGTGAATAACACTTGGTTCAAATCAAAAAAGCCTCCTCCACTCTCTCCCAGTGAGGGTGGGGCAGAGCTGCTGCCTACTTCAAGTTCACAGACCCCTTTGTCTGTCTGACAAAGCACTCAGCTGTGTAGGTGGGCACTTCCCATTGCTGCACTTGCCCGGCATGTTTGTCATGAGAGAGGCAGAGCTTTGTGATTAGAAGAAAATATCACAAGTTTGGGTTTTTTTAATGTGTGTATATATATATATCTTGGCTTGTTCCCTTAAATGTCTAAAGACCACACCGGTGTTTTACAATAGGAGCTGTCAGTTCTTCTGCAAAGCTGTGGTGTAAATGGTTCCATACTGCAATTACTACATTTAGACATACTGGCTACAGACAACCTTTCTGATTCAGCCCACTCATCCTACCTGGTATTTGAAACTGTAATCATGTTTTATGTCCCTGTTAAACAAGGATCCTGGGTCTCAGTGCTAAATATGGACTAACAACATAATATTTCTGCAGAGTAGGAAGAAATTAGTCCCATCTGTTCCCCAAGAGCTCTGAAACATACCATCCTTTTGATAATGTTCTTTATAAAGTGCTCCTATTCTGTCCAAACAGGTAGTGGAGCATGTAAGTGAAAAGTGTGTGCGTGCTGTTGTTCTTGCTTCCCCCCGCCATGAGATTGTATCACACAATGGATTTTTTTTTTTTTCCTCATGTGCTGGAGATGAACTGTGTAACCCTGATTTACAGCTATATTTATACCATTAATTAACTCTGTTTCCCGCAGTTGGTTTATCTTTTAGTAGTTGCATCATGTACTGTTGATGAAATAGTTAGCTTCTGGTATTAAACTTGCTGACTTGAATGTTTGGAAGCTGTACAGCTTGTTTTGCTTTCCTACATTGATTGCAAAATTCCAAAACAGGCACTCCTGACAATGCCTATACATCAGCTGGTAGCTCAAAGGGTAAAATCCTGTGGTTACTCCCAACTTCAGCTTAACCTGGTGAACCAGAGGTTCTGTCTAGTGACCGGTGTCATGTTAGGGAAAGAGGTGAAGGCTGGAAAGGAGGTGAAAGGAAAGAGTACTTGAGGATGCGTCTGAATTCTGCCAGCAGAGTGTCAGGAAGATGTATTTTCCCTGCCCTAAAGGGAGTAACTCATGACTGTAGTAGGAAGATTTTATTAATCAGAAGTGCTGGTGTTATCACTACTTGTAAAATATACTTGAGAACCAGCCTTTTGCCTTTGCGGTTTTGTCTTTCACGTTATATAACAGATACTTTTGAAAAAGTACCCTAGGGCATCCTCTGCAGTTTCTCTGTTCCTCCCAAGTTCTTACTTCCCACTCAAGGACCCTCAAAACAGTTGTTAAGTATTTCAAGTTGTATAGTTTGTGCAGCAAAGGTATTTGATTATCTCCGAGAGAAAACTATATATCTTGTAAATTAGGAGTGTGGTGTGGATTTTTTGTTGTTGTTGGGTGTGGGGGGTTTTTTGTTGTTTGTTTTTTTAATGAGGGAAATGGCCTCAGGCAGTCTTGCCTTGTTCTTCAGAACACGCTTTCTGTTAAGCAGTATGGTTTCACCCAGGCACAGGTGGAAAACAGAGACAATGCAGCAAAGATACTCGTTATGCATCACTATCTTCTTTTTTTAATAAACACAGCAGCAGCTAATGGCTTGTGTGTATGATCTCTAAGCTGCTAGTGTGATATCCTGGCTGAGCAGGCTTAATGTTGATTTTTTTTGCCATTAGCATTGCAGGAGAGAATGTTTGAAGGTGGTGTACTTTTCCTTCATCTTAGTTTTCCTAATAAGAGTAGTTCACTAAAACCTTTGCATTCGATCTCTGTTTGGATGGCTGTGAAGGGAGAAGTGTGGAAAAGTTCATAAAACAGCAAACACTGGTACAAAAATATACTTGACTGCAGTTTAAAGGTAATTATGTTGCTTAACTTGCTGTAAATTAAGACATTGCTAAATTCTAAAGGCTAAGACATGAAATGGCATGTGAATTTTCTGCCCATAAAGGGTCTTAACTTACAACGATGTTTCTTTTTCTTTTCCTGATAGAAATACCCCGTGTCGAGAATAACCTACTGCTCTCAAGGTGGTTACGTTGCCATTCTGTGTGACTGGTAAGAATCAATGAACGATGGTTAAAATCATCACAGCTCCTGCAAAGGCCAGAGCAGCTTTCCCTGTTGGCTCTCCTAGCTTTTCCCTACCCTGCAGGACTCAGTACTGTAGATCTCCCACAGGGAGCCTCTGAGTCCTTAATGTACTTGGTCTGAGTGCAGAGGTGAGTGTGAGGCTCACCCGGTGTAGTTATATTTTGCGGACTTTGTGATGCTTTTCCCTCACGGGAGGAATCACAAGGCTAGGATGCACGAGACCCCTGCTTGGTGCTCAGGATGTCTCTCTAAATTGCTGTGTCCGATCCGTGTAATTTGGGTCCCGTTTTGTTCAGGATGTTGTGGCGATGGAGTGGCCATACTTGGGTTGTCGTATTCTGCTCCTGTAAATGGGTTTGGCCATTCTGTTCAAAACCACAGCATTGCTTCAGTGTAAAACTGTGAAGCGGCTACACTGACTTTTGGATTCAAATGTATGTTTGCGTAAGGAGAGCGTGCTGGGGAGCTGAAGGGCCTAAGCACTGAGGAACCTTATAAATCCAAATGGCACGGAAATGTCTTGCAGGGGTGGACAAGCCCTCCTTTCCTCTCTTTCCACAGCACCTTAAGCCCTCAAAGGAAGATATTCTACCTACAAAAGCTTGCCAACAGGAAAGGGAGGGATTGCCAGAGCTGTGTGTACAGTGAAATCAGCAATCTGTCCCCTCAGTGGACTTGCTCTTCACCAAAGCGAGGAGCCTTAGCTGCTTCCCATCACGCCTTCTGCATGGGCATCCAAACTAGCCTTGAAAGGGGAAGCAGTGTCAGCTGAGGGCTGTGCCCGTGTCACTTAGCCCAGGGGCCATGCCATGCTCTGCATCAGGCTTTTATTTCCAGCTCCGCAGCCTAGTGTTTCTAAACAGTGCTGCCACTCGGGAGGGAGCCAAGATGTCCTGCCTGGCACACTGGGGACCTGTTGGAGGGAGGTTAGGAAGCTCTGCACATAGGGGCTGCGGCTGTTGGAGGAGTGAGTGCTGATGGGAGAAGTAGAGATGGGTGCCGTGCCTGAGTCCCGTTCTTCAGCTGTGTCAAGGTTTTGCTCATTCCCTCCTCCTCTCCCTGGCACCTAATTCCCTTCCTGTTTTATTTTGACTGGTGCTCAGCTACATACTTTTTCAAGTGAAGTCCTGTTGGCCAGTGTGCTGTGATACAACACTCTGTGTATAAATCCTTAGTAATCCATATGAAATTCCCTTTACTACCTTTTCTTTTAAAGAAAAGGCAGCATTGACTGCTTTGTCTTTCATATAACACTGGAAAATCCATTGGACGTGTTACGTATTTACAGCTTCTGCCTCAGATCATGTAAGCAAACCACACTTGAAGTGTTAGAGTATTTTTTGCAATTCCTAATGACTTTGCTTTTGCTCTGTTTGGAATTAGAGTGGGTGTTTGTAGTTTGCTGTGCAAGTGATGGCTGTAGGTGGATTTGGTAATAATGGTAATTAAGTTTTTCCTCTCAAAAGTGTTCCCGCAGTCTACATCTTCCAGCTTGATGGCATTGCCCAGCAGCTAGTTTACAGAGAGCAAATCTGTTTGAAACATAAAGGTTGGGACATTGCATTTGAGGAAATGGGAGATCTATGGATTTTGCAGGAAGATAGTGAAGCTCCTCTTCAGTTGTACAGACAATGTGATGGACAGTGGAAGGTAGGTACTTTTGTTATGTGAACATCCTGAATGTTTTGTGTTGTCCTGAGTCCGTAACAAAAATGGAGTAGACTATCTGCCATGAAAGCTAAATAGCACACTTCTCTATTTCTGTTTTGAGATGAAGTAAAAGTCATAGATGCACATCTCATTCTACTTCTCACCTGCATGTAACGCAAACCTGCTGAGAGGTTGTTAAGAATACCAGTCTCGTCTCTGGTAAAGCTAATATCTGGCATAGCAGGGTCAAGCAGAGTGCTTGTCAGCTGTTGCACTCAGTACTTTAAAGCTGCCTTGCCTATGCTTTCTGTGTGCTACACTTGATTATTTTAAAAACCCCCACAAAACAACAAAATCCGTTTGTGGTTTGTTCAGGAATGCTTTCCACACAGCCTTCCCAGTGCCTGCCTCCAAGGGATCCTTTGGGGAAAAAGGCATTCTGGGAGCATTGAGGGAATTTTTTTTTTTTTTTTTCCCCCAATGAGAACAGGGAGTCAAATTGGAGGGATGTGCTATCAAGTTCTCTGTAATAGCCTATTAAACAACTGGAAACTCACTTGTTATCCTTGTAAATCCTCGGCTAATTATGGTATGGTTGTGAAGTGATTTTAAGTGAAACTTCTAAGTATGTTCTTTGACTCGTATGTGTTGCTTGTGATATTCCTCTTCCTCACAGATTAGTAAGTGGGAATCCATTTTCTTTTTCTTCAAGCTGCAAAGCTTCCCCAGCAGCATGCATGATCTCAGTCCAGGTTTCTATAGAAGTGCTGGAAAAAAAGACCCTAAAAGAGATCATGGAGGGCTTATACTTGCTCTTCTTTCACTGTGCTCACCTGAGAGCTGTTGCATTTTTCAGTGTGCTGTGAAACATGAGATTGTTTATTATTCCCAAAATATCATGCAATGTTCCTTCTTTTCCCAGGCTGTAACTGATGACAAAGGATTGCAGAAGATGTCAAAATATCTTCAAGACAACTGGACAGTGTTTGAAGGTGAGAAATTTGGCCTAAAGACCCAGGAAATGCAATTTTTACAGCTAAAGCGTAAGATTTAGAAGCAAGATAGAGTTTAGGTCCCTTCGGCTGACTGTTGAAATTGCTTAATCTTTCAAGTTTCTCAATTTCATCACTCCATCTGGTATGCAAGTTGGTGTAGAGCATGAAGTGTGTTCAGGTTACTGTTATCACAGAATGATGTAGGTATTTAGATCTAGAATTATAGTGTTATAACTGTTTTACATAGACTCTTTATCACAGGGATGTATCTAAACGCCCTATGGCAGAGCTGCTGGAGGCTGCCTTACTGCTGTGATATCAAATACTGTTGTTTGTCATCTTGTCTCTTACCTGGGCGTGACACTTTATCAGAAGTACAGTGGAGATAGTACGAGAGGAATAGCCATGGGAGGAGCAGCTTTGCTGTAAAGATGGGCCATTCCGGTTTGCCTCGGCAAGGCAGGTTACGTGGAGCTTGCTGGGGCCAGAGGGTGTGACCCTGGACAGTATCACAGATGAAATTGTTTGGTATCAGTGTTGGTTCATTGTGTTCTTGATTTCTGCTCCACCCCGAGTCTCTGGCAGAAAAATAATATATGGTTTACTAGTTCAGAAGCACCCTATGTTTCCAGGATTTCTTGTATTTAAAAACCACCCAACTTTATTTAGAAGCTGAAATTATGCCAGTGGTGGCTGCAGGGTAGAGAAGGGTGTACTTTGCTGGGAGACTGGGAGCCTTCCTTAAAAAAGGTGTTACAGTCCCCACCGGTCTTTTGGTCTGTTCTTGGTGGTCTTATGTAAAGGTGAGAGAGTTCCAGGAATGTGCAGTCTAATGTAAAGTCTCCTTAATAGCTGGTATTGGATGGGTTAGGGTGTAGCTGTCCTTAAGTTGGTCATTAAGTTGTTATTAAGTTGGTATAATCTTTGAAATCTAAGAGGAAGTCAGGTATTCCTTTGGAAGGGAGAGTGTTTGCATGTAGATGTTGCAGACATGATAGCTGCAGCCAGGCAGATAATTAGAAGTATGAGGTCTGAGTGAAAATGAGCAACAGAGAAGTAAAAAGAGCAAGCAGGGGAAGAGGTTCTGAGCATAATTAGCCAGTGTAGCAAATTACTGTGATACGTGGTAGCTGGCTGCATCTGCAGCTGGAAAAGGAGGACTGCTCAGATGACAGGGTCTATTATTGGTAATTAGTAAGGGGAGGCTCACTTGACGAGCACTTACTCCAGTGCATAATTAGTGCTTGAAAAGGTAGTTACGCCTTTTAAAAAAGGGGATCATTATATTGTTTAAACCCAGTCTCAATGCCTGCGTATCATCCTTTTATAAACTGGTTTCACCTGATTGCTGATTCTGTAGGATTTAAGACGTATAGCTCAATCTTGAAGTACATGTTGAACAGTTTGACATTCTGTTATAACTGATGCCAGAAGAAGACAGAGCAAGACTTAGTGCAGACTGATCAAGTAGAGGGTTCATGTGGGTATTCAAGCTGACAGCACGCAATTTCTCCCAGCACCAAAGGCCGGTAAATTGGTTACTATGTGAGTACAAGACCCTTGAAAGTAAAAGCACATGCTTTGCTGAGTACCAGCAGGGAAAGTTGCTCTGTTTGTCTACCAAGAAACAAGGGGATGCTGTACATTATGTTACTGTGGAGTAGCACACTGCTTCAGGACCAAACCCTAGCAAATACTGGATTTCCTTGCATTTTCCCTTTAAGATCAAGATTTTTTTGGAAGTGGGAAAAGGTAGGAATACAAAGAGAACTAGAGGTAACTGGCTTTGTCAGGTACCACTCTAACACTTTTTAGAAGTGTGGGCCTAGACAGCTAGTCTCATTCTGTATTCTCTACAGAAACTTTCTGATTGGGTTTTTTTGGATAGCAGTTAGCTCCCTATTATACTCTTCTAAACTTACAGTCTTGGAGATGGTGTGATGAATATTAGGCTGAATTCACAGAAGATGTAACAAAACCATTGGAGCAAATGCCTAGAAATGTTTATGTGCTGTAGGACATCACTATTTGAAGTCTACATCTTTGGGCTTGTTTTAAGTTAATACTCTAGGAGACAAGTCAGCTAAGCACAGTTAGGTAGCGTACGCCCTTCACAGTGCTTAGATCTTCACAAACAACTGATGGGATGTCTAACAATAAGTTATGGCAGCAATCATTTTAAATTAAAACAGAAGCCTTGAACTCTGCAAGTGTCCAGTGTGTAAGGAGACCTGCGTGCTCTCTTTGCTTCGATGTCAGGTGCTTGCCTCTGTACAAATTTTTCTAGCCTAAAAATGGAGGCTATGCTTGGCTGTGTGAATGCTGAACAGAAGCTTATCAACAGAAATCAGGCTTACACAGTGTAAATGTTGATATTTAATAAAGTGGATAGGACCACAGTAAAGGAGTTGAAATCCCCCTGTCTAGAATTGTAGCACAAGAAATAATTGATGAGACCACTAAGGGAATTAACACTTGTGCTCCTGCTTTGCCCAATTGCAGGTTTTGTTGGTGCAGAGAGCCACTACAGCAGTCTCTACAAGGCTTCATTTGATAACATGGCCGCCTACCTACAGAAGAAGGAGGAAAGGTTACAGCAGCAGAAAAAGAAAAGGCAGGATCTGCAATGTGGTTCAAACGGACAAACGAAAAAGATGAAGACTGAAGAGTCATCGCTATGACGGTCTTGTTAGTAATTTTTGCTTTGCTGAAAGGAACTGATCCAAGAGCAGACTGGTTTTAAATGTAAAATGAATTATGGAAGAAGACTGGTTTAAACTTTTATTGAGATTCAGGTTTTCAGGTAGCCTGATACAACAATATCCTGCTTGCAGCAGATAATGCATTTACAATATGCTGAAGCTTCTACCAGTGTACAAGTGTTAGTGGTTCAGTCCCAGGAATCTCTAATGTGTGATACATGTACATTGGAGATGGTGTGTTCCTTGAAACAGGATTTTCTTTTTGCCTACTGTGTTCAGGCTTTCTTCTTCAGGTGGAAGTGCACTGATTAAAGTTGATGTGATTTGTTTGTTTGTTTGTTTGTTTTAAGCTTTTTAAAAGGTCTGTTAGTTAATGTAACTAAATCAGTGTACCTGGCTATGGGAAAGGGAATGTAGCAAAATTCTTACTGTATATGAAAGGTTTTCACTGAGACTTTGCCATCTCTGTGTTTACCCTTTCCCTTCAGTTTATATGGTAGGGATTCTGCCTACCTTCTAATCCATTGCTTCTTAGTTGTGGCATATTTCTATAGGAAGAAGTACAAAAATACATTTTATACACTGGAAAGTAAAAGTAAAATGTGTCGGTCAACTTTGTATTATTGGAAGATCCTTGTATTGCAATATGATCCTAGTGTGTCCCTGAAAATTATTTGAGAGGCCTGTGAGGAAAACCTGGAGTGCATTCTGCTTTTTTCAACAAGAACTCTTTCACGTTGCAATTAGCCGAGAAATGCATCTTTTTGAAAAGTTATCAATAAGAGCCTTACGGGATCACTTGTTGCTTCATCACAGAAGATAAGTGTTCACCTACCAGATGGCATCATGTCTATATGGAATATAATATACTTCATAAAACCAGGCATAGAAATCTGCACAATCCATTAAAAGTATTCAGAATTAGCCTGTGATATCCACAAATAGTTCTCTAGTTCTCTTTATGTAGCTGTCCACTCTGGAGCACCTGGACACTTAAAAATTTTGCACTCAAATTTTAGTTACACTAATGTGTAAGACGTTGAGATGTAACTTGTTTTGAGAATATGAGGTGTTCAGCAGTGAAGCAGAACTTGCTGCTTATGTCTGCTCAAAATTGCAATCTTGTCCTTATTGTGTGTCCCAGAGGCCACAAGTCTTTCTCGTGCTGTAGGATGTCACATGGATTTTCATATCTCTTCTGTTTGGAAGTGCCTCCTTAAGGATAGAGCATCGAGTGCATTATTACAGAGCCAGTCCTTCACCTCCAGGGTCTGATTTTAAGTAAAGAGCCTTCTGCCTTAGCAAAGGTCTCTTTGGACAAAAATTGTGAAGTGTCAAGAGTGGTATTGTCTGTTCTGGTTAAAAGTCTCAATTCTGGCAGGAGCTGCCTTGGCATGAATAAAATGTGAAGTAGTTTCTGTTACATGACAGTTACATGACGTAAGAATGCAGTGTCAAGTCCACGAACATTATGGTCTCGTGTAGCAATTCAGCCCCCTCTGTCCAGTATCCACCAGGGATCCAATAAATACCAGGGATCTGAAGCATCTTGTTTGAATATCACCAAATCAATTGAGTGTTCCTGGGTTAAGCTGGCTCTTGGATAAAGGAGAAGGTGATAGGTATGTTTGGGCTTGACAAGGAGTTTTACCCCCTCGAACAATAACCATTTTATCAGAGTCTGCTGAGATAAACTGATCTGACTTCACATAATCTGGAGCAAACGTTTTTGAGCTGATGTGTTTTTCTGTCTTTCAAGAGAGTGCCTGGACCACCAGGCTGGCCTGGTGGAGTGGCTTGCTGGCTGGCACGGCAAAGAACTGGCCTAGCTTGGAGGCCCACCCCTAGGATGGGCTTAGTGTCCGAGCACCCCAAGTCCCTAAAGGCCTCCTGGAGTCCTTGCTGTTTCCTAGAAGTTGGCTTGGATAGTTTCTTGATTTGTACCGTTGACTGGTGAGAATTGTGTTCTCATACACATGGTACCCTTCCTGCTCTGGGAAGGTGGTGTCTGTCCTTAGCTATGCTGTAGTAGAAGTAATTATTTCTGCAGTGCTTCATTGTATATGTGTACATTTGTGATACCATATAAATGGAGCAAATGCTTTTTTATATTTAGGTTGGGAATGTGGTAAAAGGCTTAAACTTAGAGCTCAAATGCAGATGTGAGGCCTAGCTGCTTGGTTTGCTGACAAATTTGTAGCCTTCCATTCTCCAGGGAAGATGCTGAATGTCAGTAATGGAGCCGAACAACTGTCAGGCAAATTTCCTGGTAGTCTCCCTACACCCCATGCTGATAAGAAGCTAGGATTAAGGAGCCCTGTAATTTCAGTCTTCTGAAGGGCAGTTGCATGTCTGAGGTGAAAACCTTTTGACTGTACCTGGAACAGTAAATACGTTGGTATGACACTGGTGATGTGTATTTTTCTTGGTCCTCAAGAAAGGATGAGAAATCACTATCTGAAGTGCTTGGTATTATGGGTGGGAATGGTGACTTGGAGACTGAGATACCTGCTCTATGATGGTGGCTATTTAAACTTTGTAGTTCTTGTATGCATCTAATTTAAGATGGGGCTCTAGGGAAAGCAGTTGGGGAAGTAATTAAGGAAAGTGCAGCCCCAGGGTGTAGCTTTGTGATTGTTCAGGTGAAGAGTTTGGTCGTGCACAGATTCAGTAGGACGATCTTGCCAGAAATGGGTCAGTACTCATGCTGCTCATGAACTAGGCAGGAGGAAGAAGCTCTGACTAGTTTTTTTGCTAGCTGTTGGCGAAGGACTCTTTATGCAGTGTGAAGCCTGCCGATATAAAGCAAACTGCAACGTAGAATCATAGAATGGTTTGGGTTGGAAGAGACCTCAAAGACCATCTAGTTCCAGCCCTGCTGCCATGGGTAGGTACACCCTGTACTAGACCAGGTTGCAACATTTTTGAACAAATTTGAATCTGCAGCAGGAGTCTGCATTGGGTCACTTCTGCCCATCACAAGGTAATACTGGTTTTTGAGGTGGTGGTGTGAGCTGAAGGCTGGTCTTTTTTGTGTCATCAAACCACTATTTCAGCCAAGTCTTCTGAGATTGTGAGGGCTGGTCCCAAGAATTGCTCTGATGCTCTTACCTGAGCATGGAGAACTGCAGTGATACTGGAGGCTGCGAGTGTGTGGGGCTGTGCTGCCAGGGCTGAGGGACGGTCACCTGTTCTCTGCAACACTCCTGCTCACCACAGACGTTTCTGCCAAACCCTACCTTCTCAGAAGCTTTGCTGTTGAGTGTTACGAGTCCACGTGCATTAACAAAACCATTTACTCATAGAGGAGGAGAATCTTCTGAAGACAACACAGGTAACTGCTTTCAGTAGGTTGGTCACAGATCTGATACAGATTTCAGCATGAATGTCAGTATTGTTACACCTTTAAAGGATCAGAGGCTGATGTGTTGGCAATTCCTGTCCCCAAGGGATATTTTTCTCTGGCTGTTTTCTCAGCGCAGGATAGACTTTGGCAGTGATCTTCACTCTTGTGATCCTCACCCTGCCTGCTGTCCTGGAAGAAACCCAAAATTTCTTCCAATGCTTGAACTCATGAAAGATCATGGTGTGTGGGAGTGACACAAGATGTGATATCCGGCAGATGATTCAGGCTTTTTTGTTCTTTTTCCTGCAAGTTTTTCTTTCCTATTCCATTTCATGTTTCCTTTTCTGCACACAATGGTTCCTGAGCTGAAGTTGAGGCTGTGCTCATCTGTGGACTGCTTTGAAGGGCTCTGAAAAGTGATCAGAGAAAGGAAACTTGCTGTAAGGTCTAAAACCACTGTGGTGTGCCTACACCTTGAATGGAAAATGGTTAGACACCTGCAAATCATTAAAAAGGAGTGAGTGCCGCTGCTGCAGAAAGTGAGACAACACTCCTCTCCCTGGTATTTGAACTATTTATTTCTAGCGGTTAAACCTGATGTTGCTTGCTTGTGTTTATTTTCTGAACTTGAACCGAAGGACATGTCTGCCTAGCAAAAAGGGGATGGGTCACCTAGGGTGTAGTTTTATAGCAGCACTGGGAACCCTCAAACCATCGCAAGGGGTATTTGTAAGCTGTGTAAGTTCACTGCACGCTGCGCTAGACTTTCTTGTGGTGATTGTGCAACTGCCCTGCTTCTCTCCTGAGCACTGACAATCCAAGGAGCCTTTAAAAATTCAGGTAAGGCAAATGTTGAAGCAACACTGAGTTTCTTTTCCTCAGCATTTTAAACCAAAACATACGCTTCCTACCCCCATTGCTGGGATTTCACTGAAACCCCTTCAGCAACACATTGTTGAACAGAGTGACCTTTTATCTGTCCTAGCAGGAAGGACCCCTAATCAAATGCAGGCCAGCAGCATGCTTCAGAACAGTCCTTACATTTTTAACAAAACTTCAAAAGCATATTTACTCTATAAACAAAAACGCCTGTAAATAAAAATGTTCCTTTCTTAAAAAAAAAATCCCAATACAATACAGTTGCTTTACCTTCAGGCTAATAAAAAGTTGCTGCCAATTTCAATACTCTCCAAAGTCTGCTTCCACTTTCTTTGCTGAAATAATTTTGTATGAAGTGCTTTGATGTGAAAAGTTAAGCCTGTAGGACTTTTCCTCATACTGGTTATCCCTGCTGCCATCAGTCCTGATGATGTGGTGTGAGCAAGGCCAGGATGACTCAACTGAGTGTGGTAGTTCGAAATTGAGAAAAACCCGACTGGACGTGATTTGTCAGTAGTTGTAGATGCAAAGGCTAGAATGAAAAATGGCTGGAGAATTAAATGGAAATGGCTGGAGAACTGAACGGCTGTAGAGGCTGACAGATCTGGATTTTCAATGTGTTCGTGTTACTGTGCACCTCTGAGCACTAGGGTTCTGGAAAGTCCTGCAAGCACTAGAAGTAAAGGCTCTTCCACTCCTGAAGTGGGTCATTGCTTGATATCTCATATCAGCAGGTTTTAACCCAGCAACCTTCTGCACATCCTGTTTCCTCAGTCAAGGTTGGAGCAGAAATTCTGGGGAAAAAAACCCTCTTGGGGATTAATGTGACTCTGGAAGGCAAAGGAGCAGCTGAGGGATAAACCAAGGGCTGCAAGGACAGAAATGTCCTTGAAGAAGGGAAGAACCTGCACGTGAAGGCTGCAGCTGAGGGCACACCTGTACGCACGCACGGGCAGCGAGCTCTTGCAGGTCAGTGCTAACTGACCTGGCATGTGGCTGTTTAGAGCAGAGAACAAGAATGCTCAGGCTTTTTGCTCTGCACTATGATTGGTTTTGTCTTTGCTTTTCTCCCCAGCATCATCTTTTGCTTCAGGCTGAGTGACCCACCCTGGCAGGTTCTTCTCCTGGGCACCTGAGAGCACAAACTCCATTTCAGTGCTGAGGTCCTCAAGCGGCAGCATCACAGCTCGTGGCCAGTGCTGAGGATACTGTGGCCAGCACGTGGGCAAAATGCACCTCACCACCAGTGGTGATTGTGCAAGTCTCGTGTGTAGAGTGTGACACCTGGCAAGCCTGTGGTGTAAGGCCACTGCATCCTGCGGGGATTAACAGCTAAAATCCATCAGAGCTCACCTCCAAATTGAGCTACCCCAGCTATGGGTGCCTCGGAGGCTGGACCACAGCAGTGAGCAACCGTTGTGCAGGTGAAGAATGTGTTGTGTGACCTGATGTTTTGTGTTCAAGGCAGATCACAGCACTAGCAATGTATTTCTTTTAATACTGTATTTTCCCCCTCGTTCCCCTTCTGTTAATAGGGATAATGGATGTGTTTGTGCATGCGTACGACAGGTGTTCCTGGGAGCATAACTTGAACATCTGGGAGCAGCTATCCTCCATTTTCTAACTGCTACTTACAGCCTGGAGTCTGAGTGACTTTTGGTAAGAGTTTATTCAAGTCCATGGGACTGATGTTCATTGGATAAGGAGGTTAGGTACTGTTAGTTGTATAATTCAACTTTTAATTCAATCAGTACATGTTAGCTAAGTGTATGTATTAACTCCAGAGAATCAGCATGAAGCAAATACGGGTAGACGCAAATATGACATTAATGTAGTCATGGAGGCCGCCCCTGCTCCTATTAACAGCAAGGCTTGAGCTTGTGATGGAAAAGGTTCGTACACTTGTTCACTTGTCTGAGATCAATCAGACTTACATCTGCAAGCATGATATAGAACTTCTGCATGCCATCCATAGGGATACAAAGAATAATTTAATAGTCTTATCTGGAATGGAAATTTTAATTTTGGACTGTCAACCCTAAAAAAACCTGACAAACAAAAAAACCCGACAAACAAAAAACCCCAACCATTAGTAGAAAACCCAAAGTACTTTCTAACACAAGGTAAGGAAACCCTCACCTTGTATTGTATCTTGCTGTCATCCTTTGGCTTAAGCTTCCCTTGTACGTGAGAGGAGAACCATATCCATTGAGGAGCTTGTGGCCCTCACCCCTCTGGGTTGTGGTGAGAGCAGAAGAGGACAGCCTAAATCCAGTATGTGCTGACACTGCTGAGGGGTCTATGCCTTGTGTTAAAGAAAAGAGTACAGTGTAAGCAAGCAGCTGTTGCCGTTAATCCTCTCTGAAGTGGCTACTATGGAAAGGCAGTTACGAAACACAGTACTCAGTGTGAAAAACCCTAATTAAAACATCCATTTCGGCATTCCATCTGCGCATGTTTTTAGGCACGTAGCTTGATTAACTGCCTTTACAGCTGTGGGTAACCCACCAGGGTTTTGTGTTTTTAAATAAGAACTGTGTTACTGTATTTTCTCATCAGTATGTCGTCAAGATGGCAGCATCCAATATATATTCTAGTTAGTTTTCTGCAATGCTGGGTGTTTTGGATTTCTCCATTGACTTTCCCCCTTTATAATTGCAGTATTTCATATTGCTCTCCTATATTCTAAAGCTCAAGAAAGGCAGGATGAGACACATTAGCTATTTAAATAAAACCCAACATTGATCTGATATTTTTTCCTATTTCCTAGTCTATGCAAGAATTAGGATTATCTGTGTACCATTTAGATTTACCTGAAATAACAATTCATCATCATATCTAAGGCCAACAGTATTCAGCAAATAAACCAATCATTAGAAAGTGAAGGCTTCTTATCTTCAAGGAAATAATAATTGTAATAGTTAGTCACTGTCTTAAGATTTGCATGTACTGTGTTTCCAGAATACTTTACCAAGAAATTCTGTTTTGTATACAAAGCCAAACTGGTTTGTGTCAGGCAACTTCTAATAAGAACAATAAAAATCAACCAGTAGTTCTCGGTTTTCCTGAAATTTCTTAAGAGTGTTTCTTTAGAGAGAAGAGTAGTTTCTACCTACTTATTTTAATACAAAAGCATAGGAAATTTAATCATTATGTCATAAGACTGAGCTTTCAGCCTTTTCCTACTCTTGCCACTGCCTTCATTAAAAACCAAAAAACCTCTCCGAAACCAACCAAACAAAAAACCCACAGCCAAATTAGGACAAAAGACTCCAGGGATACCCTGCTGCTCAGTGTAAAGCCAGCTATACAAGATTTTAAATTGCTTGTCAAAAATAGTCATATCAAATCAGGCTCTGTCCCTTCTCTACACTGCACGGTGCAGCCAGGAAGAAGTTTCAGCCACTCTTTGTTTTGGTTGTTTTGTTACCCAGCACAGGGTGGGATCCACAGTAAAAAGAAAGAAGAATAAAGCAATTCTCTTGACTATTTCACCTTTGCAGCTATAGAGAAAGTCCTCTGCATAAAAGGTTAATGGCTTAAAGCTCAAAAGTGCTTGTTGGTAAGATGCAGCAGCTTGGGCAACAGTTGGGTATAGCAGCTCTCTTTGGATGTGTCAGGTACTAGCATGGAAAAGCTGCTGCGTTTTTGCTTCCTGTTAATAAGCAATATAATATTTAATATTAATAATAATTAGGAAGGCACTGAAAATTTGTTGAATAAATCAAAAAGCAAGAGGCCTTTTCCACCTTATCTGCTTTTTTCCTGCTTGCGGGGAAGCCCGACAGATTGCAGTGTTATCTAGATAGCATAGAGGAAATCCATGCGTTAATTAATAACAATTACTGTAATTCTGAGGAGGTTCCCAGTGCACTTATTGCCCTGTCGCCTCATGTGGGGCTTTGCAGGCACTGCATGGGGAATGCCCCGTCTTTTCCCACGCTGGTATAGAGATGGCAAAGTTGGGGGACCCAGTCTGTGTCTGGGCCTCTCGCTACATCCCCCTCAGGGAACACGCGGCACAGCAAGAGCTGCTCCTTGGAGGACACTCCCCCGGGATGTGTCTGCTGGGGGATGCCCTGTTTCCAGCTCTCCCTCTGGCCTGATGTGTCTTCTCCTCTGTGCAATTCCCCTTCATGCACACCGCTTGTGCTTTGGTGCAGCGCCCAGTGCTCCTGTTCCGGTCTGGGTTCTGACATCACGTATCACGCATCACGCTAACAGAAGTGACAAGTATCAGGTCCTCCCTGTAGATGTCACTGGATAATACATCTTGCTGATCAAAGTATGCAATTGCACCAAACAGTTCAGTAATGAGAAACAGAGAGCGTACTCTGCTGTTGGGGGTCTCCATTGCCTTCCCTTTCCCACACTTCCTTGCTGGGTGAGAGATGCCACGTCTTTCCTCCACAGGCATAGCCAGGCCTGCATACCCTTTGTGCATCTCAGCTCTTTCTGTCATTGTCACTGAGAATCCAGCTGATCTTACTTGCCTGAGAACAACTAACATGTGCAAAGCCTATCGGTCAGCCTATTTAAAAAGTGTGTTTGGTTTTTTTTAATAAAATAAGCTATTTTTTAAAATAGATCGCATAAAAGTTGCAAGAGATGAAGCAAGTGCCAGAAAATAATGCTCCCTGAGCAGCACTGCAAGTGTGGCTGCTGCTTGATTGCTGAGTGGGAGACGTTAGGGCTGAGAAGGTATTTCACCACTCGGACGTTCGCTCCTTTCCGGTGCGAGGGCTACCCACTGCCTTTGCTGATCATCTCCCCGTTGTAACAGCAGGCCTGCGGGAGTGAGCCTGGCAAAGGCAAGCACGCTGAGAGATGTCGACATGCTGAGGGAGCTGGCTGCGGCTGGCCGACGTGAGAGAAGGAAATGTGACTGTGTTCCTAGCTTGCTTTTGCCATCTTTTCCTATTGCTGAGCTGCAGGCAGGAGAGACGGGCAGAGAGCGTCACTGAGTCTGGGGGTTGATCCCACCCTGGCCACTTCTAAGCCATGGAGGACTTCTGCAGAAGCAGATGCCAGAAGAGCCAACCTGCGCTCAGGCTTTTACTGGCAGTGATGCTCCTGAGCTGGTCCACCCAGTTTGCAGCAGCGTGCTATCGAAAGCTGCACAGCCACTACCCACACCCAGCTTACGTTGGGTGAGCTCCCCGTCGGGACGGAGCAAGCTCCTATCTGCCTGCAGCGTATCACAAAGGCTCAGCCCGGTCTGCTCTGGCTGAATGAGGTCCCTCAGGGCCTCAAACCAAAGGGAGTTTAGTCCAAGTGAGCACTGACTGCTTGGTTTTAGTCCTGGCACGAGGAAAGCTAGCTCTTCTTGGAAGAGAGACGGCTGCACCACCCCTGCAGTGGGTGGTATTTTAATGAGCCCTTACTCACCCAGGAGGTGGTAAAGTGTGAGTGTGACCCTGCATTGACATTTCCGCCCTGCTCCCGGGGCAGTTGTAGTCACCAATTTCCAGCTCACATGCTCCCGGTTAGTCAAGTAGACCCCCATTTACAGGAAAAGTCTTTTCTAGGGAGGGTGAAGGCAGCTTGGTTTTTGCCCCAGTATGATTTGCTTTGTCCCGTTTTGTTGAACTTTGTGAGTTTAATGGGCTCTTTACATTTAGTTGAGCTGAGTTGAGTGTTCCCGACTCAGCTCATCCACTTACAATAAAACAATGTAATTCAGGAGGAAAGCATGTCTAAACGATCCTGATTTAAAATCAACAGATAAGCTGAAGATGCAGGAGTAACACGAGGCTCAGCAAGATCTGGAGGAGGAAGGGAAAGGCTTTCTGGATCTGAACTTTCGGCCAAGCTCCTCTGAGAAACAAACAGATCACCTCTGTGCAGGGTTGTCTAGCGGCTTCTGTCCAGGCGTAAAGGACCTGCATCAGCCCCCGCGTGTGCTTCCATAGGTTGGGTTGGTGCAATCAGCAAATCTTTCCTGAACTACAGCAGAAGAAACATGCTGTGACCATCACTGCCACAAGCCAAGCAAGAAACTTCAGATGAAAAAATGCAAATGGACTTGTTCTAGCAACGTTGTTTTGGAGAGATATAATTAGTGTTTTACTGATTGGGTTCTGCATCCCTATGACTTTCCCAACTTCTCAGATCTCTTAGTGACCAAAGATGGCACCAGTGCTGCGTTCACACAGAGGTTAATGAGTAGCACCTACATGAGGAATGAGGGCGGGAGGAGAACTCTGCTGTCCCTGCAGAACATTCAGTATCATCAGAGTGCTGCTGTCATCTGCTTGCTCATCCTAGGGTGTGCATTGCAACATTTGAATTCATTTATGTCCCATTTTGCATTACGCTGTCCTTGAGGTAGAAAACAGGCTTCTCTTTACATTTGCAGACTGCCCAACAATTCGGGGCTACCACAGTATGAAGTCTTCTTCCAGCAGAAAGTACTATGGGGGATTAGAACTGAAAGGAGAGCTAATGACATGCACTCCACCCTTTCCTAGGAAGGGGAGACACCCACTCCCATTTTATCCTTACAGATGTCTGTTTCCTGGTGGAACATGGTTGTCCTTGGAGAAAGCTGGATGAATTTTAAACTGAGAGGCTTCCAGTGAAATGTTCTACATCCCCATGTTCTACATACCCATACCCATGATAACCACTGTAGAAGTGTCCTTATTAAAGCTAGACCAAAGAAGCAGTGTTTACATTTGATAGATATAGTCTGAGATTTGAGGTCAGGATTGCAACTGAGCCAAACCCGTTTGGGATGATTCGCATCAGAGACCCTCACTGTGATTGTTGTAAAAGTGCCAAATGGTTAATTTCGACTTCATCTAGAGGAAGAAAATACTGGTGGTCTCAGCGTTGAGCGGGTAAGCATTGGCTCCATCTTTGGCTGTTGTGGCTTTAGTGGCCGTGCAGCTTGCTGCTTGTTCTGGGGAGCTGCGCCTGTGGGGCCACCCAGAGCTGGAGCCTGCGGGTGGCTGATGCACATTACTTGTGGAATTGCCTTCCTGGCAGAGACATTTGAAGCGATCAGGGGCTTTTACAGACATATGATAGTTACAAAAGTTGTTTATTGCTAGCACCATGTAATCATCGAGAATACTAACTATTATCCTCCCCACCCTGCTAACTCCTTAAGAATCAGGAAATGTAAAAATTTTGCCTAATTTTCTTAACACAATGGTCACGCAGTTGTGAGAGAGGAGACTGATGTGGGTGTCATCCAAGGGATTTCAGTGTGTTTTGTGAAAGGATAATGAAGTGGCCTGCTTGGTGCAGCATCTTCCAAAGATGGAGAGTCCCTTCAAATGATTAGTCCCCTTCACCTGTGAAAAGACAGACATCATTAATATTCTTCTAGGACTTTTTGAACAGTAAGTACCAGCATGAAAAGAAATGTCAGGCTCCTATATGTTTCCTTGTTATTATGGTGCTTTTACATAAATGAGAATACATTTAGATGGGCTAAAAAGAGGTTCTTAATGGAGTAGAGTAGATAATAATATAATTCTGAAAAAATGAGAAACTGGAGAAGATAAAAGGCTTCAGGTTTGAACAGTGTGGGAAATGGATGGAGCTGATGCAAGCTAATGAATCCATTTTTGGGCAGGAAAGGGTATAATCATGTCTGATGTAAACACCACAGCCATCACGTAGCATAAAACAGTACACCTGTTAGGCCTGCGCATCTGCCATTCTTGCATGCACTGAATGCTTAATTGGAATTTTGTCTAATGAGGATGGTATGCAAATTTATATGCAAATCTAACTGACAAACCTACTTTGTTAAATGCTGTATTGCAACTTAAAAACCACACCAGCAGCATGAAAGCATTTAAGTCTTGTGTTCAGGTGACCAGTGCTTCTTATCTTCTGCGTTGGTTACTCGGCAGTAGTGTCCAGCACATTGTTAGGGCCAGCACGGTCCTCAATTTAAGTCTTTAAGCGCAAAGCTCAGGTAAGGGGTGCCAATGTCCTACCTCCCTCTGGCTTTGCCATACCAGCTCTTATATCCACTGCCGTGGGAAGTACACGTTGCATGGACCCCATGCGACAGGAGGTCCTCATCATGGACTCCCCTGCCCTTCCTAAGCCAGATACCCTCCTGGTCTTAGCAGCGCTGGCACAACAGATGTGTACAGCCTCAAACTTGGGACCCCTTCCCCCTCTAGGAAGGCTGGGGGTGAAGCTGGCGCCATGAGATGAGGATTTTGGGGCTGCCAAGTTTGCTTTTCCTTTTGCTATAGCTGCATCTCTGCTGCTGGGGCTAACCCTGCCCTGGCAGCTGCCAGCTTCCCTACACGTCGGTGTTGACAGCAAGGTCACAGCTGTGCTGGCATCCCTAGCAGTATCACACCTTGGTCATTGCCACGTCTATCACCCAAAAAAAGGTGGAAACCCAACACAGCTCCCCTTCTTGCAGACCAAAATGCTCTTGCTGTGCACTGAGGGAAGTGTTAAAAGGGCTTGGCTGCTGATCACCCTCCAACGCTTACCGTGACACCTCCTCCTTCTCTGCTGGGCAAGGAAGGAACAGGGAGCCCCACAGCACACAGCATCCGTGACTATGCTGCCAGTCACCTGGTGCTAAAAATACAGCAAGCTGTGGTAATAGAGTAAGGGTGGCATATGCACACATACCCAGGGCTAATCCTGGCACTTTTATCTCCTCTTGATTATCTGGCTTGTTTACAGGGAAGCTGATTTTCCAGGCAACTAGTTGGAGGCACCTGCCCACAGCTTCAGGAAGACTGCGCGGTATAAATGTGCGTTCAGAGGCCGAATTCTGATATAACTTATGATGGTGAAACTAACTTTTTACTGAGCTCTAAACAAGGTAGGGCTCGCTCAAAAAAGAAATTTTAAAAAATCAGACAAAGCCTATCTGGCAAACGGGCTTTGATTTTGACCCCGCTGTATGGAGAGCAAATCCTCCCATACAGCACAGCGCAGGATTCACCTGTCTTTTGAATGAATGTCACGGGGGTTGTCATTCTCTTTTACAGTCTACAAACACCATTCTTACCCTGCAAACTTTGAGTTCCTCTTGTAAGTCACGCTACTGAATCCCCCTCTGCATGCAATGTGTCTTTCAAGATGATTATTGTCTCCCTAGTTAAATTTTAACAACTGGGATGAGAAAAGACCTTTGTCCTAGAGATAAATTCAGAGGTGTTATAAGGTTATTACACTGGAAATAATGGATTTAATCTCAGTTTTGAAAAAAGTAAACCTCCTCAGTTAGCCTGCATAGTTGATGTTTGAAAGAAAGAGTTCTACCATGCTAATTGGTGCAAACTTTTTATATTAATCAGCTGGTAACTTTTTCAATTAAATTTTATGTATTTTCATGCAAAAGACACATGTTGAGCCTTGATTCTGTAGAACACCTAAATGAAGCTATATGAATGACTGTAATTCACTGCAGTTCAAAACCATGGGCGCTACTATCTGAGTGTTCACAATTTTCCCCTTTGTCAAAATAGTTAAAAAAACACATAAATAAAATAAGATGTAGGCATAGGAATGCATTTATGCTGCTTTTTAAGTGTACTTGTCAGCAGATGAAGCTGGGTGACCTGTCACAGCCCAGTCTCTCATGAACATGCTTAGCACCGTGCAGCCATCGGGCAGCAGCTGATGCTTTCTGCATGGGTGGAAACGGCAACGTGAAGCACAGGTCAATGAATAAATCACCATACGGGATGAAAATGAAACAACTGGTAGGATAAAATGAAACACTTTCAATAAAGGGGAGATTCCTGTACTTTTTGTCCACTGAAGTCCTACAAGCCAGGGTCTCCCTGGACACAGACTACCTTCCAGATGGAGATGTAACGTGCTGCCTTTCTCTGGCAGAGCGTGGCTGGCCTCTGCCAGCTCTGGATGACACAGCCTTGGCTCACCTTCCCTAAAATGGGTGGTGTGGCCTCTGCAAGCAAAGGATCTAGGACAAGCCACTGCAGCTGGAGATCTGCCCTAGGCAACGCATACAGTAGCCAGCATGACGGGGCTCAAAGTCTTGAGTGAGGGAAAAAAAATAGATACGGCCTGGAAGAAACGAAATTGTCATTTATCACACGCACATTGCCCTGGTGAACTTGCTGAAGTACACGGTGTTTTAGACTTGTTATCCTATAACCTTTAGGAACATATTTCTTCACCTCTTCCCCAAGATAAGGAGCTATCTCCCTGCTGCCGAACCCCCTGACCAGCCCCAACCGCACCGTGTGAGTGCTGAGCGGTGCAGGAGAGCAGTGGGGGGACGGCTGTCGGTGGGAAAGGAGGCACCAAATTCCTGGTGCAAGTGGGGTTCAGGCCCACCAGTGCCTGTCCCAGGCTCTTTCCTGCTTTTTGGGGTGTGCCGGCCTCCTCTCGGGTGCAAGGCCCCTGCCTCCTGCCTGCCCAGTGTCCCCCCCTGCCCCGTCCTCTGCCCCCCGCCATCCTCCGCAGGGCCTGAGGGCACTGGAGGAGGGATCCCAGCCACGGCCATGAGCCACCATGGCGTCACCTGTGCGTTGAAGTCAAATTGGGGCTGGTTGTTTCAAAGCAGGGCAAGGAAACGCGGTGGAAAACAGTTTCAATAGGGACATTGTGGGTTCGTTTGTTTCAAGGATAACTTGGCCTGAAATTAATAACATTTTTTTGAAAGGGGAATAATAGCTCAAGAAAGAAGCAACATGTAAGCATTGCTCTGAATGTTCCTTTCATTTAGCTGAGGATTTTTTGATTAAAGAAAATGAAATTTCAAGCTTTCAAGTTAGTGCAGAAATTTGGGGGGGAGGGAGGAATTTGCTCATCAAACTGGAAAAATCTGGGGTTTTTTTTTATTATTATATTATTATAACTTTTATTCCCAAAGCTCTGAGGCTGTCAGAGGCTTTTTCCCACTGCTCGCCTCCTTCCCTCTGTTTTACAAAGCCCGGTGGCTGCGGGGGCAGACGTGGCTGAGGGGGAAGGCTGGGGGCCATCAGCCGAGAAACTCCCATGGTGGCCTAGAGGCACCCTGCTCCCTCTTCCTCCACCGCTGCGTCCTGTGGGGTTGCTGAGGTGTGTTGGTGCCGATGGTGGCTCAGAGCCTCCACCAGTGTGGGCAGCCTGTCCCTGCGGCCCCCCGCGGGGTTCGGTAGCCATGGCGAGAGCTGTGCTGCCCTTGCCGCCGCCGCTGAGCCTCCCTGCATGGCGCCAGCACCGGCTCTGCCTCACCATGCACTTTCCAGAGCCACAGGCCCCCTTTCAGGAAACACTGATAATTAAACTGCAAGAGGGGATTCCAGCCTCCGGTGCCATTTTACGTGGCCCCAAATGTGAAGGGTCTGACAAGGCGGCTTTTGTGTTACAGAAAGCTTGGCCGAACCCCATGCATTGACTGCAGCGGAATGCAAACATGGCTGCTACGTTTCCGGCATGTTGATTTGAAAAGCAGACCAAGTGCTGCAGGGCCAGATGGAAAAGTGCTTGAAAAAAATCCTATCCGGCCCAAAAAAAGAAGGTCCCCTTCAAAAAGCAACCTCAACCAGCTTCCCTGGTACGAAACTGGAAGGAGCAGAATGGCCTCAGAGCCAACATCCCATTCGTGTGGCCTTCACTTTGCTAGTCATTTGCATTTACAGTGAAGCCCGTGCAATGCTGGCTGCTGAGGGCGGTCATGGCTGGGCACAAGAGCCACAGTGGCCAGAGCCCAATGTGTCCATCACCAACAGTATTTTGTGGGGAGACATTTTCATCTCTCAGATCTGGGGAACAGGGGAGGTCAGGCCATAGACGAATAGCCAGAGACACCATGCCCGGAGTGAGACATGCAAAGCTAAACACTATAAACCTAGCTGGGAAAGCCTGAAAAAATACCCCATAATGTCTGAGGCTGAAAAATTATAAAGGGATGTTGTGCCCCCATACCATGCAGTGACCTGGCTGCCCATCCCTCTGACTTGGCGTGCTCTCCTGTTTTAGGCCAGGCCAGGGACAGGTCTGGATCTGCCTTTCCACTGACGCTTGTGTATCTAATGGTTTACAGCATAGCTGTCCATACACAAGCCCTTAGTTATGGATGTTTTAGAACATCCTTGTGTTCTGTGGAGTGGCTGCAGCAATCTGGTGGCATGAGTGCTGTGGGACAAGCTGGAGAGGCATCTGGCTTGCAGGGGTTAATCAGGGGAGCTATTAACTCAGCGTGCTAGAAGACATGGCTTGGGAACACAGATTTAAGGAGGATTTATACATTTTTGTGTTGATTTTCTCGTTGTTTTTTTCAGCCTGGAGTGCATCCCAGCTGTCCTGAGCCCAAAACACCATCAGCGGGCTGAGAGCAAGCTCTTTTTGTCTAGAAAGAAATAGAGCTGCTCCAAGTCCCTGTCACCTTGGAGCTTCCTTTAGGGCAGAGATCTGCTGTGTCTGTCAGCCAGGCAGTAAGTGAACTTCCACACAGTTTGGAAAACAGAGATTTTTTTTTTCCTCAGAGACATTATAGCAAATGTTGGCTGTGACAAGATTAGTTTACGGTTTCCAAATCCTCCTGGTTCTAAGTTTGTCTTGCAACAGAGCCAAGAGCGGTACTATAAAAATGTCTATAGATAGCCGTTTTGTGTGTGAGCATGTGCTGTGTACACCTGTAATTCCTGATTACATGCCAAAATAGTCAGAAAGCTTTCTTATGTGTGTGAGGCAGTGAGAAGTATGACTTCTCACTAGCAAAGAGCCAGATCTACTACTACATGATCATGAAGAAAGATGTTTGACTTGTCAGTTACAGCTTCTTCATTTATGAGAACATCTAATAAGTTTTTTGGCTAGAAGTTTCTATGAAGTAATATTTTCTGAAGATACTAACTCTTGGTTCTTGCAGTGAGGACCATTTGACATCCGAATACCACAAGGTGCTTTACAGAGGTGGGTCTCTGTTTAAAAGGAGAGGGAAGCCTTGGCTTGGTGACTCGCCCCAGGTAGTATTTGAAGCCAGTGGCAGAGCTAGGTTTATTATTAAGACTTACTGGTTTCTTGTGCTATCATAGCACCCACACACAGACCAGGATTCCAATGCACCAGTTTTTCAGAGTACAAACTTTACCTCTGCCTAGGCACTGCCGTGGAGAGCTGAGAGAAAGGAGGGATCGGCCGCTGCACTGCCACGTTGCCTAGAACAGCAGCATCCAAGCAGTTTTAAACACAATGTAGGAAGTCTTTGCTTTGACTTTGCCGGCACTGAACAGCCTTAATCGCAAGGGTGCTGCACGGCAGAGTGTTGTGCATTCAGAGAGGGGGCTCAGGAGGACAGGACCTGCCTGGTGTCCTCTGGACCACAGCCTGGAGCTGGGATGTACCTGGTTGCGGAACAACCTCTTGGAAAGTAGGTTTTTTTACATTGGGAGCCAGAGAAGGAGCTGGAGGGCACTACATCAAAGCTGTCCTTTCACATGCATCCTTCCTGCAGGCTGGGGCTGAGTGCTCCCTTGTCACTAACAGGTGTGTTGCTCTGTTTTACACCCCGCTTTGCCGCAGGGGAATGAAGGAGATGATAGTGGGGGAAAGAGGTAAATATGGGGAGGTTTTACCTTAGTAGGGTAGGTGATTTGCCCCACTGTGTCTGCTCTGTGTCACAGAAACCTTCACAGCAAAACAGAAAAATATGCTAGGAGGATAAAAAGAAGCGTGTGTGTGCTTTTAATACCGCAAACCAGACAGAAAGGTAAAACTTGTTCTTCAGATGTTTCCAGGTAGAAGGGGCAGTTTGCAGTAAAAGCCCACTCTTTGAACAGGAAAACTGAATACTGCTTGACGGTGCTTCTCCTAATGGGATCATACTCCACACCAGCACTCTTTGCTCCCATATGGAAGAGATGCTGTTATTATTGCTGCTCAGAGGCAGAACTGAGATTAACAATTTCCATGTACAGATACTTCTTTGGCATTACATAACCCGTGTATTTAACACACACTAAATTTTCATTGCAAATTGGCTGCTGTGGGGGTATTCATGTTTTTAAAAAGCTGTTTCCTTCCCAAGTTATGCAGTTATACTATAGCCTCAGTTTGATCAGATTACGAAAGCCACACTAAAAAATGAAGTGAGTATGGGGCTGTGGGATCTCATCATTTAAAAAAAATAAGAAGTAAAATCCCAGGGCTCACTGTTAGTTTTCCAAGTGAAATGGTGTGGAATAGTCATAACCTGTTTCATATTCACCTTTGATCACAAGTATAGGAGAAGAAATGTAAGGCTGGGATGCATGTGGCACTGTCATGATGCTGAAAGGGCACGTGCAACAGATCATAGAAAGTTCTTTGTAAGGCACCTACTGTAAGCTGAAACAACAACACTGAGATGTAATATTCACTCTTATTCATTGGATTAGGGAGAGAAAAGATTAAATCACACTTGAGACATCTGTCTGGCTGCCTCAGAAAACTTCGTTTTCATGCTAAGTGTAGTTTTAAAATGTCATCTTGAAAAATGTGTGACATTTTAATGGGCTGATTGCCAAGATTCTCAAATCTGTTGATTTGCATATGAATCACAGAGTCAAATATTATGGAAGAAGTATAAGAAACTAGAATTATGAGAGAATGCTTTGCATTCCCCTTGGTTAAACATATGTTGGGAGGATTGTCTCTTAGAAATCTAATATTACAAAGGCAAATGAGATTAAAAAATGCTGTGATATTCCCATTTATACCAATAGCTGGTTGCGATTGCATGTGGTCTTTTTTACATCTGTGTACGAATAGCAGCCTGGATGTTGCCTGTTCTTTCAATAATCTGCACAGCACGTTACAGCATCATGACAGTCACTAGTGCAGCCCTGAGGAGGGGCTGCATTCCCTTCCCCACGTTTCTGACACAGCTCAGATAAAGTTTGTGGGGTTTCACCAACGTCTTCTGATCATCTCTCTCCAGTTTTCAGGTTGCTCTTAAAAATGGCAGAGCCAAAACAAGCACCAAGGACCATCAGTTCTGAAACCCCAGGCCACTTCAATTAGAGAAAGCTAAGGAGCCTGCACTATGCAATTAGCTACTGTACACCAGGGTCCATGACGAGGCTTGTGGGAGTTAAGTGCATGCATAAATACTTGTGGGATTAGGGTTTATGGTTAGAGAAAATCCTTCCAACTGAAACAAAACTTCCTATCAGGATCTAACTCTTAAGCAGTTTTAGTGGGAGGAGGGTGCAGTCAAGTTCCTACAGCAGGTTTTCTCATCTAATGTAACTAGCTCAGTGCAGGGCTTGGCATATCCTAAACAATTGTTTATAGCTTCTGCACAGCACATCTGCTTTGGGAGCTGATTTGTGATGGAAATCCGCTTGAATGGAAATGGTAAATTTGATTTACTTGTGAAAAAGAAGCGAAGAGTTCCACAGCAGAACAATCTGGGTCACAATGTACTTTGGATTATAAGATTTACTACAGAAAAAAGGCCCAAACCACGTAATTCAGATCCAACTTTCAAGCATCAGAAGTTCGAGGTTAATCAAAACTAGGGTTTAGTTCATCCATTCATGAAGACAGCTGTGTAGCTTGGAGCTGACCTTGTGCTTGGATCGTCCCATCTTCCATGGGGTCCCCCAGGACTGTTCAAATCCAGGGATCAGACTCCTTTCCAGTTTGCAGCAGAAAGCCCAAACCCACACATATATACACACCAATCCCCCCTGCCCAAAACCCCACAAAAACAAAACAAACAAAAAAAACAACAACAAACCCCCCCACCTGTTTAAAGGAGAAGGCACCAGCAGAGAGAACTAGCTGTGGGTCTGTTCTGGGTCTCTGGAAATGTGCAAGCAGGAATAGGGTAGAGGGATGGATGTTTCAAGGTAATATCGGTCTCCTTGAGAGATTGGAGAGTAGCTGATGTAATACAATTTTGTGCAAAACAGAGAGACCAAACATGGGAAATGGCACTGGGGGAGAAACAAGAGTTAAGCTCAGAATTAATGTGCAGAAAACAGAGGAGAATAAAACTGAATTTCCAGAGCAGGAGGCAGGGTTTGTTGCTCAGTGGTGAGCTTGGTACTAGACACCTGCCAGAGAGGTTGAGCTTAAGCCTAAGGTTTTTTCTGCGTCACAGGGGGAAAGATTGACCCCCCCACATCTCACTTTGAAACACAAGCAAAGACAACATACGCGACTTTGGACTTTGCAGAGGCATAGCAGCACCAGCTAGCATTACCCTTACTGCTAACACACCCAGCAAAGTTGATGGGGCAGGCTCAGGCACTGAGCCAAGGAGGACTGGAGCAACATGCATGATGCTTCACTGGCTGCGTGCCTACGGCTGCTGGTGGGGGATGCCTGCAAGCCAGGGTGCATGCGAATCCCCGGTCTCAGCAGCCATGCTGTGATAGGAACCGATCCTGTCTGCTGAAACCCCCAGGGAGAGCAACCTTTCCCTGGTGGGAGAAACCAGGAGTGGGTGAGCAGCACGGCTGTGGCTCAGCTCTCAGGGGCACAAGGAGGGGGATTTCTTTACGGCCTTCCCTTTGGCAAGGTGGTGCACAGGAGTCGATCGCAGTATTGCCTGCTGTCTGTTTGCATGGCTGCACCTCCGGGCAGAGGTTGGCTCCCAACCTTTACAAAGTGATCAAGGGAAGTGAAGCTCTTTCCGTATTGAGCTTATGATGCAAGTATACAACAAAAAATGTTTCTAAAGCTTCTGCTCTTAAGGAGAACCAACTCGACTCTCTCCTTTACAGACCCCCACTTTATATTAATTAGGAAAACATTTGTCTTTAGGAACAGGACAGTTCTCACATGACCGCGTACGCAAATGAAAACAAGTACAACACCCATTTCTGTAGAAGAATATATTATTTAGCAGATCAGTTTAGAAGTAAAAAAAATCTGTACATCTTTGAAGATTTTTCTTGTTGTTGCTTTTTGCATCCACGAGGATAAAAATATGCTCGCACAGTGGTTTCAGCTTTGTGCTCCCTTCCTTGCTTGTGCTGAAGGATCCCGTGCCATCTAGCTGTACCAGGCCACAAAGCAAACCTGCAAACTCACTAAGATTCCTTCTGATTTCTTCTAGTGTAGAAAACAAAGAAAATTTCATCCACTATGCTGGGCTTCTGAATGTACTGTGAACACTATAAAATTCAGAGAATAATGCAGAGAAATGTGTCATTAGGGCCTACTAGGCAAACAAAAATATATGCCAGGACCCCTGTCAGAATATAAGCATCTGTTAAGCTGTGCTCTAAGTAGCATACTGCTGTACACATATATGTAGTATCGTGACTAAAACAACTTTTTCTTTTGTTTCTGGATGCCAGTGGATCATTTTCCTGAAAAGGCTCCTTAGCTAAAACTCCGCTTTGTCTCTACAGACTGACTCTACAAAAAGGCAAATCTGCTGAAGATTTGAGCTGTGCTGCAACCTGTGCAATGTCCGCAGGGTTAGTCCTGCCGAGGGGGCTGCTATGGGCGCGCCGGAGCAAGGGGAGCCCTCGGTGCCTGACAGCGGCAGCGCCTGTGCGAGCAGGCTGCAGGCTGTAGACAAGACATCCAGGCAGGCAGACAGGCAGGCAGGGCATCTGTGCCTGCCACCTCTCCGCATACATAGTCCCAGTTGGATTTTGATGTAACCACCACGTCTGTTTGGCAAATAAGAGTGTTTCTCAAAACCAGAATAACCTTAGGGCTTATGTTTTGCTCAAAGACTCTTTCATCTCACTTTTCAGTACTGCCGGTGGTCAAATTTTCACTTTTCTTCTTCTGCAACTGAAATGAAGAGCAAAGCAGGATTAATGCCCCTGATTTACACAGTGCTGCTTTCCACCACTGCTGAGTCAAACGTTCAACTCTGCACAAGGCATATGCAACATTTCTCGGGAAATAACAGACAGCAGCTTGATATATCACAGGCACCGTTTAATCCAAACAGCTCTGGATGTATGTCCTGAGTAAACAGCACTCAGTCTTTCTCATCATCTGCTGTGCTAGGCTCTCAGATTATTAACTAACTCCTCTTGTTTCAGAGCATTTCTGAATTCAGGCATCTCCTATTTCCCCAAGACCTCTTGTGCTAATACACCGTAATTAAAGCTCCATCAGTTTGTATAAAATTTCTCTTTTGACAGCTTTTCTAAACCAGAAGGAAAATCTCGGCTCAATTTGAAAGATGAACAGGACTCAGAAAGTCTGGCAGTCATATTTGAGTTCTTCTTCCCTCCTTTGAGAAATGTTCCACTCTAAACTGAAGAATGCCTAAAAGTCTGACTTCTCCTTTATACTTGGTGTCCTCGAAGCATATGCTCTTTCATTAAACAGCCTTAGTATTTGTGCTGCTGAGGGGCTTTTCCTCCAAAGCACTTGGGAGGAGGTGGGAGCTGCACCAGAAAGCTACTGTTCCCCTCATCCAGGCAGGGGTGATCAAGTGAATGAATCTTCATTTCCCACATATCAAACAATATCAGCGCAACTAGTGCTCCAGGGCACTTTCCAATTTATTTTAATGACAGAGTAACTGATAGTATCCTGTCTACGTGATACATTTGTTCAGGTCAGAAAACCCCTACACTGTGATGCCATTTGGGCTGGTTTTGTTGTCTGCCTTGGCAAGGAACAGAAGCACTCGAAGAGGTGGGCAAGGCAAGCACGCAGGCTCAGTGTCTCAGGCTGTAGGACGCTGCCGGAGCCGGGCCAGCACACCGGCAGCTGCACTGTGGGTGAGGGGCACCTGCTCCCACGGCCCAGCTTCCCTCTCTGCCCTGTCAGGCAACGCAGACGTGGCCAGAGAGAGCAAATGTGGTTACATGTATGTCCTACCTCCCCTAAGACTTATATGTCAAAATGAGAGACACTCTGTGGATGGAGGTCCCTGCTCAGCCTGGGACATAAAATAGCTGCACTGCTTGTGTGTTTAATCCCACTGGACGCTGTGTGTATGAGAAAAATTTCTCATAAAATTTCAGGCACATCCTTGATGATAGACATGTCAGTAGAAGTTCATTCCCAAAAGAGAAATTTATGCATTGGTGGTGCAGTGCCTTGAACTGCCAAACTCCGGGACATTTTGCTGCAACCTAGCCCAGACTTACTCCTTCCCAGGGGAATGTGGCTCCTTTCTGGGAGAGGTGTTTGCTAACGCACACCCCTCAGGTGGTTATCTCTGTTTTTTTTTCTCCAGGTGCCTCTCTTGCAAGCAGCTCCATTCCCATAGCCGTGCTTGTGTGGTGCCTGGTGGACACTGCAAAGGCACGTTCTTGCACTAGCTTATGGCTTGTGATACATGCCTTTCTCTAATCAGGTGTAATGAATGTGTTTCTCATGATAATGATTACACCATAAGCATTCCTATTGTTTTGGAATTAAACTGCTATTAAATTACAATGTTTGACTTATTCAATCATAACATTTGCTGTATCAATAGGATATTTAGAGCTTACCTCTTTCATAGCATCATCTATCTGTTTTAATTCCTCATAGCGGTCCCTGGATTCCCAAAGGGGCTGGAGCATCACCTCCTCCACTTCTGGAAACAGCTAGGTGGAAACAAGACAGAGAATATCAACATTTCCTTTTGTACTCATTAACCTGTACATGCTAGAAATGGGCTGAAAGGCAGAACGTGAACTCTACATTCCCATTTCCCTGGCTGACTAAACACCTGTTGGAGCATACACTTAAGCTCCGCACGCCCCCGCTTCTGCTTCTGGCCTTGGGTGATTTACCTTTGTTACTGTTTCAAACATGGGGATGAGAACGAACTTGAGGAAGCCAATCTGTGCTGTCGGCTTGGTCACTTTATCGCGGTCCATGAACGGTGCCACTGGAAGCCCTTCAGATTTTTCTCGGTCACTCTGGAACAAATCCAGAGTTAACAAATATTAATCTCAGCTAGAAGCCTGTGAGGAGGGTAATGTACCAAGCACATCACTTGCTAAAGAGAAGTAGCTTTCAGATACAGATCTCAGTGGTGTCTGAAGATTGCACAGAATAGCAGTATGCTGCCCTCGGGCCAACATATCCTGCTTTGTGGTGAGTAAGCATCTGAATAAAGAGAACTCTGTTCAGTTACATCTGCATAGTACTGGCATGAAAGTGTTCACCTCCAGGCTTACAAGACAATGAGGCCACTTGATTCCCTTTGCAAACCCATGGGACTTGGGACGTAAACTATTTCTGAGCATTCAGAAAGGTAGTAATAGCTTTTGCTGTTCTGGAAGAGAAGGAATAGGTCTTTGATTTCCTCATCGTTCTCCAGAGAGTGATTATTTCCAGGTATTCAACCAGAAATTACATACCCTTCTTTACTAACGATTAAAACTAGTTCTGGCTAGCTGGGTCAATGGAGAACAGCTCCATTGACTGCAATAAGTTTACCAAGCTACCTGCTTGACCACATAACTCACTGTTTCTATGTGGGTTCATGCACAAGGAGGTCACAGACTGTGAGTACAAAAAAGATATCCTGTAGCAGACGTTATCTCTCAATTATTGGGAGTTTTGGCACATGCTACTTTTGCTGGGTGGCCCAAACAGTAAGGCACACAAATACTGTAATTTTGAGTAAAAAGCTTTTGAGTAAGAAGCCTTTCTATCCTAGAGCTAGACTGGGCTATCAGACAGCAGAGCACCCAGAGCTGAGGTGGGATTCAGGAAGAGCAGCAATTTGTGCAACTGCATCTCGCCCTCATTCTTACCTGCATAAAATATTCCTCTAGTAAGCAATCTACCCAGGGCTCTGCTACTTCCATCGGGCGGACTTCATTGGAGATATCACAGCATTTTATCAGTACCATCTTCAGCTGAAAGAAGATAATACTTTAATACTGCAGTCTTACTGCCAGCCCTTTTCCCTTATCCAGACCTGTGTCTTTACAATGCAACAGGAGGCAATGTTTTCCAACAGAAAGGACAATTTTAAGATTAAATCAGATGTCTTACATGATCTGGATTCTTTTCCACTCTCTCAGTTACTCTGTGTAAATCACTTATCCCCCCTGCCTCAGTTTCCCTGTCTGTAGCACTGGGATGTGTCATAGCGGGATGTATGCTTATCTGCTACGTGAAGATTCAACCACAAAAGACCATGAAGTTGTTTGTGGAGCACTCAGAGGCAGCTGGGGAGAGGCTTCGCTGGATGTCAAAAATGACTGGATTAGAAGGTAGAGGATACTAGAGTTTGTACTCTTGTGGATACTTTTTGCCCCACAGTAATGGACAATAAGAGTTTTTATCCTGACAGAGTAATTATTTATTTCTTGATGAGAGTCCAGGATTTCTAATCTGGGAATAATCTATTTTATATTTTATATAGAGCACTTCCAAATTTTAATTCTTTTCAGTGGGGCAGAGGATGTAGGAAGGATTCATTTTTGATAATGTATATTGAATCTTGGTTTTTAAACAAACGAATGTTAATCTACAAGCTTTCGCACTATGCACAGAAAGATAATAATCTACAAAACCTCCTTACACAGGTCATGTGTTCTTCATTTGAGTAATCAAAATTTTCCATTTTTTCCTTGAAAGAGTCCAGTATTTCTGCATGTCTCGCCATGTCTGTAGCCAGGATTAATGTAATTATCCCCTAGCAAAGAAAACATGTTCACATATTAACTTGACATTCTTTACAAAGTCTACTATTGCAGAGCAAAGCAGGGTCTTTCTTACACACAAAAAAGCCTCAGATGCATTACACTGATAACACTGAAAGGGGAAGTTTCTGACTTGAAATTGCCAAGCGAACTGGTAGAGGGTTATAAAGAGTTCATGGTGTGGGAAGATCATGGCTGGGTTGATCTGTAACACTGGTGTGATATTCTGGAGGCATTGAGGTTTTTCCTTTCTGATTGACTAATTGTGGAAAAACAAACTGTACAACAGGATTTTAAAAGCCACACTGTTTGCCAAGATCTGCTTTAGGCTCCTTGGAAAGCACTATAGGTTTTGCTGCTGACTCTTAGTGGCCCTAGGAAGAGACAAAGATAAGTAGATGTGGATGTCCTCTGGGTTCATCCTCCTTGGATTAAAGGCTTTGAAATACCCAGAAGCAGTCAATGTGTTAGGAGCTCTGTATCATCCCGCCAGGCAGAGTTTATGATGGGAAAACACATGGTTAATTTAAAGTTGTGGGTTTTTGTACAGATCTATCCATTTTGGGCCCATGCACTGGCAGAATCAGTAACTCCAACCAGAGTGGTATCTGAGCCCTTACATTGGTCTGCTTTTTCATTTGGTGTATAAGGAAGGTGTAACATGGAAACTAAGAATGAATTTTGGCCCTTAGTGCTCTAATGGGAATTGTAGTGTTGTTCACTGTCTCAGAGCTAACTGTGATGGCTCCCAGTCCACCAGAGCCTCCTCCAACAGTACAAGTGCTCTGCTGTTGTAAATCTTTTCCCATTTTGAAGCCCCTTTTAAAATTAATACAATGTTCTCTTATAGCATAAACTTCTGCCATGAGAACTTAATCCTTTCCCAGTCAGAGCTAATTGGCTCCTACAGTAATATAAATATCTACCCCCAAAATGTCATAGGCTTTAATAGTCAGGATGTACTCATTATTTCTCAGCAAGACATTCCAGGGAGTGCTGCTGTGGAAATTTTCCAAGAATCCCTCTTGGATCCTTCCAGTGTGAGGGGCTTTTTCAGTCCTACCCCCTAGGGAGAATGATTCACTCGCATTGTACAGCAGGGAAGTCTGTGAGTGCTTACATCTTCAGGAACAGTTTGTACGACACAGATGGGAGCAGCATTCATACCTGTCTTATCTGTTTGAATTGGTCCTGGTCGACATTGGAGAAAATGTTGTATTCTGGCTGGGAAATGATCTGGAAAGCCACAGCACAGTGGTGGTTCTCCAGCGGGGAGATGTCATTGTAGCGTACCGCAAGCTCAGTTCGTGCATTTATCTGATAGCTGATGTGAAGAAAAACAATGAGAACTCCTGCAGACACGCACCAGCTGCTCTAAACCATGCTGCTTACTTTTATTTACATTCTTTTCAATGCTTACTCAATTAGCTGCAGTTTGGTTTTTGATTGTTAATACTAAATCAGTTTTTTAAAGTAGATAGATATTACTTTAATATCATCTCAGGCACTGTTCCCCTGTAGGCTTTTTTCTAAATTTTACCAAGTCTCTGTAGCTTAAAATGACATAGAACAAACACAGAAGGAACCGTCTGGGGTTCATTCAACCCCCACTAATGGCAATGGACAGAGTCTCACCGATCTCAGTCAGAATTGCTTTCTGCCCTTATTTAATGAATGGCTGCAAATAAATTAGATTCTCTCTCTTTTTCACACACACGTGCATGCACACAAAAGTGTCCATGGGTCAACAACTCTAATTTCTTCATATGATAATAAATAGAATAATATGTACTTCACAATTTATAATTACGAAATAATGTGTAAGTTAAATCACCCTTTACATTTTAGTGTAATTATTCCATTTCAGTCAATGGAGCTATAATCATTTATGCCCTTTCTCTCAGCTGTAAGATATTGTACCTTGTTTTCTCAGGAGTGGAGGAAAGTGTTGGAATAGAAATCTGAAAAAACATTTTTCTTACAGAGCCAAGGACAGCTGTCAAACCCAACCCAGACCTGAGTTTTCTGCATGAAGCTCTGCCTTGGCCCACGTGTGAGTGAACAGCGGGGCCTTGGGGGAAGGTCATGGCCAGCTCAAGCTGTGAGGAGGAAAACCTGATCTACCAAAAATGCCAGCTGGTATTACCTTCCCAATAAATTTTAAGGGAAGGGAAAGCAAGAGACAGACTTACGTATTGTTATAGCCTGGATGGTCCAAGTCATGGCATACTGCTGCAGTCATGAGAATCAAGATGTCAATCTGGGAAAATTTCTCCTGGAAAATACAAAACATTAATGTGGTATTGCAATTTCTACTTCCTCTATACCCATAAATTAAAAGAAGTAAAAAACCCACCCACATTTACTTTTTAGGGAAATGCAAATCTGAGCAAAATTAAGTACTTTTTCCATAGATCAATTTACTTCAATCAAGAAAGAGAATTCTGCCTTCCCTTCCAGCAAAAATGACTCAGATTTGTCTTTGTTGCATTAAATAACAGCAGCTCAGAGGAGGCAATTTGCTTGAAACTTGCTATTACTGCAGAGATCATATAAAAGCACTGAGGTATTAGTCTCTTACAAGCCATTTGAGCATCCTGATTAGTTAAGGGAGGGCTGGAAGACAGCTTAGTTGCCATTGCATTCTGCATTAACTAAAGTTATGAAAAGAGTGAGAAAAATTAAGTGTTGCATTCCCACAGCTTCTGAACAGGATGAACTTCATTAAACCAGAGTTTTCTTCATACTCTTTCTGGCAAGAAAATACTTAGGCTAGTAACTGAAATGTTTAAGTATGGAGAAGAAAAGGGCTTTTTAACTGAATACAATCTGGTTTGTACAGAAATGAAATGAATATATAAATGCAGGTTACCTGGTCAATGAAAATGGATGATGCCTATAGTTTTGGTCAAAGTACAAGTGGAATGTGAATCTTGTATACTGTACATGCAAGGCATTATTTGCAGTAGCTCACCCAGGTGCAAGCACACATTTGGAGAAAACCTCTCGTGGGAACATTTTGTGTCACAGATGAAGACCACAGCCACAGACCATAATTCAGTAGGCCTTTGGATCTGATCCTCAAATGTTTCATGCTATCAGAGTGTCAAAAGAGCTTCAGTGTATAAATCTGGGACATCCAGGAGGTGAAGGTAGCTTCCCAGCAGCCTCAGAAAACTATGTAGATGCTTGGGATCTGGGATGGGATGGCTGAGCGGGCAGCCAGAGGTGGAAATGCAACACCCCACCTTCTCTCCCCAGGGACTGAACAAGTGCAGCTGCTGCAAAGCTCATCACTTGCTAGCAAGCCGGTGGCCTGTTTTGCAAGAAGAGTGGCACGGGTGTCGTGGTGCTATGTGGATGAATATGTGCCCCGTGATGGAAATGGAGTGATACTATTGAGGTGGGGGGCATACCTGGAGGCTGCAAAGTGAGATCATGCTGTACATCATCTGGGTCACGCAGAAGCAGTGCCGGAAATTATGAAAGGGGTTGTTTCTGTAATTGTCATGAATACACAGCTGCAGAGAGAGGGAATGAAGCAGTCAGAAACAGGAGAGCTCTTTCTTTATAAAAACATGATTACACAGGCTTCCCAGCCTTCCTGGAAGCACTGTATATACCTACAGGGGTCCTGTGGAGCCCAGGATTATTTTCTGCTAGGACAGAGTGGCAGCTCAAGACCCTCTGAAACTCTCTACCTTCCTGGGGGAGGGTGAGAGATTACTACCTTTCAACAATTTGTCAGCAGGTAAAGCTCATAGCAACTTCTGTCTCATACCAGCTAGCAATGGGTAAACATCCCAGCACAGCTGCAAGTGCATCTCAGCCTTGAGATAGGACTCTGTGCTCTCATCCTGAATTTGTATTTCAAACTGTGCGGTGGTTAAATGGTGACTTTGGGGTGTGTAAAGAACTCAAAGTACATCCCCGTTCCCCTCTCTTGCTGAATGCAAATTGCATCTTTGAAATCTTCAAGGATGAACTGTAGTTGTTATTTCATTTGAAAATGCTCAGAGGTGGCACTTTGGGATGTGTTGCTTGGCGAAGTGAAGATGCGAATGCACACGCAGTAGCATACCTGTGTGGATTTCCTACATGAGGCAGCATGGGAGAGATTTAGCCACACAGGCACATGGGATTGATTTTTGTGTCTTTTAACTTTCTGCAGATCCTGGCTATGTGTCCTCATTACAAATGCAAGCTAAAGCTTGTCTTTCCACGTGTCCTTGCTACTGTCAGCTGGGCTAGCTGAGTGAAGCTGGCACAGCTGGGTTAACACGTGCCACAGTCATTCTTCCAATGCACTGGACAGCCTTTGGTATCCTGTCCTGCACAAAACAGGCAAGCATCAGCAGCACTGCTGGACCCTTTCTGTGACAGAATTTGTCTCCCCTTCTCCAGCTAAATAGTGAATTCACATCAAGAGTCCTCAAGCCTCATCAGGATCAAACGCTTCAACCTGGGACCTGACTTCTAGGAAGCCTCAAAGGTCCTGATAAGGTCAAGAGAACTGTGGGTTTCCAATGCTAATTCAATATTTAGGGGCTTCGTTGCAAAAAGTTTTCCAATTATTCTGCAGCATGGACTTTAGAAATATATGAGATTATTTTAAAATTAAAAACTAATGGCACAATATGATTGGCAGCCAGGCTCACAGGTAGTGGGCAGTATCTCACAGCCTCCACATGGACACTGTGGTCATGCCCAGGCACCATACGACACTTCACAGATGTAATGTATATATCCAGCAGTGGAGCCCGGAGAATCCCAGGAGACTCAGAGCACTGAATGGCTGGAGTGACTGGGTTGTATTAGTCATCCTTGCCTCCTCTTTCGGGAACATTTCTGTAGCCAGCATATGTGGGAGCAAGAAAGCAAGCATGAGGTGGCTTTTTCTCCCCACTGAAGTTCAAACTGTTGCCCATACTGTGCCTGGGGAAGTATCATAGTTTGAAGCAGAGTCCTTGGGGCTTTTTTTAATCATCTTTCTGTTTGCAAAGCTAGTGTTTAAGAAAGGCAATCTCGCCCTGTCTTACCTTTGTAGAAAATACGTAAACATAAACTGTTAGCCGTAACAAATTACTCGGAGACATAACCTAACAGGAAGCTGCCTGCAGCAGTGCGTGTGGGTGGCATGTTGATGTGTGTTGACGTATCACCTTGTTTCCCATGTTTTCAGGCTGTGATACAGGAGGAGGAAATTCCCTGTTTTATCTGCTCTGTGCTAGCCTTGATTGGATTGGGTTTTATCCCACCCCTTCTGTTAAGCTGCTTTCTAAGGTCAACAATACTGAGCTTTTCATCTGCCTTCTTTGGGGAGAGTTTTCCTAGGTCTTGATCATTTTTTATATCTCCTTTAATGGAGTCATACCATTTTTCTAAAAAGACTTAACCAGTCCTAGACATAAAATCCAGGTCCTAGGCATAAAATCCAGAATGCTTTCTGTGGACACATGGTAACATTGCTCCATTTTATCCTTTATTCCAATCTCTGATCAGCCTAATGCCTTGCTGGCTTCAGCCGGCAGCAGCACACCAAGCCGTGACAGTCACTACCCTGTGTACGCCCTGGGGTTTTCTGCTCTTGCTGTACTGCGTGATATGATGAATCCAGTGTTTTGCTTTGTGTTTTCTAGCCACTTTCTGAATTTGTGGAATTACTTCAGGCCTTTCTGGGATGCTACATCAATCACGTAAAACAGTTTCCTCTATTCTGTCCATACTCTTCAGGTAATTAGAAGAAATTAGTGAAATATAATTCTTCACTACAGGAATCATATGAGACATCTGTATAATGAACTTCACATCATGATGTTTTTAATTGTTGTTTCAATCAATTTGTCAGGTAGAGGTATAAGTTTTACTAACTATAATTCTTCAGGCTATCCCTAGATCCTTTTTAAAAAATGGGTGAAATAGTTACTGTTCTACAGTTGTCTAGGAACATGATGGGTTTTTTTTTCTGACAAAGCCAATATATTCTTCATCTTTTTAGCAAAATCTTTCTTATGGTCTCCCTTATATCTGATAACTTACTGATTTTTAAATACTCCAGTGTTTCTTCTTTAGACATCTTAGTTTTGGTATGATCTCATTTTATCATGTCTTGAATCTCTGCTGTCTGAATCATGTTCAACATTAAAAACCAAGGCAAATAAAGTTATTTAACTTCTCAGCAATTCCTTTTCCTTCCTGTCTTGCTCTTTTACTCCCTATGATTTAAGACATCTAATGATTATTGCACATACTAGCTTTTTTTTTTTTGCTATCTCTGAAAACACTCATCTTGTCTCCATTTACATTAGGTACCAAGAGCATTCACCAGAAATGAACTGCTTTCACTAATAGAAAGCTCAGCAAACAAATGTAAAACAGTTTGAAAAATGTCATCTGTTACCACAAGAATGCAAACATTTGCTGAAGCACTTACATTTTAAGATTTTGTATAGATTGACTGCTTTCAGTGGAGTTACTCATGTGAGTCAAGTTAATTCCATGACTAAATATTTTGTTTATTGATTTTAGAATTTGAAAAATTGCAGATATCAGTAATTTGAAATACTTACCAACCACCTCTTTAATGTGATAGGATTGATGTTGAAGTCTTTTACCAACCCAAGATCATGGTACATATGTTCCAAACAACTCAGCATCTGCAGACAGGAACAGATAGGTTATTGGCTTGGTAAATATCTCTGTAGTTTACAATACATTGCAGAGTAAATTTCCTCCTTGCAAGCATCAAATAATTGCAGACCCCTCTTGTTAAGATGAAGGAAAGGTGTTCAAAGATTGTGTGATTAAGGACAATGCAAGAGGGGAGACAGAAAGGTTCTGAAAGCTTTTTGAAGTGGACAGATTGCTGTTGACTCCATAGGTTTTGTGCAGGGCCTTGAATCACACCAGCTCTCTTCAGTAATTGTGATTCACGTGTATCATAGATATTCCTTCTCACAAAAAAGTGTTGCCATTTTTCTAATTCAGCTGGGATACATCCTAACACTCAGTGAAATCAGTGGGAGTTTTCCCACTGACTCCAAAGGGCCTAGCTGTACAGAAATGGATCAGGCCCTAGCTGTATAGAAAATGACAGCAGAAAATAGGAGATCCTTAAAGAAAAATTTATTCTAGATATGTGCCAATATCTTCTTTCTTTACGACTTCTTGTGAGTTCCAAACTCCACTATCTTAATTCAGTTCTCTTGTTTAACAAAAGATCTCCCATTATAACCCTACAAAATTGCAGCAGGCTTGTGACCATCCACTCCTGCAAACTGCAACTGTAAATCCCAATAGCTGAAAGGCAAAGGTAGGTTCCTCTTTTGAGACTACATCTGCTCTGAGGTAGGAAGGGGGATGCAGATAGTTTAGTACTACCACTCTTGGTTAATCTTCTGGGTTTGAAAACATTGCCAAAAAAAAAGGTATTGACAATCTTATGTGCCTGGGCACTTAACAGCTGCCACCAGTCAGAAATGAACAGACTTCCAGGAGTTCAGGAGTTTATGTATCGGCATCCCATTTCTGAAGGCCAAATCTGCAGGAGGTGAAATGTAGCCTTTATATTAGCAGATGCAGTTTTTAGACTGTAGACTGATCCAGGGGTTTTAACATGATGAGTGTAATGTCACAAGAATAGCCTTGAAGACATTTTTAGTTAGGTTTCTGTTATTTAGGCTCTTAAAACATCTCCAGAAAAATTATTTCATCTAATGAAACTTTATATTTATCCAGGGGATATACATAGTTCATGCAGTAACAAGAGAGTTTGAGTCATCCGAACAGGAAGAAAGAGACTTGCCTGCAAGACTTGAGGGACAATGTCATGAGCTGAATTGTGCTCAGATCACATGCACAGCATTTTGCTGTAGACCACCTTGCCTTGTTCCTAGTCCCTGAGGTAGAATATATGTTTTGCAATAGTTTCAGAAAACACTTTCTGAGGCAATAAACTTTATCCAGAAGGGCTGGGTTACACTCAGAAGTGCCTGTCTCCCTCCAGCTGTTGCCAGGAGAGCTCTCAGTGAGTGGCAGGGTGACTCTGAGTCCCAAAGCTCCTGCGCCTGAACACATGAAAATCTCAGTTTTCATTTTCAGCTTTCTTGCTCAACAGCAAAAGCTTGAATATTGGACTCTTATAAGGCTTGAAAGTGGTGAGTGGGCATTTGAGAAGGCAAACACAAGCTTGCTGCATAGCTCTGTTTACTGAGATGCTGCAGAGCACAACATTATTAATTTGCTTACAGAAGACTATGGTTTATAACCTGCCTGTCCTACTCTGAGCATGTGGGCAAATACTCATTGCTAAACAAGCATTGACAGAATCAAAATATTCTCTGTAAACATAAACCAGAGCTAAAAGGGTGAGATAAACCCATATGGTGCTCGGCTCAGCAGAGTTTGTGCAGTATCTTATTTCTGAGCAGCGCTCCTCCTCTCAGGGCATGTCTAATCTCTGCACCCTCTTGTTAGCCTCGTTCATGCCACCATATAGTGTTTTCCTAGTACTCTGAATGAGTTACTGTGCTAAAATACTATGCCTCAGCACACAAGAATCCGTGGATAATGGTTTTTGTCTCTCCCTATTCTTTCTTAATAGTCAGAACAACAATGAGCCAACAGTGTTCTGGTCCACCTGGCAGGTCGTAATTCTCTCTTGCTGCAAAGACCTGACAGGCAGTCAAAAGCTGGGGGCGAGCCATTTTGCCTGAGCAGTGGTATGGCTGTGGTACAGAGGAGAGGGGCTGGAGAGGGAGCAGTAACCGCAGAGCACCAGCCTCAGCTTGGCATGGACCGCACAAGGGAGGCTCTGCCAGCCTTGTGTGAATGGGAGATGGACCTAAAGCCACCAGAGAGTCCTTCTGTTGTTCTGCCAGCCAGACAAAATATCCTGAAGGGAATATGCTGTTACCATGGGTGTGGTACGGGGTATTTTTCCTTGTCATGTTGATCGACGGGTGCTGAGCCAGAATGATTCTTGTACGCACAATATCTGATCGAGAAGGTAATTAAGGTGATTGATGCTGGGGGTGCTGCTAGAACAACTCAATCCTTCCCTTGGGAAAAATCCCAGCACTAAAATCCTGGTTTAGTCCTGTTTTCCCTAACATTTTTCCCAGGTGAGGTTTGGTCATATTTTCTGATTCTGGTTTTACATTATATTATAATTGGTCATTACAGAAACATCCTTCTCCTTGGTGTTCCTACAGAGGTTTACACATGGGCCTTTCAGAACCTTCTGCAATACAATTGATGAACAAGGAATAATACTAATAGCAATAAGAAAAATAGCAAATGCAATAAGAAAAAAAAAAAGAAAATGAACCAATAAAAAAATACTAATAGGCTGTGCATGCAGCTCTGCAACCTCTTCAGAATACACTGCACAAAAACACCAGCCCAAAAGGGTGTGAATCAATGCATGCACTTCTGCCTGGCTTCTGCACCAGCATACTGCTTTATTGATTTGAGCAGAGTTATTGATGATGTCCTTAAGCATACACTTTGCTAGGGATCAATTTGTTCAGATAAAATGGCACAAGAGAACTCATGTGGCAGTAATGATAGTGCACCAGTTGTTGTGCGACATTACTAAGAAGAGATTAAAGAAAAAAATAAAGAGGAGTCATGATATGATAATCATCATAATCTATCTGGCATCTGTTAGGAAAAAGTACTGTATTCTGGTGTGATATGAAAAAAAAAGTATAGAGAGTAAGGGGCAAAAAAGCAGGAAAACCCTGCAGGCCATCTCAAACGGCTCTTCTGTCCTTGTTGGCTCTCAGAAACAGTGCTAACCCAGCTAACAAGGCATCCTTACCTCGTTGGGCTCCCACAGCCAGACGTCAAAGGTTGGTTTCCGAAGTGCTTCAATGGTCTCCTGGGACAGCATGTACTGCAGTCAAAAAGGCAGTCAGCGTAAGTAAGGGTCCCCCACCCTTAGCATGGGACCTGCTATTGGCATGTCCTTGAGACTCCTGGGGCTCCATTCACGCGAGGTTTAGCCGTATTTCCCAAGGAGAAAGAAAATGATCTCTCCCTCTGCCTGCCCAACCCTCTTCACCCTCCCCACCGGCTGCTCGTGGTCACACCAGGATGCCCACGCCTGGCGGGCAGAAAGCCTCCAGGCCGCTCACTGCCTGCCATGGCATCAGCTGGCCAGCTGCTGGATTGGTGGAGATCCTTGCGGAGCAGGGAGGTGGAGGGTTTGGGAGAAAAGGGAGGAGAGCAGAAGTCTTATGGATGGGGTTGTGGGTAAACCCTGCATGGGAATATAAAGGGCACAGATCTGTCCCCTGTCCATGGCTGCACTGGTTCTGCTGCCTGTGGAGCATCAGCAACATTCGATGCAGCCAGTCATGGCTGGATGGTGTGAAGTGTCTATGCTTACAGCGTTAAATTAGCTGGTGGGTATGATATATTTACTTTCAGATGTTTTATGCTCTCATTTTGAGTATTTTTTCAAGAACGCCCACATTTTCAAATTGGTTGTCAGCCTGCAAGATTCAAGTGATTTTTTATCATTACACTCAGAGGCTTAAAACAAAATCAAGTGCATTGGCCAGTAATGATTTGTACACAAAATGAAAAGAAGGAGTGTGGAGGGTTAAAAGACCTGGGGAGATCTGGAGTCTACTGATTCATCTTTTCAAGACTGTATTGATCAGAGTCTTTCTGGGACACAAAAACCTTGTAGCTTCAATTGGCTCATTTACCATAGCTGTCTCTAATTAGTTTGGGCTTACTGTACTGAGCAGGTGAATGAAATTTTCTGAGCCATCATATTGTTGATAATTAATCCAAGGAAGAATAATACTGAAGATTAATTTTTCTTCTTGAGAAGACGATGATTTTTGCATTTACATATATAATGTACATTTAATATGACATTCTGCAAGAAAACTGTGAATTAGCAGTACAGATTTGCTATTTGATAACAGTGTTGTAATGACATCTTCTTTCAGTGTACTCATCACTTCCTAGCCTCACTGACATTGGACAAATCCAAAACCTGACAACTGATTACAAATTTTGCAAATCTGTCAAACAGAACCCAAACTTCTGAAACCAAAACTCCTATGAGCTTTGGTCTAGGGATAATACAGAAATACAAACTACCAGTTTACTCTGCAGTCAGTCAGTACAACTCTTTGTAGCACTTGTTAATTCAAGATCCTAATACCATAGCAGTACATCAAAGTTTGATCTGACATGTATAGTTATCAAGGGAAAATATCTGGTTTAGAACTGATATTTTTTGTGAAAACTTGTTAGTGTCAGGAGCATCAGCCTCGTGGGCAAAAGTTAATTAAAGAAACATAAGTGTCATGATGTCTGGTTCAGAGACCCAGAGGTGACTTTTGCTAGGCAGACCAGAATAAACAGCAGAACTTACAATTTGTTGCTCTGTAAGGCTTGGAAGACAAATATGCAAAGATGCATGTCCATATCACACCTGCATCACATGGCACCACGTGAACTTCAGAGTGGCTGAGCCAGCTTTGATGCGTGCAAGCAAATGCCCACTGTTAAACTACGATTTGCATGTGTGTGACCTGGTGTTTTGTCAAGGTGTGAGCTGGGCACTGAGCAGACATAACCTGATAGCTTTGAATAATTCCTGTGGGCAAAGACTGCTGGTTCTAGGACCAAAGATCCTGTGTGCTTCATGGTTTCAGCCTCATTCATCACTGTGGATTTGTACTTGTACTTGCTCAGTAGACATTTTTCTTCAAGCATTACTGTTTTCTCTGGCAAATACACTAACTCATTTTCACAGGGACAATGAATCATTCTGGAGAGAATCCAATGTCGCATTTTCTCTTTGTTTCCCTAGGTGAAGCATCTCCATAAATTACTTTTTAAATTAAAAAATAATCCATTAGGAGAAAACAGGCAGCAGCACTATTTTCAATTAGAGTACAACATTATAAGCTATTTTTGATTGTTTGCTGTGAGCATGGAGAATAAACAAATGTAACTAGACAAAGGAGCGTTAAATGTTGATGAATGCAAAATGTTCATTAACATTTCAAACACTAATGAGCTTTCAAGTATTAAAGACTACTGAGGATCCAACTTTAAGTCACCACAGGCAATGACAGCTTTTTCCATTGGCTTCCAGGGGTTTTGGATCAGGCCCTGGATTTAGAATAACTAGGAGATAGATGGCTAGGGAGTCATGCATTGTAAACCAGCACTTGTCAGGATGGCACGTGGTAGGATTCTGGGAAGAGCAAGCGTTACGTGGTACCTTTGGGTAGGATGGTACATCCCGCCGGGGAGTCGGCCTCTTGTTTTCGTCCAAAAAACTGTACTTGCAGGGACAGTTAGTCCTGAAATGAAATATTCAGGTCTTAACGTTGTGGGAACAGAACAACAGTGCCTTGAAAAATGCTGGAAGTACTCTGGTCTCTCAGAAGGCATCGCTCGGAGAATTACTCCACTCCCCAACCTCTCCCTTTCTAATGGGTGTTGCTCAAATGCTTAAAGTGTGATCCTCTTTAGGATTTTCTCCCCTGGTGCAACACCCCTGTCACTCCTTCTCCATCTATTTGAATTCGAGCAAGGAGCACCTGCCTTCAGGCATGTATCCATGGGTACCCAACCACTTCTATTTAAACTAAGTAACTTTCCTTTCAGCAAGCAGCTTGCTGTCTGCGGCAGGCATAGTTGTCTGAGGATGGCAGATCCCTGCCAGGGGCCATGCTGTGTATGGACACTGGCACTTATTTACTAGTGTGGGCACCCACTGAGCCCATGGCTTACTGCAGCCCAGCTCCAGGCCTCGGTAAAAGCTTCGGTAAGACCATCCATTTTGATGGCATGACCGTCTTGCCTGTTGCCCTTCAGGCGGGACAATAGCAGTGAGGCATAGGCTCAGCAGACACAGTCTGCTTGGCTCCCAGGTCCTGAAGGAAGGGAACCAGTAATTACAGGTAATTAGCCCTTGCCTGGTTATTAACACCAGCACCCACTACCAAGTTACCTACTCTTCCTTCCTACCCCACCTGAGCAGAGGACTGTGATGGTGGGAGGTGCACACCAGCCTTACAGCCTTTGCAGAACATCTAGGTTGCTGCATTGCGGTGCAAGAGAAGTTTCTTGCCTTACAGCCACATGGGGCACGATAAAACTGACAGCTCTGTGGTATCACCCATGGCAATCGTAATACTTTAACTCAACACGTGTTTTCCAGGTAGTTGGTCACATGGACTTTAATAACTCTCATGGGAGGTTGATCTGCTTGCATTTGGCACTTATCCCTGTAGTCCTAACATTTGGATTATCCTTTCTCATTTTCTAAGCCTTCTGCCAAATGAAGGTAAAAGATACCACCACCACAAAGAAGCTAACCAAAATAGTCTATTAACTTTATTTGTCCCTTTTAAAATTATTTGGCATATTCTGTATTGCATCTCTTTTTAGTGCTTCTCTGTTGGGAATTAGTACAGGTCTCTTTTCTGTACTCCTTTTAACATTGATGTCTGCTGTCATTTCTGATGGTGTCCGAATCCTGCAAAAGTTCTGTCATCTTACAGTTCATGGTGGTCAGCTGGCTTCAACCAGCTGCCTTTTCCTGCCCTGTTTAAAGAGATTCTCAGCTGGTGAAAATCTGTGTTAATAGTTTCTGAAGCTGTTTCCTCAAAGCTCCACTGTGAGGCTGTTGTGGTTTAACCCAGCAGGCAGCTAAAACAACCACAGAGCCGTTTGCTCACTCCTCTCCCCCACAGTGGGATGGGGGAGAGACTTGAAAAAAACCTAAAACTCATGGGTTGAGATAAAGACAGTTTAATAGGACAGAAAAGGAAGAAAATAATAATAATTATAATGATGATGATAGTGATAAAAGAATATACAAAACAAGTGATGCACAGCAGAATTGCTCACCACCCACTAACTGATGCCCAGCTAGTTCTCGAAATGCAGCCCTCCCTGGCCAACTCCTCCCAGCTAATATACTGACACCATATGTATGGAATATCCCTTTTAGCCAGTTTGGGTCAGCTGTCCTGGCCGTGCCCCCTCCCAGCTTCTTGTACACCTCCTGAGGAAGACTCATGCCTCCTCACTGGCAGGGCCTGGGGAGCTGAAAAATCTTTGACTTAATTGTAAACATTGCTTAGCAACAGCTAAAACATCAGTGTGTTATCAACATTATTTTCATCCTAAATCCAAAACATAGCACTATACCAGCTGCTAGGAAGAAAATTATCTGTATCCCAGCTGAAACCAGGACAGAGGGGTATTAGTAGGACAAAAATAGTGAGATTGGGGCATTCCTTGCCCTAATTGGAGCTAGCTGCTAGGGTTATCTGAGGGTCAGCCAACTATCTCTAATTCCCAGCTGTAGTAAAACATCGAAACCTTTATCCTACCACACTGGGGAACACACCAGAGCCAGGATGCATCAGACCTTTACAAATGTAAAACTGTATCTGTAAATGATCATGATTTTAAATGACACTATAATGTTATTAGCATCTGCCAGTGGTGAGTGCAAAAAGCAGACTAGCAAAAAAAGCAATTTGAGGGCATGCAAGTGGGGCTGTTTTGCTCTTCAGAAGAGGAGAGATGCACAATTCACTGTGCATGATGACTTTTATAAACCTTGCTCTTCATCCGTACTCTGTCATTTGGTAATGTAACAGCAAATGTAAGAATATGTAAACATACAAGAATACAGCTGTGTACACTGATATTATTGAAGGAATATATGCACTCACACATACTTATGTACATTAATTAAATTTAGATGTGATCCCTAATTGCAACTGTAACACATTATCTAGCAAATGACATTGCACAAGGGATGCCAAGTCTAAATAGGAGCAAAACCATTTCCACTTGCCCTGAGAGGCCTCTCTTCCGCTCACAGCATGCATGTATCTCACACCAATGGGAGAGAGCTTGCTCAGCCACTTGGGGTGAAGCACCCCTAGGCTGGGATCACCGCAGGCTAGTGGCATGGCTCCTGCGGAGCCATGGTTGCTTGGGAATACAGAATCACAGCTCATTCCTCAGCAGCTCCCAATGGGGTCCTTCTTAATGGCCATCTATCAAGGAACATCCTCTCCTCACTCTTATAGCAAAGAGAGGTGACTCATAACCACCCCTGGTTATACACTGAACCTAGCCACATCTAGCTGCTGCTTTCAGATCCAAGGCCTTAGGGTACAGATAATTATGGGCAGAATTTTGTGCGAGGAGCAGGAGGAGCTTTTGTGCAGCCAGGAGGAGGAAGACCCAGCTCAAGGCAGCCAAGAAGAGCTGTGACAGGTTGCTGCCACATCGATACAGCACAAAGTGATGCTGAGCAGAGCAAATTAGGCTCCTGCTTCAGCAAAAGCAGCTACGCCAGTGTGAGCTCAGAGCAAGCTAGCTTGGGCATCTGTGCCCAGCATTACCTGCTGCTGAGCACTGCACCAGTTTTTACCACAGCTTTCCAGCATCACGCTCTGTGCTGGTCTCTGGCTTTTGGCAGCTGTCGTATCTCACTACAAACCCTCGGTGAAGACTACACCTCAGCTGGAGCCGGCAGCACTGGGCAGACGTAGCACTCCCCATTCCTGTTTTTCTTGTTAATAGATTGCTGTTTATATTACAAAATATAGATTGTAAGGTGACAAGGTCTGGGACAGGAATGAGTCATGGCCGCTGCTGGGAGTCTCGTACTTCCTGATGTGTGCGGTGGCAACTGGATGAACGTGAAGTTGCCATAACTTCTTTTTTTTAATTTTAATTCCCTATCTGCCTGGGCATCACGATGCTCATAAATGCAGCTCTCCCAGCTCTCTACAACAACTGAAGAAAAGTAAAGACACGTGCACGGGCACACATGTTATTCCCATCACACCCAGCACAAATCAGCATACGTGCTTTTGTATTTGCTGTCAGTCTGAGCTCTGATTTTTCTGATGACATTTCCTCGCACATGTGAACAAGAAACTATGCAAGTCACAGGGCAAACTGCAATCCATCCTACTGGTATAAATCTGGGGCAGATCTGAGGTTAATAACGTTACTCTGCATTTATGCTAGTATGACAGCTGAACGTGGCCTTGAACTGAATAGGAATGTATTAACACCATGCCTCCTGACATATCTGGATAGCAAAATTTATAAAAGTGAGTGATTATAAAGCCTAATTCTTTTAGCAGTCTCCCACTGCCCTCAATAGGAAATAGTTTTGATTAAAGGTCAGAGAATTTGACCCCAAATGAAGCAAAAGAGAGAGGCTGTCAAGATAGCATAGTTAAATTTGACAACAAAAATCCCCTTCACCCACACTTTGAGCAACACAGTATATCCCTCTTCAGCGACCTTCGCAGAAGTATTCATAATCTCACGGTGATGATTTGTTTGTCCTAATGGGGTACTTCAGTGACACAGGGGCAGACTTTCCAGCCAAGACTGCATACCATACAAAATGTAATTTTTTCTGCTGCTGTTTTAATTACAGCAAAACTGAGCTTCACAATTACAGCGAGCCCTTGAATTAGAAAGTAAATTCCCAATTTCTTATTGAATTTGAAATGGATGTTTTATAATAGCATGAGATCATAATTAGAAGAGCTGCTGCATATTTATTTGATATTTTCCCAGAATATATTGGAGCTGATTCGAGTGTTAGCTGGTTCCCAACCAAACATTGTACTTCGCAGAAGTTCTTTTCCCTTTCCCCCTCTCCTAGTAAATCTGGATGAAGAATTCCCATTCCATACAGTGAAAAATAACTCTCTGTTACAAGACCTTTTTCTCTATTCCCGCGGCCCGACCTATTTTAACAGATGAATGGCTATAGATCTTCAAATGTTAAATTAAAGCTACTGCCCTTAATGGTTATTGGTTTCCTTTGCTTCTAAGCCCAGAAGGTAACTCAATTCTGCGGAAGTGTTGCATTAGGCTTTGAAAGCAGATGTTTTTTTCTTTGGTTAGGTCCAAAGCAGAACTTACCTGCTGTTTCTTGCTGCCATTTCCTCCCTCATCTTTTTAATGTCACTCTTGCATTTCTCAATCTCCACTACTTTCAGGCCTTCCACTGTCAACAAAGGAAAACAACAGGAGTGTTACCATGGAGAAAGTTGAAGGATCTCGTTTCACAATTGTGCAAAATTTCAAAGGGCTTTAACAGTGGGGTTATCCAGTGAGCCAGCAAGCTCTTTCAGTCTGCCCTGGTTCTCACATACGCAGGTGCTGCCAAAGCGATATATCTTGAAAACCCATAGGAATTCTCTGCTGCCAATTTTAGATAATAGCTACAGTATTTTAATTCACAGAACGGCTATAATGTCTCAGCTTTTCCACGATTGTTAGCAGCAGTCAGCTGTTCTGGTGCCTTCACTTCTCTGCTGTAGAACACGAATCAAAGGAAATCCTGAGCAAAAAAAACCTTCTTGTGATGGGATGATAAGCACAGCTAGGCAAACATGTCCCGGTAGGATTAGAATTCCCATTAAGATAAAAGGTTTTAATTTGAAAGTTCACGCAGAGCATTAAGGAGCTCTGAGAGGCATTGCTAGATACAGAGACACCAAAATGAGAATGCAAGAGAGAGAGAGAAATGTTGAAAAGTTTTGCTCTAATGATTGATTTAACTTTTTTTTAGGTATTGAAGATCTGTCACTTCTCTTTGGCAACCTATTTTGTAATCAAAGGTTATTTCTGCATGCAGTACAAAAAATCCTATATTCCCCTTCTGTATGTAATTATGAGACCCACAAGGCAGAAAGTTTGATTGCCTGTTTATGCAGCAATGCACTTTGTTCCATGTAGCCGTGAGAACCTAATGTGGTGCAAGTATGAGAATATTGTCCCTTTTCTTTCTCTCTTGTTAAACTATCAGTGTGCTCAAGGACATAATACAGCACCATTTATTAAGTGCATGTCATTCATATGCAATCATTTCACAGCTCATTTGTTTACGGAACGCATTGTCTGCATGGACAAGCTGTGGTTCAGGGAACTCTAGGGAACGTGCAATCATACAATCAGTATTCAGTCACTTAGAAAATAATAGTCAAAATCACACTTATCTGGAGGGTAGCAAGTAAGTGATAACAAACTGCCTTGGAAGGGCACAACTCTGTAGATAAGCAGAGACCTCAGTTTTGTTTTCTTTATGCTAGTAACAACAAAGATTGCTGCTGGAACTGGGAAAGGGGGAAAACAGAGAGGTATATGAACCAAGTCCAAAATACCACATACTAAGAGAGGAAAGGGAAAGGGCTTTGATTTATGCTTGATTACAGGGATACCCTCCATTTAAAAATCCCATTTCCAGATTATTGTAGGGTTTTTTTTTTGTCTAGCATTGTCAAGCAACTTCTCTGGGTGATCATCTGTCCTGCTTATTCAATATCTTCACTCTGGATACCTGGCTGCACTTTTTTGGGTACCCGATGATCAGCTGCAGCTGACCTGCAGGCCCTGCGCTGCTCTGTACCACCTCTGTGCATTCATCCTGGAGAAGTTCACGGGTAGCCCATTTGCCAAGCTGTCTAGATGGTGGCCAGTGCCTATTTGAATCAGTAGGAGCAAAGCAGAGTTACCAGAGCAACAGGGTAGTGGGGCAGGCAACCGCAGAGAGAAGAGGAGGTACGGTGCAAAATGGCAGCCCTGAGCATTTTTTCGTATTGCGCCTCTTTAGTTTTCTTCCAAAACCTCTCCAGGGGAGCGGAGAATTTACATAATTATTTTCTTAAGGTAGATGTGAGATGCTTACAAATTGTAAAGGGGTTTTGCCAGCTTCCTTATTCATGTGTGGGCTGCTGTGCGAACACTGGAGCAGAGTAAGTCAAGCCCCAGGACAAAGCATTCCCAGTGCTTGCCCTGCGTGGACGCATTTTCCAAGGGGAAGTCACAAGCTTTAGATGGGATTTAAAAATCAGTTAAAAGATTTGGCTCCTTGAAAACACTTCTCTGTGATGTGGTCTCTAGACAGTAACAGGAAGGAAGCTGAGAACATTTTATGTGAGGTGCAGATGTAGCACTGTCATGAGCACTTATCCCCACACACACATCCCCTCTGGGGAAGAAATCCTGGAGATCAGATGTGGAAATGGTGGAAAAGGGATCTCCGAAGGAGGTAAGAGAAAAGGCAAAACAAAGGCACAATTCTTTTCACATTTGGCTCTCAAATGATAAATGGCCTTGTCATGTGCACTGATTAAGGCCCCATTATATTATTCTGCAGCAAGAAATACCTTCTGAAAAGACCCTGTGCTGTCTAAAGAAATCCTTGGGTTGAATCCAGCACTGAAACACAGCTCTTAAAGCAACCTCTGGGAGCCCGGCTCGAGTAGGGAGGTTGGACACTCCCTTCCTCTCGCAGTTTTGCTTTTTAAACGTGAAAGCTTGGGATTATTTCAAACTTATGTGGATTTGGCTCTGGTGCAAATTCTGGAAGTCCAAATTTGAGCAGATGGGTGCACTCGTAGACAGGCAACCCAGGGAGCTCCTTCCCACAGGCTGAGGCTGCTGGAGATGAGAGCGCGAGCGCTCAGGCAGAATGGCAGCAGATTGCTACATCTCCTGCTATTTCCATCAGCAGCGAGACCCACTTACAGAAAGAAACTTCATCTGGGGACCAGTGAATTCAGTTCACTTGCATGGCATGGCAGCTCTGGGTACTCTGCCTTTCCTAAACCAGCGAGAAAGTGCCGGAGAGCACAAATGCACAACTCTTCCCCGCCGGCAGCAGCGTGCAAGTCTTTGTCATCCCCCTCCACTGCTGTGAACTGCCAGTGCTGAAAGGCAGCATGTGTGCAGGGTGCAGCCGGGGGTCCCGGGGGGTCATCGGGGAGAGCCAGCGGCCAAAAGCAGCCCCTAGCTGGCTGCCAAGGGGATAGGAAGACCCACAGGAATGCTGGTCTCATTTACTCTAGTCCGTGGCACTTAGCCCCAAGAACAGGAACTGGTCAGAAGTTTCCCATAAAAAACAGAGTGACTGAGCTAATTTTTCTTGGTGGTTCCCTCCCTCCCCCCCTTTTTTTCCCTTTGGACAAAAGAATAAATCAGTGGAGCCTTGGGTAAACTGCAGCCAAGCAGACGGGGAGGGATTGCTACCCGGGCTCCTGGCAGAGGTCTGTGCTGGGGGTAGGCAGGCTGCAGGGTCCCCCGCCATGGACGGCACCAGAGGGTTCCCACCACGCTGGGGGCCTGCGGCTGGGGTGGCCTCTGGGAGAGGTTCCCCTGCTGATGCTCTTTGAATAAGGACATTTTTTCCTCTCCCTGCTGACAAAGGCATCACTGGACAGCTGCAGGGTCAAGGTGTCTTCTGGTCAGGGGGAAATTTCAAGCAAACAACTTCTTCCATGAAGCAGAAACTCTTTTTTTTTTTCTTTTTTTTTTTCCCAGCCAGCTCTAGTGAGAAAGTGCTTGCTGCAGCTATCACGCCGGGGAAGACTCTGCCCGCTCCTGACTTAAATGCTGCTTATCAGCAAGGATGTGGCCTTTGGTGTCAAAACAGTGCTGTGTGACCCTGCCTTATTCATACCCCTTCCCTGCCTTTCTGGGGTCTGTGTTCTGCACATAGTATATTGAAAAACCGACATGTCAGATGCTGCTCAGGAGGAAAAAAACAAAACAAAACAAAACAGAAAAGGAGCTTTTTGACCAAATGAACTTAACTTGGTTGTTGCATAGTAACTGAATACGGCTGTGTTACTGTTAACACACTGAACAAGCAAGGAAATTGATGCTGCCTAGTTATCGGCCAGGCAACGTGGCCGGCGAGGGGTGAACCCCCGTGTTTGCAGCCCAGAAATCACTGCCTCATGAGGTAACGAGACGTACCCTCTGGCTGTATTTCAGCACACGCTACACCGCCTGTTTACGGGCGCTTCGGCGTTCGCGCCATCTTTGTGCTGCCCGCGTAGCACGGAGGCGTGCCGCGGGGAAAGGGCCCTTCCCGCTGAGGGAGACATGCAACATGGCACTTAGCAGAAATACTGTCAGGTCTCAGCAACGGGCGCTGGGCCTCGGTCAGCAGCGGGGACTGACCCGACTCTGCTTAAGATGAAGTTAGTGCATTTCTGAAAGGAGAAAGTCTCCCCGCAGGACAACGTGTTTGACCTGTGCAAATACCCGACTGAAGCAGCTGCGGTACCCTCCTGATGGGGCAGGGGTGGGAGG
>VXBL01004300.1:247408-284193 GCA_013400195.1 Aramus guarauna | reverse complement strand
GGGCTGGGGCATGAGGGGGCACGGGAGGGCAGGCCGGGGGGCTTGAGGTGCGGGATGAGAAGCTGGGCGGTGGAGACCCTCTGCCGCGGAGACGTGGTAGCAGGAGGACGTGGCCCCAGGACCAAAGTTTGGCGGTGGACTCGACGGCCCCTCAAAAGGGAGCCCGGATGCCGGCAAAGCCAGGCGTCCCTCCCCGGCCTCGCCCCACCAGTCGGTGCCACCACGAGCTCCCGCCTTCCCCGTGCCTCACCCCAGGCGGGCCGGCGGCCTCTTGGGCTGAAGGCCGGCTAAATTATGAGCGACTGGAGAAAGCGGAGGGGCTGTGAGGAGCGGGATGGAGTGGGGATGCAACGAGGGCAGCGAGGCAGGGACGTTTCTGAGGCACTGGTTCCCGCTGGGATATGAATAAAGGGACACTCACATTCAACCTTTTTCTCCAGCATTGCCAAGTGATTAGCTACTTCCGTTTTCAGTTCATTGATTTTAAAAACCCTGAAAAGAAAACCCTCATGTATTAATGTTATACATTTAGTGCTGTACCTACCCTAGGTGCAAAGGACTTTTGCGAGAAATGGCTACATTTTTCAGAGGACCGATCAGTCCAACGACAGTTGCCATAAGGAAAACGAAATTTTCCATGGAAATGCTAAAATTTGTGCAGAAAATACACCCGAGTTCAATTTTCAGAAAAAAATTAACAACAAATGACTTTTGCTTATGGCCCTGGGAATGTACTGTGGCTCTGCAACACTTCATCACCCCCTCTCTCCGCAGTGACTTGTTATTGTACCCCCTAGGGAAGCAAAGTTAAATTGATAATGCTTCGCCTAATGGCAGCATCTTGGTGTTTGCACACTCGGAAGCCCTCCTCCCTTTGAGTTATGCTGGTGATTTGCTGAGTGGTGGTGGGATTGATCTGTCTTATTGAAAACAGCTGGAATAAATTAAACGGCTATACAGATGTTCAGAAACCCTCTCAGAGGAGAGACATGTTTGGGTGATAAAGGGAAAAATGAAACAGATGATTTGACTGTTCAGCGAAGAAGCAGTTCTTTTGCTTCTTAAGAGGGCAGGAGCACAATAAGAACATTTATATTTAATACTTGATCTCCTTTTTAGATCAAAGATAATAAAAATTGCTTTTTGTTTAAGATATTGTATTGCTGTCAGCAAGAAATAACATATGTACCAGGCCTAAATTTGGCAGGAAGAGTGGGATTTGAAAGAAATCTTAACTGCCCCTCTGCCTCTTGTGAAAATTACACTTCAGGCTGATAAAAGAAATAGCATTTTAAATTAATAATGATGCTCAGCTTCTTACCTCGAGAACTGCTCAGCAATCTGTCCCAATAAATTCTGAAACAATTCTTCTTTCTCTGAAAAAAATAGGAGGGAGATATAACAGAAAACAACAGAGGAAGGAAGGCACCCTCAACCCCCCTGCAAAGGGGAGTCCCCAGACTTCCAGCTCTGATGATGAGGCATTAAGCGAAAAAGTGTTTCTGGTCCTTTGAACAGTGACAGTATTTGGGAATGACTCCTCTTCTCACCTGCCTTCCTCTGCCTGCAGATTACAGTTCAGGTTTCTCAGAATTATTTTTTTTTGGGGGGGGGGCAGGTCTCTGAGAGGTGGCTTGTTTTAAGGCAGCAGTCTCTGGAAAGGAGACCCATTTCACATCTCTTGTTGGGACACTCAGAATCACCATCCGCTTTTGAATGGTCTGGCTCACAGAGACTGCCTCTACACCATCAGCGTGCTGTGCCAGAGTGCCCACGAACAACGCAACAGCTTATGAACCCAAGAAAACCCAGCTTGTCTTTCAGATTTACACTTAGATATTATCCTGTTGACCAATTTTTTGGTGCAAATTCATAAGGATTGTACTGCTGTGCATAAACTTCAGGTAAACATGAGATGCCAAAGTGACTGTCCTTGCAGAATGAGGTCTGCCGTTCCTGGTTCATGGGATGGACACAGCAGGACACAAGCTTCCCAACTCCTTTTCCTTTGAGAGAGTAACTTGGACAGAGGCACCATGAGGCAGTACCTGTGGGAATCCCATCACTGCCCGAGCCACAGCAGCTACACTGGGACTGCTCGCACCAGTAGCTCCCCACCTCCTGCTGCCAACTCCAGTGCTCAGACACTTCAGCTGGCTCAAGAAAGTCAGCCTGGTGAAACCCCAGCCCCTTCCCGAGACCGTCACAGGATTGCATTCACTAACACAGGGAAATGCAAATGAGTCCTTAAAACAAGACCCTAGATTTCGAGGGACAGTAGGAGTGAAGAAGTGTGATAGCAGTGTTTACCCATCTTTCAGTCTGTCCACGCTGTCTTCACACAGGCAGGGGAAGCATAAATCACCTTTGCTGAGCTGTGAGCTGCTGTTTCGAGATTGCTCCCACTTTCCCCCACCAGCTAATTTAAACTGCACTGTGCTGCAGTCCTCATGCCTGCAATGTGGATGTACTCTTGGTTTCTCATGCTCAAGGAGCAGAAACATTGCATGCTCTCATATACCTGCTGCAGATTACGGAACACCCGTTTATACCCTACATAGAAATACCCCAATGGCATTTATGAACTATTTTTTGCACTTGCCTGAGAGAGCACTATGCCTCACGAGTGCAATCACCCAGACAAAAAACATCAGACAGAAATACAGCCCAGCATTTACAACGTATTTCTAAATAATAGCTCTTGTACCTGTTGAAAGGATTTGCAATTTCTCGGGTATTAGAGATGTCAGAAATACTTGTCAAGAGCATTCACTTTTCCGGTCAAAACAATTTGGCTGTTACCCCTGTGTCTCTAAACTGGAGCAAGCACTCCGTGCTATGAAAGTCTCAGATCTAATTCCTTCTTTTTTTTTTCCTTTGCTGTGATCCAACTCCCAGCGGAGTGGCTAGCAGAGCAAATGAAGAGATTAGTTCTTTTCACAGAGACCCATTTTTCAGTTTTCTCACAAAACCCATTCGAAAACCCAAACACTGAAACAAAGCAAACACTGCATCCTATTTAAGACAGGAGGAAAGCTTACCGTGTGCAGCACCTGGGATGGTACCTGAGTCCAACAGTGAGAATGAGCAGAGAAACTCGTGTCCTCTCACTTCAGTGCCGCTCAGCTCTCTGACAGTGGCTGTAGCATGCCAGAGACTGACAAGTTCCCTATAAACACCGTTCCAGTAAAAAAAAAAACAATCTTACTTTCACTCCCTCCCCCCTGTCAAAACTCGCTTGGAGTACTAGGACATTCTCATCCAGGGAACAGTCAGCTGCAATCTGATGTTTATGGATGTAATAAAAGACTTTCAAAACGAAGATGTATGTTTTTATAACCCTAGGGTGCAGTAAAGATATATGACTAAGAGTGGCAGTTCATCTCATCTTAAAGAGACAAAGATCCATTTCTTTGCCCTGTTCCTTTCCGAGGGCAAAACCTCTGCTAACCTCTGATTCTGAAGAAAATGAGACATCACATTAACATCACTTAATCTCGCTTGCCCGCTGTTTTTGTAAAACAGGAAGGCTAGGTGTTCTTTTACTCCCTTCCTTACCCTCTGTCTTCTTTTTTTATGTACCTTTGGGCAGGGCTGATACCCCAGGTGCATGCAGCTACCTTTTCCCTCAGTTGCTTCGTTTGTCTGGTTGAGATTCCCTCTGGGAAAAAGGAAATCCTACTGCATGTAGCACGGGCAGACACAATCCGTGTACCTTGCCGAGGGTTACCAGTCCTGCCTGCAGTAACCCAAAAGCCAACAGCAACCCTCTTCTCTGCTCACCCCCCATCGGCACTGTGAATGTGCAACGTTTGCAAATGCAGGTGGTATTCAGCAAGTCAGATTTTTGCACAATACGCAGGACATTTTAGAGCTGACAAATGAAAATTAGGAAAACCCCCTCCAGAAGATGCTGCAATAGCGTAATGCCAGGCAGGGGACAGGCCAGCTCAGGCCTCCCCGGGCTTCCCATGGCTCATTCCTGCGCTCGCTGTGGGCACCGGGACTTCAGCTCCTCTCCCACTGGCCTTTGCTGAGCTCAGCAGGGAGCTGGACTGGGGCATCACATTTTGCCATTTTGCCCTCCCTTCCGGCAGCCCCGTCTCCAGCAGGTCTGGGCAGAAAGCAGGTGCGGAGGAATATGGCAGCAGCACTTTTTCCTGTGGCTCCTGCCGTGTCCAGATCGGAGGGCTGGCAGTCAGCACACACCTTTCCTGCCAGACGGGGACTAGGTACACGCTGGGGCAGCTCAGGTTATGCGCGCACTGACACAGATGGCTTATAACCCACTGGCATGCACTCTCTGCTTCACACCGTCTTGCTTGGCAGTGACTCTTCCTCTCCTGACTTATGTGCCGGGATCACGGTCGGGGAGCCACCTCCATCCTCCCGCCCTCCTCGGCTCCCCTCGCCATCCTGCCAGATCCTACGAAGTGCAAGCGGGGAGTGCATGGGGGTGTGGGGGTGGGTTGGTTTTCCCCTCTCTTGTCTGCTGTGGCCAAGCAAGGCTGCGAGGACGTGGGTGTCTGCCAATCCCTGCCAGCGTCAGGTTGGCAAATTCCTGCCACAGGGTCTCTTTCTCACGTGTGCCTGTACCTCTGGCTCAGGCTCCCGTCTGTATTTCCCTTTCTGCAATTTGTTTAGATCTGGGCAGTCAGAGGAATTTAAAAAAACAAACAGCCAGGTGGACAAAAGCCTCAGGAAACAGTGTGCTTCAAGTCCAAGCCTATGTCCGTGAATCACGTCATATCGAGCGACAAATTCATTGATGGCTCGGGTTAATTTGGGCTACCGCATGCAAGTCCCTGCTTATGTGAGTAATCCTGAAGCAGTTGAGCAGTTGCCCCCATCCCAATGCATGCATCCACGTGGGATGAGTGTAAGGAGCAGCAGGCAGGAGGGTTTTTTTCTCTCACAATCTCTGCCTTTTCCCTCTTGCCTGAGCTGTGAGCGTGAATATGCCTCCAAAAGGAGAAGAGAAATCCCAGAATAAGAAGATTTAGACACAGTGACAAGCTTCTGTCACTTTACCAGTAGCAATCTGCACAGTACCTTGTGTATTTAATCATTCAGGGGAAAAAAGCAGTCCCTGGAGACCTCTGGTGCAGCTGTACATGCCATCGGTGGGCTCAGCGGCAGGCAAGGCAGGGCTAGCACCGATTCAGATGTGAGCCTTCTAGCGGGCAGCCACACAGGTCAAGCTAGCTCTCCCGCTGCAAGCCAGTATCCCTGGGGAGAGACCGTGGGCTTTCCTCTGTGCAAGTGCTACATAGCTTGTTAGTTAAACAGGCAAATAACTGAATGGCAAGTGAAGTGGGAGGGGAAGACGCTGCCTACAGCCTCAGCCTGTCCGAGTGGCTGCTGAGCAAGGAGTGGCAGGCGGCGAGATCTCCATCCCGACCTGGCACCGCTCGCTTTGGGTTTTCTTGCCCATTTCCCCAGGGATGAGGGGATGCTTGTGTTGAAGGACCCACCAGAACGAGCCAGAGACTGCGGTGCAGAGAGAGCTGGGGCTGAGCTTGGCACATGTCATGCTCTTTCAGGTCACATCCCTGGTGAGATCTTTAAGGGTTTGTTCAGCCGCCTGTGTGCTTTGCTGCCCTAACTTTGGAACAGCAGGAAAGCCCCTGACCATGCTTCCTGGCCCCCATTTAGGACCGCAGTGGATCAGGCTCACTTGAGTTCCACAATAGCTCCTTTCACTGCACTATCAGAAACGTAACAGACTTCAATTTTATTTCTCAAGTGTTTTCTACTAGTAGAATTTGTTCATTTAATTGGCATGTCCAGCAATATTGCAGAGTGCCTGATCCCTACTAATTACAAGCACAACACAGCCATTGGTTTGTGAGTTTTGAGCCTGTTCCCCTGCGAGGGCGCGGACCAGAGCCTTTCCAATGTTGGGAGAGAGAAGATGCCCATTTGATGGGTTTGGGAATTTAAACACCCCAGAGAGAACGAAGGGTTTAGCATTGGGGGATTGATGCTCTGCTCGTATAGCCGTGTGCCTTCTGGGCCAGGGCCGCGGGAGGAGGGACAGCACGTGATGCAAAGGCCCCAGAGGCTCAGAGCCGGCCAGCTGGGCCCCTGCCTTTGCCTTGCAGACAGCTGACCCCATGGTGATATGGTGATCGCTGCCGCATCCAACAGACGCTTACTGGGATAATAATAATTTTTTTTTTCTTTTTTTTTTTCACTTCCAACTCCCTCCCATGACTGTGGCCAGGAAATGAAGAACAGTTTCTTAGCAGGACTCTGGTGGATATCTCCTCTGCTGGATAAAAGCCACTGCTTATATTTTCCTCCCAAAGGGTCGTATTTTCCAGTCCCACCTTTTACAGTCTTTGTTCTGCTGAAGCATGCATCACTCTTTTCCAGCTGCCTGGGATACTGCTGAAAAGAGGTGCATTACCTCCCACTGCTGTGAAAATTGGGGTGACCCCTTTATTGGCATGTATTTGGATGAGTTGCTCTGGGAAGCAGAATCACACAGGCAGAGTTGTTTAAGAAGTGAAGACTAGAACAGAGCTGGTTTTTTTTCTTTTAATGAAGAGGAACAATTTCCCACTCTGTTTATTCTTCCTACTCTCAGCAAAATGTCAGGAATGCTTAAGATTAATGACAACCCATGTGAAAGAGAAACAGATACCAAGGAACATTAGTTCCATCACACTCAGTTCAACTGTCCCTCTCTTTCCATAGCAGACTCTGTCTTATGCTTTGGCAACCTACCACCAGAATTTTTCTTGCCCTTTTTAGCATAGATCTTTGGAAATCCTTGTTTTATAAAATGCAGGGAGGGAAGAGAAACCTTGCTGACACAGTGAGCTGTGCTCTGCACAAAGCAGAGCCATGTGCTGTCAGCTGGGGTGAAAAATGAGGGCCCTGGGAGAGTGTGAAAAGCCATACATAGTCTTATAAAAATATACGCTTAGCCTCATGTTAGGGGGAAAAAAAAAAACCACCAGATTTTCCAGAAAGCCCTTCGATCAGTTTCCCAGCTGGTATAATAAAGTGGCATTCCCTGGCAGAGCCCCACTAGCCCCGTTCACTGGTCTTTCTCCATCTTGGGGCAAATGGCTGTTGGTTACCCATGCCAGCTGACACACAGAGACACACACTCCAGTTAAGACCCCACCTTTTCTGATCTGATAATGCAAAGAGTGTACTCCTGAACCAGAAAAGTGACGCTGGTCCAGTAGAGTTTGTCACAATAAGGAAATAGATTAGGACACAGCTTCTTTTCAGGAGGCAGCTTCAGTCATGTGCATCCTTCAGCTTTGACTACCTCCTTCTGGCAACAGCAGCAATCGCTGACATGGGACCTGTGTATGGCTTGTAACAAATCTTACTGTGGTAAGCTCTTCCCTGTTTCCTAGCTTCTTCATTCTTCTTGCTCTCCGTTCGTCTTTGCTCTCTACATGTGCAAGCTCCCTGCTGTTTCCTCTCCGTCCCCGCCCCCCCGGTACATCCTCCTACCCTGACTTGCTGAGCCTTTTTCCTACAGATGTTCACTGCCGCTGTGGACATGGGTATCTCAGAGAGTAGTTTTGGTTCCCTCCACCTCCCCATCTAAAGAAAGGCAGTGTTGTGAGACGCTATGCCTTGTTGCATAACACAGGAGCCTCAGCAAGAAGAGGTGGGACCTGCAATTAGCATTAACAAGAAGACGAGGTGGGACCAGCAGAACTGCCTTGCCCCTAATCCAAGAGCCTCGCCCATTCCTGCAAACTACTTTTTCTAGCCCCAGACTTTCTGGCTCCCTCCCGTTCTTTCTGAGCATTTCCAAGATTATCTTAATGTCTTGCCCCTTGTCCCTTCTTTAATCTTGTCAGGTGTATTTAAATATTTATTAAATTTAGAGCTACCATGCCCACAACAGAAATTATGCTCTCTCCTCAGCCATTTGGAAATAACATGGCATTCAAAGGTGGTGCTCAGCTTTCCAGCAGAGCTGTGCTGAGAGATGAACAAGTTTAACAAAACACTGCAGGACAGGCTTTCAAACATCTTCTGCCTTGCCTGAAAAAAAACAACACTCCATGCGAGACTTTCCCCAGGACATCTGCGGTGCTGAGTCAGACCAGATCTAAGCACTGTGAAAGTCCCCTGGACCCCAGCCATTCCACCTCCCCTTCAAATACTTTGAAATCTGGGGACTTTGTTTTTAGCTTTCCTCCAGAACACTCTGATCAAACACTTCTTATTCTGCCATAGCTACAACCATGACACCATCATCTATCTTTCTTGCATCATAGCCATGTAATTTCCATGTGCAAATGTTTGCAAATTCAGGTTTAGTAAATTCTGTTCAAAAGGGTCTTTTTACCTGAGAGCTGCCCAGTGGCAACAGGTATCACTTTGTATGGAGACCTGGAAGAGTCAGAGAGGGTTGATTTTAGCAACACTCAGAAAACAGTTTGTATTTCACATTTGACAGCAAACAGGATGGGATGGGAACAGATGTTCTATATTAAACACTTAAAAGTGGTATTTTTTCCTCAAACAATTACTCCTACTTTAATAACAAGCAAAAATCTTCAAAACCAGCAGGCATTAGTGTTATAAACCAGCATATAATTCTTGCTGTCATCTCCCTCCATTCGGGGAGTTGCTCACCTCCCACTGCACACAAAAGGCATCTGCAGGCAACCACCACCCCTCCTCTTGGGCTGGACCCCATTTTTGAAGATCAAGTTGCTGCAAGGCTTACCTCTCTGAGTTTGCAGGCATTGTCGGATCAATGGATACCATACAATTGTCTGCCGTCAAAAGGGAGATTGTTGTGTTCCTGAAAAGCATGTTTCAAAGAGGTTTATTTGACCTAGAAATGCTGGCTGAAATTCTGTGCTGCTGCGTACGGTGCGCAGCCATCTTCTCTCCCGCAGCACCCCTGGCCTGGCCTGGCACTCTCAGACCCATTTTACCTTGGTGCGGAAAGGGTCACAGCATAGGATGGAGTAGGCTTGGTGCTTCACCCATTTCGATTACCAGGGATGTTTCTGGCAAAATGTTAAGTGTGATTGTCTTTGATCTCAGAGTAGACTTTGCTTCCTGCTAGCTCATGTATTCTGTTGACTCACCTACTAATAATTTCTATTAAAAAGCTATGTTTTGTGATACATTGACTCAGCATCTATGTGTTGAGTTACACTATACAAATGACTACTGGTGCTATGAATGTCTTGAAATTGTCTAGTTACTCCTTCAACAAAACAAACTAAACAAATGATCTTGCTGAATATGGGGGGTTTTTTGTGTGTGTACTGTGCTAGGTGTGATCTCATAGGTTCAGATGTAAACCTTTGAGGTTTACTCTGGCTCCAGGAACCTAGTGGAAATGAACAGTTCTTTGGAAGTCTTCTGATGAAAATAAAATGACAAATATGCAGTGAACACCCTGTTCATGAATGACTAAAACTGCTGAACAAAGTTTCCTGGGTGATGGAGTGGAAGTATTTGACATCACAGGCAAATGAGAGTTATAAAACTCTCTAATGTCAAATGGGAGGAAATAGCCAGGATAAACAGCAAAGGGCATTAATTCTGTCCAGCAGTTTATGCAAATTCTGAGTCAATATAGACAATTTTATATTTCAATCCCCAGAGCTGGAGTCATGCAATAAACCCATGATTAAAGGATTGGCTTTTTTTTTTTCACCCTGTGCTTTTTCTGTATTGTAAACCTGTACGTACAAGGTAAAGACTACAGCTTACCGCATGCTGCTGTGCATCTGGCCTGTGCTGCTCAAGGCTTGTATGCAGGTCGCAGAAGTCCCCTTCTAGATGTGACTCAGGGGCTTCCCTCCCCGTGCACCACCGCCCTGGGCAGAGGGTGCAGAAGCACCTGGGTGCTACACCATGCCACCCTTCACCACGTGCCGGCCTCTCCCACCTTGACACATGCTGACACCCAACCCTGGATCCCTCATGACACAGAGATTTAAGTTGGATGATGTTCTCTAGGTTGAGGGTAAGAGAAACAAACACTGTAGGAAATTACAGCAGGAGAGATGCATGGACTTTGCAGGACAACATAAATTAGGAAATACTTGGCCTGGGCAATGGATTTGGGGACATTTATGTTCTAGAAAATGATTCTGCTGGGATGCTTTGTGTTTGAATATTTCATACCTGGAATTAGATCTTACCGTGTCAAAATATAAAGTTTGTCACTTAGTGGCAATGCTTCTCATTGGCCCCAACTTTTTCCCTAAAAAAACAGGTTCTAAACATATGGTTGCATTTCACATGATATGGGCAAAAATGTAGTGCAGAGGGATAACTGGTAGGCACACATAACCCATGTGCACTCGGGGCTGGGCTTCTGCACTTGCTTTTTTGCCTTTTTTTTTTGGACTCTATCTCTTCTGTTCTACTCTATTCCACTCCTCTCTGGGTTACCCCAATTTCTTCTTCCAGTAGAACTGGAATGAGAGAGAAGCCTGAATAGCAGGTAAATGCATCATTTGGGGCCTGTCTTTAAGTTGTTCCCAGAAGTAAAGCTACAAAAGCAAAATGAATGTCACAAATACAGAGAGACACCTACCTTGGTAACCCTGTTGCAATGCAGAAGAGGTCCATGATATCTTTGGAGTTGCAATATTTACTAAAGATCACCTTCCAAACCGAACAGCAGCAGGGGAAAAAAAAATGACGACAAAGAAGAGAAAGGACAGTTAGTTCCCAGTGAGATATGAACTCTATTCAGGCGTGAACTGAGCTAATTTTAAGGCTCATCCTACCACTTCAATTATCTGATTTGACTTGTAAGATGGAATATTTCTCTACTCCTGTTTAGTACCTGTGCTTTTTTTTTGATAAAGCGAGCAAGCTCTGGGGACCTAATTGTGCTGTTCAGAAGTAGAGCAATAACGTATGTGAACTGAGAGCAAAAGGTATCTCATAATGCAGTATTGCTGAAGGATGATAACAACTGCAAATTTAAGGACGTAAGAGCCCAGATATAAGAAGAAAACAGCCCAGATTTGGGGAGGTCCTTGAATGTTATAAAAGGGTGCTGCTTTTTGGACTCTACTAGCTTAAGCTAGCTTGAAACAGAACAGAGGACTTTTCCCCCACCAGTTGTGCCAAATTTCCTATAGTCTACCAGGTTGTATCATTCCTGCTGTTAGGTCAGAGCTTGGACCTTGAACTACAGAATTTGCCACTGTTACCTTCCCACACCACTTCATACCCCTGCCCTNCACTGTTATGTGTGATGGAGCCCTGCTTTCCTGGGGATGGCTGAACACCTGCCTGCCCGTGGGAAGTGGGGAATGAATTCCTTGTTGTCTTTGCTTGATGCGTGGCTTTTGGTTTACCTATTAAACTGTCTTTATCTCAACGCAGGAGTATTCTCACTTTCACTCTTACAATTCTCTCCTCATCCTGGCTATGTGGGGCTCAGCTGCCGGCCGGCAGCTAAACCGGGGTTAAACCAGGGTACATGCACACCAAGCAGCCCCGAAGTGGAGAAGAGTCTGCAAGCAGAATGTCTGGTAGTGCAACATCCCCTTTGACCCTGTTGTGATGGGGCCTTCAATGATGTGATCCCATGTCATGATTTTCCTCCAAAATCCGGGCATGTGGGCAATGGTGATCTCTGGTTGAGAAGCACTTCTGCAGCTGGGGTGGGGGGGCAGAAAGTCTCTCTATGTGCTTTTGATTGTCTATGGCAGAGACTTCGAAACCACCATGGAAATAAAATGCCTCATTGCAGTCGAGCCTGGCTCATCTTCTCAAAGCCAGGAACAACAGCGAGCAGTAGGGCTGATTTGTCCGGGGGCTGCTGGCACCAATGGGGTGGCCGCAGGCTGCAGGGGCCAGCTTGCTGTGGGCAGGCAGGGGGAGGCAGTCATGTGGAGAAGAAGAAATAGCCGCAGAGCCTCAGGGTTCAGGATGCGGCAGCTCAAAGGGACTTGTGGCGACTTAACGGCAAAACTCAGGAGGAGCAAGAAAGTGATATTTTGCAGAAGAGGTCTGAGGCACAGGGAGATCAAGGTCAAAAGTCTTTTTGCAGGTGTCTTGCTAGAAATACTGTTTTCCACCCCTCATGACCACCCTTAGCATCCCATATTCTCAGGCACAGTTTCCATTGCTGTCCATTGCAGGCACATGGAGTATGCATGCCCACAGATCAGCTGATGACCCAGAAAATGAGGAACACATCACCTGGGATGGTCTTCCAAGGGTTTGTTTTCACTGCCTTGCCTCGTGCTGCCAGGAGAAGGCAAGGCCTTCGGGCAGTGGGGGCTGTGGGCAGGGGTGGCTGCAGACACCCTCTCCAGATCTGGTTGGTCTAAGGGGCCCCACGTGTTCTGCAAGGTGTGGACCATGCTGGAAAAATAGCATGCCATCATCTAATTAAAGACTCTTCCAAAAGGCATAGGTGACGGGACTTAATGCTGCAGCCTCACTCCAGCACTCCTGGCCTTTGAGTGCTTTAATTCCTAATTCATAACAGCGTTGCAGTAACATGGATCCTATTTGCTTTTTCTAAGATGGCTTTCAGACACCAGGAGAAATCTCTCACCCAGAGGTGTCCTGTGGCGCTGACCCAGATCTCTGCCACTGGCAATGGCGAAGCCATGGGAGAGCCCATGGGGTGCTCTGCCAGCGAGGAGTTGCTAATGCCTGCTCACAGCTCGGGACATCATGAACCTGAAGTACTGGGAGAGTCGGGACAACATTGCAAGATCTGACCAGTCTGGATGAGTTCTGTTGTGTGATGCAGCAGTTCTCGAGCTGATGCTGAAGCAAGGCTTCAGAGCTCAGTTTTCACTGGTGGTGAGGAACCCTCTTACTCTTGAGGGAAGCATCAGGGGTTTTGTGGTAGAGAACAATATTGGTCACCTCAGGAGCCGGTTGTGACCGATACATGCGTGCAAACCCACCTTCCTCGTTTTCCAAACCAGATGAGATTACACCAGGCAGTATCTTTACTTTATAAAACATCAAGGTGCTTGATTGCTGAGGTACAGTTAGTAACTGCTACCAGGGAAATGGGTGGCATTAATGCCCGGGTGTGTTTTAAAAGCCTGCTTCACCCAGCGATTGACCCTTGGTTATTAAAATACAGCAGCAATCAAAGCAATAAAGCATAGCCAATAGAGTTCAGGTAGGGCTGAAACCCCGCTCCTAGAACACAGCATCCTACTGCAGTGATAGCTGCTAAAATTGGCTGACAAGAGTATTGGAGGGTACAAATGGTACACGCAGTAACTGAGGAGATGATGTTAATTGCAGCTGAACAGAGGGTAAAGGCTTGCGATGTGCAGGGAGTGCTGTTTCAGGTATTGAGGTTTCTTATTCTGGAAATCAATTATTATTGACTGAGACAGATAAGAGAAGAAAAGAGAAAAAAAAAATTAAAAAACATTAAAGGTAAGAAAGCCAGCCTGACTCATAGAAAGCAGCAGGAGCTTTCAATGCATTGAGGATGAATTTTAATGCTTTCTTTACTCCATGTAATAGTGAAAGAGTGGGAAGCAAAACAAAGACTGTAAATACTATTTTCTAGATTATGAGCTATCTCCATACATGCTTTTTAGCTTTCCATACTTGGCATTTTTAGTTAAGTTTGCTAAAGGTGGATTTGTGAATCACCCACTGCACCTTGATACTCATCTCAGGATGGTTGTCCTCATTTGGTTGGGTTTTGTTAATCAAAGAGCATATGCTGCTAAAGTTTCCTTCTATTGCAACCTGCTGAGCTTTTCTGACCAACTTCCGTCTGTTCTAAAACAAAGCAGCCAGCCTCAGACTTTTCCCAGCAACATGCAATTGTTCCTGTTATTGCCTGCAAGTTTATGTTCCCAATAAAGTCGATGTCAGTTATGCTGATGGAATATGATTGGAATGTATTTTAGAGAGACAAGAGGACAGTACTGTGTACTATTGATGGCTCCAGCACAGTATAGGAATCCTATTTGCCTAAAGTCCATTATCATTGCAGGGACATTAGCAACATGAAGGCAATAGAATGACATTTGGCTTGCAGTCAGATGGGACACATGGTTTCTTCCATGACCAGGGAAGATGTTTGACCTGCAGCTCTGTTGGCACCGGGTGGAGAAGCAAGCATCTTACCCAGTCTTGTGAAGATGTCCTTCTTTGGCAGATGTCCTGAAGCTATTGCTCTTCAGCACAGGTTTCCATGATGATACTTTTCAGGTAGTGTTTGTGGGTCTGATCCAGACCCACAGTCAGCAGTGAGGGACGTCATCTCCCTTCAAACCTGTCTCAGCTGTCTCTGACCTAGAGTCATCATCTTGCTTAGGTCCCTGTTCCTATCCCTGGGTGGCACGCCATTGCTGTGACACGTCCCACAGCACCTCACACTCTGCATTAATGCCCAGTGATGGAAGAAATCGCTGCTTAGGACAGGGCTGAGACCTTGCTATGCAGCATAATGGAGGCCAAAGGCGGGATACCACAGCTCTTTCTACAGCCATGGCAGTGGGCTAAGGTCATGCATGTACAGGGCACAGACAAGTTTCCCCATAATATGCATCAAAAAAGTGCAGTCATGTGGGTCAGCACAGCCCAAAAAAGCCAGGGATGCAGCTCCTGATGCACCTCCTACAAGAAGGAGTGGACACAGGGACTCCTATATTGCCTGGTGCTATGGGAGCCTCCTGCAAAACCAGACAACACAAGACACACTCATTTGCCAGTGTCATTTCTGAAAGGAAAAGCAGAGCCAAAATCATGTCAGCAGAGTCACAGGGGCAATACACCACACGGGAAAGGGAAACAGAGGCCTCTGCTTCAGCCTGCAGATTGATGACTAAATGCCACGAAGAAAATCAGCCACATATAAACCCCGTTAATTGCATCTCCCTTGGATTTGTGCCGGGGGGGTGGTGGGTGGGGGTGGGAAGAACGTATTCCTGAAAAATTATGCAGCATCTGCAAACAATTAATTTCCTCCGTTTGAGAGTTAACATTATTTCATATTTCTGTCCTTGTTACTGTTAGCAAAACTTCTACTATATGTAGAAAAAAATGGCAGGAAATCTAGTCTTCCCTGAATGCTCAGCTTGATCGCTTCAATAATTCTCCATCAAGACCAAGAAGTAGCCATTTGATTTAAGTGGGGGACGCTGTTTGCCTGCCTTGGAAAATAACATGAAGCAAAGGAGGGAAAAGAAGAATGAATAATAACTGAGGCTTTTTGGAGTGGAAATAATATTTTGAGGAAGCATGCAGTGACTGCGAAGTAGGACAGTGTGACTTGATGGGGATGCCTAGTTCCTGGCCCAGAGCTCACTTCTGTGGGACTGGCTTCTTTCCTGGAGACTGTTCTGCATTTTTTGAAACATCTTCCTCTGAAATAAGGGGCCATTTTCTCTTAATCCATAGTATCCACCTCTGGTCAAGGACAAGGATTTTAAAAGCTCTCTCAGAAAGAGTAGGGATTAAGAGCCCTGCTACTCTGGCTGACTTTCCTACTCAGTTCAATATTAAGGATTGTGATGGAGATATTACTAAGGGACCATAATGCATATACTCTGCAACCTACCAGCTTACAACTAATCATGTTATATTTTGCTTTCAGATAGGACGGGTAAAAACACAGCCTACAAATCCAATTTCTGTTCTATATTTGATCCTCAGAACAGCTAATCCTCTCTGTAAACTGTAAGCCCTGTCCTGAATGTTATCTTGTTCTGATCTGTTGTTGGTAATTGGGTTTTCTTACAAGAATTTAACTCATGTTTGTTTTTTTTCACCCTAGTAAAATTCCTAAATAAATAATGCAGACATATTTTCAAAGCCAGCCTATCCTCAGTTTCCAGTCCTACTTCCTTTTGCTGGTCTCAGCCTGCTGCGTTCAAGATTTTTAGCACTTGGTGATGTCTTTCATTCAGCTCAGTGAGCAATGTTCAGTCTCGGGGCTGAAAGTGCAGAGTTGAAGCAATCGAAAATGATAATCTTTCTCTAATGAGATTGGAAGAGAGTGTGTCAGAAAAGAGTCTGGTGAAACTCAGTTACGTATCCTGCAGGGACTGTGAAAATTGTTGCTGCTTCTGTAACAGCAGCTTTCATGGAGGATTTTTGAATTGTTAAGGCAGAAGGATGATGGAAAATTTTTCATTGTGACTTTTCCTGTCTCTCCAGTGGTCTTTGTTGTCCATATCAAAACGGAGCAGGATCCAGAACTTTTAGATACCACTCTATAGAAATCACTGGAAGGAATTCATATTTCTAAATGTGTAAGCAAATCAGTCTTCCTCCAATAATGGTGATAAATGACCTTATCGGTCATAGTTTCCAATATCCAACAGAAGCCTTACCTAAAACCCCACATCTAAACATCTCCCACGTTTCTCATTCTTTGAATTCAGATACGGGCATAGCACGAGCCCAGATATATCCAAAATACCTATTTTTTATTTCTCGCACTAATTAACAGTTGATATTTGGAAAACCACTCCCTTTATCTAAGCTTCAAATGTTAGGCAGTATTAAAAATAGTATGCCAGATTTGCCATCTGTTTGATACAGTAGGAGAGGAACAGTGAATAAGTGCTTGTATGCATATGTATGTGGGGGGGGAAGAAAGCGCGAGAGCCCTCAGCTGAGAGTCCGAGCAAAAATGAAGGCTCCCCGGAGCTTTTTACACACTGCCTCTGTTAGAGGATGAGGAGCGTGGTAGATGTTTTACTTGCAACAACCAGAGCTCTGCAGTCCTGCTGATTCACACTTATCTTTGAGCGGTGACGTGGTTCGACAACATTCATTTCAACACGACACCTAAGTGAAATGTACGGGTGGGTTTCATCTGACGTAACTTCAAACATCTACAAGTTTGGCATCTCCTGCGTGTTGCTCTGCTAGACTCTGTCTCTTGCCAGCAGAGAAAGAGGACAACTTCCAAAGGGTAAATCAGCCCACACGTCTCCAAAACCCAGTTTAAGATGGGATGAATCACCCTCTGGAGGTACCACCTGCCTCCTCAGTGACTACGGGGGAACCTGTGTGACTAGCTTCAAGCAGTCATCACTAACTTTTAGATGGCTATGGTTAACGGTTAAATGGGGTGAATGCTGTTAGTTTTCTAATTATAAACATTACCCTAAAATGAGAAGCAAGAGCCACTAGCCAGAGCTGACATATGAGTATCCTGAGGCATGTTGCTATATAGTAAGTCACAGTTTGATCCTTATAACATCCCTGAATGGAGCACTATGGGAAAATACACTCATATGTGTGACCTCCACGGCAATCTTGGACATCTGTTGAGAGGGACAGCGTGGTAGGGGTTGGCTCTGTCACTATGAGCAAGGAAGTGTCTCCTTACTTTTTAGAGTGGCTGGGCTTGTGGAGGAAGCCAGGTTACGTTAAAGAGAGGCTTGTGCAACCTGCTGACTGTACTAAGGGACATATTGCTACTATTCAGCCTTTCAGTACTAATGATTAATGGCAGAATGGAACCAGGAACCAGCAAGGCTGGTTGTGCAATGCTGAGCTGAAAGTTGCTTATTTTCTGCAGCAGACATGAGAGTATTTCAACCTTTGACAAATAACAGAAATATCTATACTCTGGCTTTACTTAACATAAAAAGGGCAAACGGTTGCTGCTAATGGGGTACTAAGTGCAATTAACCTTGTAGCACATTAATGCATTAAGATTGAAATGCTTCGTAAACTGGATAATAAGGATGTTTTAGCACCAAACGTCCTCACTAAATATGGGCGAAGCTAGGCTGCTTGTTTCAAAACTACTCACACAATTAATGTCTGACATTACAATACGCTTGATAATACACAACTGTCAGAAGCATAACGTTAGTTAACAGGGTAAGGAAAAGCAGGTATGGTGAGGGGCCAGTGAGAGGCCAATTTGCAGCTGTAGAAGTAAATTAATTAGAAAGGTGATAGAAAAAAATGGGTTTGTCTTGTTTGTATTAAGCCAAAAGAGTTTGTATGTGAGTAGCATAAGCTGGTATGGTTGCCTTGGCTGAATCCATAGGTGAGGCTAGCAGGAGAGTGTTAGACCTACACTTTGTCTTGGCTAATGTGAGTGTAAACTGTAATAACTATAATAGACTGCATGTGACTTCGAAAAGATAATCAGCAGTAAACAAGCCTTTTTGGGTGATGGGTACAGAAGAGTTATGGAGCTATGCTGGAATTACGGAGCTGTGCTAGGATTACGGTTTGGCTGTCTAAGTGCTCTGAGGAGCCCTCACTGGGGAGGAGAGAGAAGGGGGAGTAGGGGAGAGAGAGGCCTCAAGTATGACACTTTCTCTCACTTTTAAAAGGCCTGGTTTTAAGCCATTTTTAATCTTTAAAATGTTTATGTGCTGTAATGTGATGGAGTTTTAGGAACCCGCTCTTCATTTCTTGCTGCTTTACAATGAGAATATCTAGCAGTCACCTTGAATTCACTGGGGCCAGCCAAAACCAGACAGCCGAGGTGAGCCGAGACCACTGGCCAGACTCAGGCTGCGCTACCTTGCACCTTCCCTCACCCATAGAGACCTGCCAGCACTAAGAAAATGGCCTTGATCCCACAAAAACATACTTATGCCTCAACATGCTAAAGAGGATTTTGGCATCGGCTTGTCCATGTGTGGGAGGAACCTGTGAACACTGACCAGGCAGAGCAGCCTCCGGAGGTGTCCATGCTCCGACTGCCCGTGAATCCCCCCTCTGTGCACCCCTCTGACGGTCGGCAGCTGAAAAGGTATTGCCCTAAATCCCCGGTCCAAACAGACAGGGAATTGGGGCCATGGGCACCGCACAGCATGCTTGCCCTGCTGTGCTGGGAGAGTCACGGGGATGGAAAGATATTTAATTGCCTTGAACTGATCATCACGCCATTATTTTTCTGCTGCGTTTTGTTTTTAATGTGAATCCAGTTTGGCGTGTTAAAAATAGCACGGCGAGCTTTGGAAAAATCTGTTGGGTTTGCTAGAGTCTAGGCATTTATACCACAGTTGCTGTTGCTCTAATTAAAAAGAAAAGCTCACATGACAGAAATGATTCCTAAGTGCTGACGTTTCGATGCAATAACCACAGCACCAAAATGCAGTCTTAGCTTTGTTCTGTTCATGGTGGACCGCGGGCCAAGAGGAGCAATGGCTGTGGATGGATCAATGTCCTGCTCCACAGGTCAGTACAGTAGACACCCAAAAAGGTTGACCTCAATTAACTTCTTTGATAAAAAAAAGGTCATTTCTCTGTTTGGCATCCAGAATGACTCAGTCAACCAGCAAAATGGCTCCAAAATTCTTTACTTGCTTTCTGAAGAGGAAGAAAATACCACCCTGAGTGATTTCCTTGAATCCTTGACAAAAGCAGCAGTTCTTTTCTTTTTTCCAGTTAGCTCAGGCTCTGTACCCCTCTGACTTTCCATCCTTGTTACAAATGTGATGCTGATTAAGACACTGGAAACAGAAATCCTCTTGAATTGAGCATTTTCCTCAGAGGAACTCCTTACAACTCTGAGCAAAGCCACTACCTGTGACATTTGAAAATGAGAGCCATGAAGCCACCCATCTGGGAATATGGCCACTGGCTGGTTTGGCTCTGCTAACATTTAAATCTCAAAGGTCAAAAGAAAATGTTCCCCAGTAGTTTCTTCATGGAAGAAAACTGGGCATGGGCTGGGGAACGTTTTCTTGCTGGTGGATTTTTAATTCGAAACAGACTCAATAGGAATTTTTCTTACAGGCACAGCCAAAGGGTTAATAACGTTATGAAGGAAAATAAAGTTTGGAAGAGCAAACCTCACTTCTCTGCTGGCAGGTTGGGGCTTTGGGTGCTGGACCCCATCTAGTGCCACTCCAGGAACAATGAGAAAACCCTGTTCACCATGGTACTGCAAGATCACCTTATCCTATATGAAACACGGCCACGGCTTCCCCCCGTGTCCCTGTCTTCTCCTTTGCTTGGCAGCAAACCAGGGGAGGTCTGTGCTGTGGCAGGGGCGAGACACGGACGTGTTTCATGGGTGTGCTGAGCCCCGTGTGAAGCGCAGAGGGAGGTGTGTGTCCAGGCAAGCAGGTAACGAACTGCTGGGCGCCTCTGGGCGAGAGGGTCCTTTAAAAATAAATAAATCAAGCAGCACTTTTTTCCCCCAGGCGTGCATCCCCTTTATGTAAGCGCTGGATAGGAAGTGCATTACACTGTAACTTCATTTTTCAGTCAGCTCTGAGAACAAGTGACCTCTTTGAAGCGGGTTTGCACAGAGCCCCAGTTTGGTGCATGGCTGTGATATTGTAAAGCCTTTGGTCTTCCCCGTCCCACGGCCCCAGCATGGCTGTTCCCTCCACCTCCTGCTTTGTGTTCGGCTCTACCTCCACTACCTCGTCAGATGGCCACCCAACAGGAGACCCCCATCCCCTGCCCCCCAGCCAGGACGCAGCCACCAGCAACCTGAAGCCTTCCCCAGGAGGACACAAAAGCCACCCCTTTGGGGGTCTTAAGCTCAGGTGCCTGTCGGGGGGTTCCATCATTGGTGTCTTTTGGGCTGGGGTGGGTCATCTCATGTCCCTCCCAAAGCAGAGTCCTTGCTGTCCCAGCATGAGGAGATGCTCAGTCAACTCTGCCTGCTGGAGGAGAGCTCATCCCTGCGGTCAGCTTTGGTGAGGACCATTTTGTGTCTGCCCATGCCTCTGAAAGGTCAGTTTACCAAAGTGTGACAAATGACTGGGAGCCTTTGCAGGTGCAGGCGGGATGGACAAGGGGCAATGGGCACAAACTGGAACACAGGAAGTTCCACCTGAATATGAGGAAAAACTTCTTCACTGTGAGGGTGACCGATCACTGGGACAGGCTGCCCAGAGAGGCTGTGGAGTCTCCTTCTCTGGAGATATCCAAAAGCTACCTGGACGTGATCCTGTGCAACCTGCTCTAGGAGATCCTGCTCTAGCAGGGGGGTTGGGCTAGATGATCTCCAGAGGTCCCTTCCATCCCCTACCGTTCTGTGATTCTGGGACATGCTGGCCTTGGGCGCAGTCCTGCGTTCAACCCCTGCTGATGGTGCCTCCTTTATTTCAACAGTTACTGTGAAGGGTTTTAAAGACAGCAAACTCTACTCCAACTCTCGTTGCATCCCTTTGCCCTCCCCGCTGTGCCCCTCTGGACCCACTGACACACAAACCTACTTAGCTTAATTCAACACTTCTGTTGCAGAGCACTTTCAAGCGCTCGTCTGCAACGTGCAGGTTCCCAGGGGAGACGGCATGTGACTCTCTGAGCCTGGTTTGTGCCTTCATTTACGCCAGCGTGAGGCAAAACAACTTCTCCCAAAGTCAGTGGCAGGCCCTGCGGCTGCACCAGTAGAAATTCAGGATGAGGCCGTAGAAACACAAAATTATTTGTGAATGATTGCCATCACGACTAGTGCTATTGTGGGATGCCCAGTTCTATAGCACGACTGTGATGCCCAGCAAGCTGAGCCCTGTCAAACTCAACAAGTGCTGTTATAATGAAGCTCAGACCTCATTGCTGGGTTGACGAGTAGCTTAGCATTGATTTAATGAGTTCCCTTTACAAGCTGGCAATACTGCATTCCTTGGAAGATTAAGGGCTGCTTTTTTCTTTTTTTTTTTATTTTCTAATGATGTTGTTACTGAGGAAGCAGGAGAATCTGAGATATGCCCTGCTTACCCCTGGGTGAACCCCATTTGCATGGCATTTTTACTGCAGGAATCCTTCCAAACATTGCACAGATGGAATTTCACATCTGACAAAAGAAACAGATAACATTTATCGAGCAAAAAAACCTTAATGCTGCCTGAGTTTGCATTTGCTTGCTCATGCAATTGTGCCTCTTCTGCGTTTTTAGCGTCAAAAGTACTCTCCAGAGACTGGTTCTACAAAATGCTTTTTTTTTTTTTTTTCCTTAAAAAAAACCCCAGAGTAGACGGCAGACGATGTGCTTTATCAACATCTTTGGGAATGCTCACCGCCTTTTCAAAATACCAAAACATTTTCGTATTGAACCGTGTAGGTGCCAGGGACCTCCGTGCAAGCCTTGCTTCTGGGGGGGCCGTTCAGGCAACCAACTCATTAAGCCCCTGCAAAAGAGAAGCGGTGCCTTCAGCTCCGCAGAGCCGACACGGTATGGAGGAGCCCGTGGGGGGCAGAGGGACCACCGTCATGTCTGAGCCCCCGAGAAGATGAAGAGGAGCAGCCTGCTCTGGGAAACCTGGTGCAGATTTGGATTCTCTGAGGTCTTATTCCCGAGGACAGGACTCTGGCAGTCACGGTGGGTCCCTCTCCAGGGCAGTGGCAGAGGGGATCGTAGGCAAGAGGCGTGTGGGACGGGACTGTGAGTATCAGCTCTCCCTTCACCTCATTTCTGCCGTTAGTCGTATGGCAAAGGGGAGGGAAGGGAAAGGGGATCTTTGCTGTTTCTTTTAAAAGGAGAAACAAAAGGCGAGGCTAGGTGAAATTAAAATTTAGAGCAGGAAGACGGAGAGAGAGAGATTTGAATTTTACAATTCAGAGTTTTCTTGCTCTCAAGCCTTGCGGCCACTTTCACTCTATTACAAAAAAGGCATTTGGTTTGTGGCCGAAGAATTGCTGACAAAAAGTAGAAAAAGACTTACAAAAATGCAGCGGCATTGTTTCTGTTTAAAAGCAGTGGGCTGTCAGTTCAACAGCGTGTGAGCTCTCCCTTTTAACCAGAAACAATTTCCCCCGCAGCTTCCCCTGTGCTGTGAACCGTGGTTAAGCAAACAAGGCAGGCTAATGGAAACGCAAGTTTTAATTAACGTTTATCACTATTTAGTACCAACTTGGCAAAGGTGTCGGGGACCCCGCAGCCCCCCGGCGATGCAGCGGCGCACCCCACGGCACAACCGCCGGGCACCTGCCTGCCGTTCAGCTTGGTGGTAGGAAAATGCCCATCGCTAACATCCCCCCCGGCAGGCAATCTCCAAATAACCCGTCACGCCGTGCTTTCCGGGGGAAAACCTCTCTGCAGGCAAAACTTTGTAAACACGTCGCGACGCTACTCCGGGAGAGGAAGCCTGCACGGCTGCTACACCAAGGATCCCCACGCAGGCAGCCAGAGCTGGCAGCGCCCAGCCCTCCCCTGCTGCCAGCCTCCCCTTCCCCTTTAAATAAACATCCGCGTACAAAGCAGAAGCTGCTCATGATCCCCCCCTCCCCTTCCCCTTAACAAGAGATTTGAAGCCCTCAACACGCTGAATGCAAACACGCATCTAACTCGCGTTACAGAAATAGGTCTGTGCAGCAAACAGAGCCCGCAGCCGCTGCTGCGTCCGGAGACATTACTTTGTGAAAAACAGCGAAAGTACCTTTTGAATTCTTCCATCAATATCCAAATAAATACACTTGGGCCGGTAAGTTGAGGAGGCAGATCCCATCTTGTTACAGTTGGGCTTTCACTGGACCTTTTCCCAGTGTCAAACAGAGCAGAAAATAAGGTTTATGCTACCAAGGCGAGCCACCGCTGCCTGACAGTTTGGTGTCCCCGCTCTTCTGTATCCCACTGTACTCTCATTCTGGGAAGGTCCCTCCTCTAACATGCATGCATTTTACTGTGCCTCTGTCTCTCTCTGCCACCTCCTTTTAGTTTTGCTTCTCTCCAAATCCAGCTGCCTCGGACAGGGAAAGGCGCAGGCTCCAGATGCTGTCTGCAAGTGCCCTCTCCATTCCCATAGCAACAACCCCTCTGGGCTTTTGGGCTGAGAGCTGCCGGGCATCCGCACTGTCTCTCCGACCCTGGGGCTGACCAGCTCCGGTCACACACAAGACCAAGCGGCACTTATCCCCCGGGGGGGGCAAAGTGGGAGGGGGGGGAGAACCTCTTTCGTCAGGGTAGCGAGAGCTGTCATTTGATTTTGTGATGAAATAGGACCGTAATTGTTAATGAGTGCCGACCGTTCTGGCGAGCTGCCCGCACGCTGCCAGCGGTGTGACAGGCTCCCAGCTGTGCCCTGCGCTGGGAGTGCCCTTTCAGACACCCGCCACAGCCGGGGCTCCGACCATCTCAGCCCAAACTCGGCAGCTTAATTTCCACATCCCTCCCATTACTGTTACAAGGGTGGAAAGAAAAAGCAGCAGCTTTCTATTTTTTTTTTTTTTCCTCTGTAAGCTCCAGAAGCACAAAGAAAGCATAAAACTCATGCTCTCACCCAACTCCCTCCATGCCACCCCCGGAGCAAAGGAATTTGTTATTTAAGGGAATGTGAAGTATCCTGGCAAAGGCATCTCCCATGGGAAGACACAGCCAAAAACCAGGAGGGAGCAAAGCATCCGACGGTCGATTCTCTGAGCGGATGCCAAATGCCATCTGCTGCGTGTCTGTGCTGTGCTGCAGTGCCTGCGCCTGTGGGGAGCTTAAGCAGCGGCGGCGGGTGACACTTGGTCACGGAGGGGAGAGAGTTTTGGAGACAGCGGTTCCTCCGCCCTCGCAGGGGAGAGGCTGGCTGATGGGCTGTAAGCGTGCGCAGCGGCTGGAAACCGCTCGTCCCGTGAGCGTTAGTTCTCGGTGTTTTCTGAGGCTTCTTCTGGAGGAGCTGCAAAAACATTTCCCGGTCTCTTTTGCGCTGCAGTGTGGGGGAGTTGGGCTTGCAGCAGCGGGGTCTGCGCTGCCTTCCCTGCCCACCCCCAGGCCCTCCCTGCAACTTGAGCGAGACACAACTGACCCGCAGAGGAGGCCAACATGGCCCCGCAGGGTACGACGTGATGTGCAGCCTCGGCTGCCCCCTGCGACACGCAGGCAGGGCTCGTTTGCGGTGCAAAGGGGATTCGTATAAGCCGTCAGGGCCGAGCAGGTCTGGGAGCCAGAGCCGGGCTGGCCTTTCGGACTGATGCCAGCGGTACTCCTAATGCCCTCAGAGCCAGGGGCAAGGGGACTCTTGGGAGGTGCAAGCCTTTGCTTCACATTCTTCTTCTTGAAGTCTTCCAGGAGAGAGCCCTGGCCCCTGCAGAGCTATTCCGTGGGCTATCCTGTAAGCTGTCCCCTAGGCTATGTTACAGTCAATCGCTAAGCTGGCCTGGAGGCTACCCCCCAGGCTATCCTCTAGGCTATTTTGCAGTCTATCCCACAGGCTATCCTGTAAGCTATCCTGGAGGCTAATCCCCCAGGCTATCCCTATGGATATTCCGAGGTGGGAGCAGCCTCTCGCACTGCAACAGCCCTTCCACATCAACCGCACTGCTCCTGTATGTCAGTTGGGACTTCTGTGACCGATCATTTTATACCCTGCTCTGCTAAGCATTGCCTTAACCCCGTTTTACCACGGTTCGCTCCTGAGCGACTTGATTGACCTTGACAAGCAGCAGGTACTTGAGGGAGATGGCCATGATGACAAAAATAGAGCCATTTAGAAAGAGACAGCAAGAGCGCTCACACTGGGAGGTCCCCATGGGGCATTTGGTCTTGTAGAGGAGGCTGAGGTCTCCCTCCATGATGACCCATTCCCCGAGTGGTCAGATGAGGTCACTGGTGTGTTGCAGGATTTGATCACACAGCATTGAGACAACCAATGATCAGAATCTCACACCAATGAGCATCCACCTTTTGATTTCTATTTTAAAAAGTGACCAGCTTCTCCAGCCAGCAAAAAGAGAAGCTCCAAAATCCAAGTGATGATCCTGTTCCTGCCTCTCCATCCTCGTTGTCACATCTATTGTTCCTATGTATTTAAACCGTGTGTCTTAAGCTCCTCCCTCAAATTACATTAAGATTTGTTGGAAAAAATCGCTTTGCTGTAAAACTGCTGACTACTGCACTTTTCAAGAACTTCTCACCTAGAAGTGAATCTACAAAAGCTGAGGTCTCAGAAATTATAGTAAAAACCCTGATGAAATCTAAGGCACAGCTCAGGCTCAGGTTCAAGCCTGAAAGGCAACAAAAGATGGTGTTCATCAAAGAGGACGTGCAGCTCCATGAAATCGCTGCCTTCCTTTAGCTGGTTTAACCCTCCTGAATCTCCTTATATCATTATATGCTGTGCAACGTGGGGCAAAAATGACTTGGAAGAATTATCCTATCTTATGGAGCCCTTCAATGGTTCATCAGATGAGCCAAATCCTGGCAATACAGCATCAGACAATGTCTCTCCATCGTTTGCCTTAAAGGAGCGTTTTGACCAGCCACGGGCAGCACTAAGTTATTATCCCCCAGACCGCAGGCAGCACGTCAAGTGTTTCCCAGCTCTGCTTTGCCTTCCCTGCTAAGTTGTTTACCGAGGCCAACACACATCACTTTGTACACACAATCCTTAAAAGTAGATTTACCTTTCAGAGGGCTGCGGGGTTTGAGCCTTTGGCCCGACGATCTGGCACTGCCCCAGCCAGATGTCACTTACCCCGGCGGGTGCTCCCAAGGAATGAAAAAGGTGTCTCTGTCTCCTGGTCCTGGCGTCTGCTCCACGTACACGGGTCAGAGGCAGCTTTATTAGGGTTTCCAAGGTGTAACTGCAGGATATTCAAATCCTACACAGTTTGCACTTGGACTCACTGCTGTCAAGGCACAAAGCATGCACCCATCCACGCTGTCTTTATGCAGGTCGAGATGCCCCCCCTGCTGCAAACCCTGCTTAAAGGGTGAGCGAAAAGCTGTAGGGATGAAAAGGGCCGCCCAAGCCACTCCCCGTCCAGGCCTGGTGCGGGCCGGAGTGGCACCGTCCCCGTTGGTGGGCCACGCAGGGCAAGGTGGGGGAGGCACCGCAGGCTGCCTGCCCATGGGGCCTCTCCACCGATCTGCCCGTCAGACGTGTCTCGAGGCAGCAACATCCTTTTGCAATAGTCTCCCAAAACCTGTCCTTTCTCTGAAGCATCCCATCAGTGCCAGTCACTTACTTGCCACCATGGGAGGGGGTTCCCAGGGCTGGCTGAAGTCACTGTGCTCACATGGTGTCACCCACCGCAGAGCACGACCCCCAGCCTCTCTAAAACTTAGTTTTCCTGCAGCACCCAAGAAATTAAGTGCCCCTTGCAACCTACTGTGAGCAGCTGCACATCCAAACTGGGGGAGCACAGGGTGGTAATCTTCAAAGGGCCTGAGATGAGAGAAGTAAAGCCAGATAAGCTAAACCTTTCAGTGAGTGACCTCCCACTCAGTTTTCCTCAGAGAAACCTATTTCCACGGGTCATCGCTGAACCCCGTTTCCTCATTCCCTGCTGTGCTTTGGCTCTCCTTGCCCTCTGTGATGGAGCAAGACCCCTCTGTGCCCTGCCTGCCCCTGCCCTGCGCCCCCGGGGAGGCTGCGCGGGGCTGGACTCCACACCGAATAGCTCGCCCCACCTGAAGGGCAGGGAGACGTGCCCACGGCTGGTGCCAGGGAGGGAAAACTTTGGGTTTTGTGCAAAGCACAGAAAGTACCTGGGTGCCCTTGGAGGGGGCTGATTAGGGTCTACGGTCGTATTTGGACCTGAGGCCACTGGGAATGGGAAGGTGCAGCCTGGCCTGAGAAGGTGATGGGCAGCTGGAGCATCATTCGAGCCAAGTACTTTAAGGACAGTGATATATTTTGAACAGTTTGCCTAGAAGAAAAAGCAGAGAATAGTATTTTTTTTAATAATCAAATTTTTTCCTTACCTACTCTGTATCTAAGCCTCTCGGCTGCTTCCTCTGCCCACTAATCCCTTCTCTTGCAGGTCCCCTCCTTCAGCTGTAGGTCTCTTGCGTGTTTATGTCTGTCTCCACATTCCCACAGGGCCTCATCTTACTGCTTTACCTCTCCACACCGTTTCCCTCAAACCTACCGAAAAGCCTGATTGCCCCTGGCGCTGGGAAGATTTCCCCTTCTCTCCCCCACCTCCCATTCCCCTCCCTGCTTCACCCAGTCTCCTCTCCCTCCTTTCACCGACTTGGTGTTTCACCACCCTGGATTTTGATTTTTCTCCCCCACAAACGCGTGAGTCAGGGTGGAGCCTACGCAGGAATTAACTTTTCATGGTGCTTACGCTGTTAATAGCAATACTGATGGTTAAACCAGCGTAAATTCCTCCACCTCGCCTGTTACAGAGCATGGCTGACCTTTTCAGTCCAGGTCTCGCTCTTTTCCAAAAGCCTGTAGAAAGCATATGGCTTGCTGTATACGGAAATTTTGGCTCGCTTCTTTGCACATTTCTATTATACATTGCCAGGTTTCCACAGGACCAGTCCTGGAAATGATCACATTTAATGCTAATTACAGAATGACATTATTAATGCCGGGACCTTTATATGATGTGTTTATACAGGCCCTGAAAGCCTGCGTTTGACCCTTCACCACGCAACAGCACAGATTCCCACCTTGCTCTTGATTCAAACCCCATTTCTGGATTGTCCACCCTATCCTTATCCCCAGTCCACCCAGGTGCAGCTGTAATCGCCCACATCCTGGTTTCCATGGCAAACCCCCAGGAACGTGGGCTGGAATGGAGCTACGGCATCTCCTGACACGGCTGGTCCGGGGCACCGGGGTGCAGATACAGAGCCCCGTGGGCTGCAGACATAGTATTACCCACTCAGGAACCAGCCTTGATCTTTAATCCAACAATGCTGGCCACCTCGGTGATAATACTGCCTTTATGCTGTTTGCAACTGTTGTTAAAATTCTGGTAGCGGTAATTCCTGCTTGTGTCTCAACACTCACATATACTATTAAATAGGCTCAAACCTTGGGAAAGTAAAAATAGCAAACCCCGTTAACTCACAAATACTTGTCCGTGTGTGAAGTACTGGCTTGGAGAAGAAGAAGAGTCTGAAGCCACGGGTGATCCTTCCACTTTATGAAAACATGTGTCCATTACAGCATCTGGTATTTCTTGACTTTCCTCTTTTGTCTACTGAGGAAAAAAACCCAACCCTTTCTCCAGTTCTACATTAGCAATATTTTTAGTAATCTGTTTTCTAAAGCACTTGCAATACCTGGCAGCTCCCCAGATTGATTTCCTGAAGGTCTCCCAGCGGTGCAAACCCATTGCCTTTGCCTGCTCCTTGCAGGGTGTGGAGGAAGCTCAGCCTCCACAAGCGTTTCTCTTCATTGCAGCACTAACATCAGGTCCTTGACACAGGCACCGCAACGCAGTGGCACGGACAACCTTATGCCCCGATTTTGCTAAGAACGCTTTGCATCGTGTCCCCAGGCAACCCCTTCTCCCTTCCAGGAGCGAGCGGGACCTCAGGCATCGCCATGCCCCGTGCCACGGCGCGGTGTGCTGCCAGCTGCCTATGGAGAGACTTGGCCGCACCCTCTTCCATTGCGGCAATCCTGCAACCGCTCTGCTTGATTTTCAGGCTCCCTTCCATCTCTGCTTTCCATTTTCCACCTCTTCCCTTCATTCCTCACTCCCCTCCCATCTCTGCAATCCAGCTATCTGTTCCTAGCCCTTCATTTAAAGTGCTGACGTGGAGCCAAGAGTACCTGAGTGCCTTGCAATCTGGCCCTAGACGCTGCTGTATACGTTACGAAGCACGCGATACGTGCACATGCACACACGTGGACCCTAACTAGCTGCTAACGACACCCGCAGTCAGCGCACCAGGTCCCTGGTATAGAGCTTCTGGGAAAGCCCAGCTATAAAACTGTGTTTTCATAAGGTTATGGAAGAAATTAGCAGACCCAACTGGAACTTTCAAGAGCTGATGAGAAAAAAATAAATGAAATTAACCGTGTCTGGAGTCACCCGCTAGATCATTCAGAGGGATGATAGCCAAGAAGTGGAAAAGTCAGTTCCCTCAGCTGGACAAGGCTGGCTCATGCTCTTGGCAGGAAAGCCTGAGCGGGGGCCACAGCCCGTGCTCCCAAACAGGAGAGGAGCCATGTATGGCTCGACTTGCAGAAAACTGGCTGGCATTTTATGTGGTGCAGAAAAGTGAAGTTACTTCAGATGCCTGTTTTGGGAGACTGCCATCTGAGCAGTCTCAGAGCTGCTCCATGACTCACTGTAAATCAGCTATTTCCATCTTTCTGACAAGCAGACCTCAGACACCCTAAAGCCTCGGCAACCCAAAGATTAATGAAGGGTTGCTAATGCCGGTGCCAGGCTGGCCTAACCTATTCCATACGTTCACGAGATGCGGGGCCCGGGGGCGTCTGTGCACTTTTGTGTCTGGGCTTAAAGACCTGACATGGGCAGAGCAGGAGGCGGTCATTGCTGCATCAGTGACTCATCCCTGGGTGCCTCCTCGTCTGCACGCTGACGATCACCCCCTCCTTACCAGCCACCATCACATCAGCAGGAACGGCTGCGAAATGTTTCACTACTTGGGGTTGCTTTCCAGCGAGCTGGATGCATTGGCAAAGTTCTCACCCTGGGTGGGAGATGGTACCTCAACTGCGTCACACCTGTGCCCCATAAAAATGGGAGCTCGCCCTGTGAATTCCTGGGGGCTGAGCACAAAGGGACTTTGCACAGTTCTTTGGTGTATATAAAAAATTAGACTTTCTATTTTAACATGATTTTTAAAATACTGATCTTCATACATAGCTAGATAATATCTCAAAAATATAACAATTTTCTATATTGTACGTATTTTCTCATACTTGTTCTGTTTGCACAGATCATTCAGTGCTGTTTCCATTAATGGACAGAAGCACATTTTCTCAACAGAAGAGATTAGACTCTCAGCTTTAGGGTGGGAGGCCAGAACAAAGCACAGACACTGCATAAAAAGGATGAAAAAAGCCTCAGGTAGCACTGAAAGTGCCTGATCTGCTCCACTAGAATACTGAAGGCTGCATGAAACGGGGAAAATTTTAACTATTCTTGCAGTTTCCAAAACTACGTTGAGTGATGCCTTCCCCTGGGAGCGTTACCTAGACAATCACAGAATTACTCATCCCTCTATTAGTATTATCATCGTTTCTAAAAATCATAGGTCATGACCAAAGAAACGCAAAAGATTGGATGAGAAATCATTAGCGTCTGCTTTCAAATAACAGTTGTGGCTCTTCTTTTTACTTGTCTCCTATGTTCTGAACCCGACTCTTCAGCCAGGTCACATATGTGAGCTTTCCTCTACAACTTTGAAAGCCAGAAACTTTCATTAAGGAACAAAACTGAACTGAGATTTTCATGCAATAAGATGATTCCATTTCCTGAGGAAAACAGTAAACATCATAAATTAGCGGCACGGTCAGGAGAAAGGGCAGCACAGAAGTATTACAGAAAATGAAATGGAAGTAACTTATGGTGGGAAGGAGTCCGTCACACAAAACCTGAATTTTTTTTATTCTTTTTGTAATTTTTTTTTTCACTACCCCTTCTCCATCCTCCATTTGATTCTGCCCTGCACAGCCCAAGTTTTCACCACGGTGCAGGGGCTCAGCCCGCACCTCCCCTCCTGCACCTCCCTTTCTCAGAGGTGGCCCTAAGCAAACCCTGAGACCAGCAACATCGATTTTGAGATGTGAACGTGAAAGTCCAAGGTATTGCAAGTGGTAAAGAAGAGAAGCTTAAGCCAGTGCTTCGCTTTCTCACTCCTGCACAGGGAATGACCCAACATCACCACGTTGAGGCTAGCTCTGCAGCACGTATTTAACCTCAAAATTGAGGAGAGCAGCTCAGGGACCATCACCAGTGACAACCCTCACAGCCGTGCCTGAGGGCTCATGGCGTGACAGCTGCTCGCTTTCAGTGGGAAGCTTCTTCCAGAGGGGCTTTCTTAGTGGCTGGATGATCTCCCATCACACTCCAACACAAGCTGAATCCGTGTCTCCTTCCTAGTCTTTCATCCTCTTTTTCCTCCTTCCTTCCTTCCTTCTTTGAATGGATTTCTCTGGATTCACTGGGTTTTGGGGTTTTTTTTAATGCTTATCCTCCCACCTTCAGCTGCTTCCACACAACCTGGACACTGGATGTGAAGGTTTTCCCCTCCTTGGATCACTGGGTTTTGGGGTGTGTTTGATGAGAACGCACTGCTGGCTCTTAGCCACTGCCTAAAAGCTTCCCGTAGGCAGCAAGCAAGTTTTCAGACAAGAAACTGAGAAGATCAAGAACATGCAGAAATAAAGTAAACACACAGAAATAAAGACTCAGCAGCCCTCCGTTAAAAAGGGCACAACATTGTACCCAGCTCTTCTCTCCAACCCCACACCTTTCCCCTGCACTTTTATTCTTTTGTTTATTTGTTTGTTTCTCCTGCTGCTTTTCCATCATCATCTCTTCTGACCAGCACTCTGCTCCCCACTATCTGCCCCAGTGTCTTCACCCACCATGGCTGAAGGGGCTCCACGCTTTTCCCCCTGCCCCATTTCATCCGGGGGGTGCAGTCTCCCCGCCATTTGCCATCCAGCTCTCTGCCTTCCCTCTGCCCAAGGAACGGAGCCCACGAGCAGCAGAAAACCCACCGAGCACAGAATCACTTACCAACAAAACCAAATTCCTGCAGAGGCGCCGAACCCTGCTTGCTTTGGAGCGTACGAGTGTTTGACCCTTGCACTTGCTAGGGAGAAGGCCAAAGGCAACACATCACTTTGTTTCTCTTAATAAAATGGTGCTTTTGGTCTATTTGTCTTCTACACATCCCTCTCCCCCTCTGCCAACCTAATCACACCATGTTCCCAGAGTGAGCGACTGAGACCAGAGTTTTATTTGAAGAACTGTGGCACATATGTGTCTGTGTGAATCTCTATAAATCTTTAAGGTATGGCATGCATTATGAACATCTCCCCCCCACCCCCAAGATGTGCGGTGGCTACCATGAATTAAATATTGCTAGCGTGCTGTAGCATCATATCGCAATATGCAAAACATCACCATTACTATCTGTTTCTGCATTGCTAAATATTATTTGTAGGAATTTCCTTGGAGTCTTCTATGAGGATAACCACACCTCCTACAAGATTAAGACATCCCACCCCTACCTGAGAGGAGCCACATGCTCTTCTCATGCCTTTGGACTCCAATTTCTCCCCAGCGCTGCTGCTCTCTGGGGGCATCTGCTACACGTTTCTTTTGACGTGATTGCTTGAGAGCCTGCCAGCTTCAGCAACTGGCTCTGCTTCATATTCCAAAGGTGAGGAAGCTCAGTTGAGCCCTCCCGAGACACAAAATCCACCACCGCGGATCACGGTGTGAAGACATCCTGCCCTTGGCATCCCAGCCGGGCCTCTGCCAGCCAGCGTGTCGCATCCCCCCAGGGAGCAGTAGCTGCCGCAGACAGCCTGGGTACCCGTACGGGCAGAGCCCAGCAAAGGCTGCACGCTCCAAAATGACCCAGGATTTGAGTCTGGGTGAATTGAACTATAATTCACTAAGTAGTTGCTTGGAAAAACTTGCTTGAAAACAGACTTGTGCCACAGAATACTCAACTAGCTGGAAAGTCACACAGCACCCCAGTACTTGCGAGATCCAGTTTTTGGCCTAAAAAAACAAGACTAGCAAGACAGTTTATCACGGGATTGTTTGTTGTTGTTCTCAGCAGAACCCATTTACATGGAGAATTTCAACTGTGCTTGAAAAACAGAGACAGCAAAACCAAGGCAGAAGGCAGTTCCTGATGTTTACAGGGATGCATAGGGTGAATGTACTGGAGCTGCTTCTATGCATCTGGGAAGGCTGAAAAAAGGTGTGTATACGATCCAGTCTGTGCTTAGGAATAACATTTCCTTTCTGATGACAAACAGAAATGATGTTTAGATGTTGCTTCGACAGACACATTATTTTATTAAAGAATTTCAAGCAGGCAAATAGAGGAGCTTTGTTTTCCCTGTTACTGTATGACTTACATCACCTGTAACCTTTCTACCAAGGGGTCACATTTCAAATGACAGTGAAAATTGTTCTCAGAACTAGATGTGTTAGTTCTACTTCAGATGCTCAGGGAATGTCATCCATTCACCATTTCTAGGTGCTTTGCTGGAGAGGGATCTCCTGTTCCCAAGAAAATTATTTGCTGAAATCTGGGGTAAGTTTAGAGTCTTGTGATTTGCCTGACAGCAAAGCACACAGGAAGTTAGCCTGTGCATTTTAGGATGGATACCTGTATTAGAGTTACACATGCTCAGGCTTTGCTGCCTGCACCCCAGATTTGTCAGTCAGCCCAGTTCTGCCTTTTGGGGCTGATGACCCCAGTTTTGAGAACTGCTGATGTGAAAACCAGAAGGCTTCTCACTCTTTCTCTCTGCTTTGAGCAACCGCACCGTTTTGCAAGCAGACACACAGACCAGCTGCGGTAGCAGACACCCCTCAGTGCCAAGCAAGCGAGGAAGCTTTCTGACTTCCGAACCCCTAACCCAGCCCAGAGGAGAGTGAAGAGCTGGCGCCGAGCTGAACACACGCACGCTTCGGTGGGGTGATGGTCACCCCAGCACAGGTGAGCCTGCATGTCATTTCAGCTCTTTCTTCTATTTGCGAAAGAGAATGTGCTTTTGATATGTTTTTGTGGCCTCTTCTACTTTTTTTATTAACGTGCTTTCTTCCTTTCACGTAGCTGGAAAGCCGTAGCCAAAGGAAAAGGGGGAGGAAGCTTTATAAAGACTTTAAAGAAGCTTTATAAAGACTTCTAACGGGGATGGCTAAATTGAATCCCGTGGTACACCTATCTGTATAAAACTGAACCTGCAGATTCTGTTACAGAATGACACAACATTCAGCTGTTTCCTACCAGATGATCCGAGTGATTTAAGAATAGATTCAGAACCGTCTGCGGCAAAATTGGATGACTCAGACTCAAATACAATACTCCATCCTCTGCAGCCGAAATAACATCACTGTGCTTGGCAGAAGATTCAGAAGAAAACCACTCCTTCCACAAGTTTTGCCTGTATGTCACTTGGTTATGATGGGCTGCCTATACTGACTGGCCTTGCTATCGCAAAAATGAGAAGGTGAGAATTCAGGAGTTATCCATCATTTTGTCGCTTCTCTTTTGAGCTAGACTTCCCATACCTGTCAGGGAGTGAAATCCAGCCCTTTAAGTTTAGACCCAATTCATGCTGCAACTCCTGTTGGGTTTTATATATATATATATATACACACATATACACATACATACATACACACACACACACAAATGCATCTGTATCCCTCTTGATTTAGCATATGAACTCAGGTTGCTGCTTTGAGTTCTGACCTCAATGCTAAGAGCTGCTGCTGGTTTCTGAATAACCCAAGAAATTCAGGCCACCTGTTAAGGATTTGGGCACCAGATAAACTAAAAAAAAAAACTCCAGCGCCCAAGACAGCAAGGAGTTTTTGGATTCTCCAAATGCTTGTTCCCAAGCTGCACAAGTGAAAGCGAAATCAGTTCCAGAGTAAAGGCTGGAAGTGATTACATCTTCGCTGCAGCCTGTGAGTACCATTGCCAAAGTACTCGCAGTTGGGAAAGGTTAAGTAACTTACCTCACTCTGCTCTGCCACAGTTCATCTGCTATCTTGCCAAGGTTCTGCCTTCTGAGAATCTTAACGTGAAACAAACAAAATAATTAAGGCAGTCGTCAATGGCAGGCCACAAAAAGCCAATTTTCTAACAAATAAGAAATCCTCATCCTGCAATATTGGGAGAAACCTTACAAGCTCAGGGCCAGGCTTGTGCAAGAAAGTGACCTCTAGGGGTGAGGAAAAATGAGAAATAAGTTTTAGTTCAAGTTTTTGTGTTGCGTTTTTAAAAACGCACTATAAATGTGATTAGAGCAGAAGAATCGATTAGTGTGATGGTAAATAAATGCAAATATTGGAGTAATTCAGGTTCTAAGACATTTAGTTTTGAAGCACTACCTCTAGCCCCAAGCCCACATTGAAGAAACTACGGTAACCTGAAGATGATGGAAGAAATTCAAACTGGGCTCCACAGGGACATGCCAGCACCTTGCCTGGAAAGGACATCTGAAATTTCAGCCCCTCTCAGATTTTCCACTAACTGCTCATCCAACCCTGTGTCCAGCCTCCCATCACACGAGCAAAAAGGAACGCGCTGATGCCACAAAGTGAAACATCAACTGAAGGCTACAGGACCCAAGTCCCACGAGAGCTCCCCAGGCACCTGCAGAATCGCTTGGTAGCTGCAGTGCTGAGATCGGACCAGCCCTGACAGACATTTCTTACAAGCACAGGAACCAATTAATTCCTAGAGAGTAGAAGGAGAAAGGAAAAAAAAAAAAAAAAAAAAAAGAAATTACAGATGTCAGCACAAAGCCGCCAGACTTCAAATGAACCCTCAGGCAAGTGAAAAATCAGAAGGTTGTTCAGGCCAAAGCTTCTATTAAGCTTGCAGATTACGTACGCCTAAATAACACAGGAGAAAGGACGGAGCAGCTGACCAGCTCCACATCCAGCCAGGGCAGCCCTTGTCTCCCCTCGGGACATGTCTCTGGGCTCCCAGGCCCACCTGAGGCCCAGCCTGGTGCCCACCTGAGGCGGACGGGGAGAGCAGCCCCCTCCTTCCCGCCTGCAAACGCTGCTCAGCACGCAGGACCTTCTGGCCGAGGTGGCTCTTCTCCCCCATGTTTTTAATCCCAACACCAGATTTTCACCCCATCTGTAGTTTCCCAGTCAACTCGCTCTTGCCATCTTTGCATTTTTACCATTACCCCATCCTACATCCACGTTTCTATGGCACCTCAATTACACCCCACATTTTAATTATGCATCACCACTTGATGTCCTCCTCTTTCTTTTAATTTCCAAAATCAAACCACCTTTCTGTCTTTGCACTTCCTTGCTTTAGCTGTAGCCAATTTTTCATACAAAAAGGCCCTGGCTCTTTTTCAGATGAAATCTGTTCAAGCTCTTGACTGCAGCCTTCTACTAACGTATGCTAATGGTTACTTCCCTTTCCTTTGCCTTTTTCTCCTTGTTTTAAAAGCTCACTGACATGCAGATATACTCTGGGTGGGGTGGAGGAAAAAAAAAAA
>VXBL01004300.1:207350-247385 GCA_013400195.1 Aramus guarauna | reverse complement strand
AAAAAAAAAAAAAGACTCATTTGTATTTATTTACACCTGGATAGTTAGTTAACAGCCACAAGCAAGTCCATTCTGTGGATGTGTGTGTACATACCTTTATCGTATGGTACAGAATACAACTATCAACTCTCAACCAGAAAGGCAGTCCCTTACCATGTGAAGTTGCAGCATAAATCATTCATGAAAAGAGTTCTTAAATGTCTTCCATTTCTGAATGGCTGGAAAAGCTTGGTGTGAAGACTGTAATCAACCACCAGGAAGGAAATATTTTTGCCATCCCATCTGAGACACATTACGTGTTGTATCAGCCTTTTAACAGCATTTCAATGTTTCTGCTTACATGGCAGGAGACGTGAAGTCAGTTTAGTGTCCTCCTCTGCCTGAAAAAAAACAACTGGAGGAAGGGATTATTGTGGAAATGTGGCTGCATACTTGTCAGGTGCCGTTAGAAGAGAAGGAGGGACAGAAACCCTACCCCCAGCATCATCAGGAGGTGAAGAGAACATCCTCTAGCTAAATACAGCAACAAAAAGAGACTTTCAACACATTTTTGACAGCTAATCTGCTGCGGGAGAGGAACAGGTTCCCTGAAATATGCCTAAAGAAAGTTTGGCTCTTGTGTTCGCAATTTGAGGACTGTCAAAGTTTCACTGCAGCAGAAGGATAACTGCTATACTATACAAAGAAATACAGAGGGAAAAATAAAAATAAACCCCAAGCATCACCTGGTGATGTTAACTAATTGTCTCCTTATTGCAAACTGGAAACTAACCAAAGAAGGAGAAACAAGAGGAAAACCCAATGTTTTACAGCAATTGAGTTTAATAAACTCTGGAGGCAGCACGACACGTAGCACGTTAATGTCACTGGACACAATGCTGAAGCGTACCAGCAGTTAAATCCTCTCCTTCCCCCTCCCCAGCTTTAAGGATGACAGATTTTTAGCTCAGCATGGAGGAAAACTTAATTCAAGGTTACCAAAGCCGCAGAGCATGCAGATGCAAACCTCTCTACGGCCCCCCACTGGCACGGCAGGCTGCGAGAGGAGGGCAGGAAGAGTCCACACCATCGTATGGATTTTGCTTTGCTCTCTGCTAAACTAGCAAGAGAGACTTGCTGTAAATTGAAACTGATGTAGTGCAGCTATCAGAACATCCTATCAGTTGAACTCTGAGGTTGGGACAAATCATGAAATAATCTAATCTAACCTCCTATATAATATGCAGGCCATAAAATTTCATTTAGACTAGAGAACACCACTGTTACCAATTCCAGGCTTCATCATTTGATGGGATTGTAAACAATCTTCCTCAAATGAATTCCACGTGAAGAACAGTTGCTTCCAACAGCTCTAAACATCCTCTGATTTCATTTATACCATCTTATGTCTACTTAATTTTGAGCAGCACTTCTCACATAACAACCTCACACATCAGTCACCGGAGAAACCCACCAGCAGCAACCAAACAGATCCCCAAGCGTAAACATCCTGAGGTCAGCCAGAGCCTGAGGCAGCGTGACATTGGCACAAACACATGCGGAGGACTGCCATTGTTATTCTAAGGATATTGTGCCAGAACCACATACAATAACCTCCCGTAGTGGATTGGCAGAATCCCTTCTGGAATTTCCTAACTGGCAAAGCATGCAGTATTAGGTCTATCAGTGCAGTGAGCAGGTTAGTGGTTCAACTTAGAGGCAAAAGAAGTCTCAAAGCAACCTGTGAATACACGACCACCTTCCCTGCTACCTATTCATCTTTTTCCCACCCTATAAACCCATCCTACACACAATGGACACAAACCTCCATTGCAATGTGTCCGGCAACAGCCACAGTGCTCACAAGTGTACAAGTTCTCTGCTGAAGTCTCTGGCTCCAAATCCAGCAGAACAGAAACCTGGATCCGAGTCTCCCTTCTTTTATAAGATACCCCAGCAATTACTTACCTAAATCCTGGGAGGCACTCTGGGCACATTTTGATAAGAAATTCTGTCCAAGTCCCTCAGACACCTTTTTCTAACCAGAAATTGTTTTCCTTTCCAAGCAGTTTTTCCCCAGCGCATCTGTCATTTGGATGCTGCATCTCTGGTAGAGGCACACAAACCCCATCAAACATCAGAACAGAATCAAGACAGTAAGTGCTCAAGATGATTAGAGATAGAGAGAAAAGCTTAAGCTTTTCAATTTCAATTCCATAAAAATTGAAGGCCAAGCAAAGCAGACAACAGAAAAAGTCACCTTAAAACTATGCTGTAGGAGCTGGGCTCAGTCCTTGACTCAGGTGAGTGTTGTCCTTTCCTACTAGACTGAAATAAGGAGGCAGAATGCACCCATCTGATGCAGGTGATTGGAAATACTGATGATGTACAACCCACAATTCCACAAAATGAAAAAAAATTACATATTCAAGTTGAGAAGGGCACTGTTTTCAAAATAAAAGTTCTAATTTGTTCTCCTAATGAACCATTTAGGAGTGCTGTCCCAGCAGGGACGTCTATCCTTCCAACCAATAGATGGAGCATTTCTTCATGGAGATGTAAAAGATGAAGTAAGCAACATTTCCCATTTTAAAGAAGAATCTGTTTTTATTCAACACAGGATGGTAAATGAGTAACATTCACAATAACCAGCATTAAAAAACAACAAACAAACCCAGCAGTCATATTTAAATTTGGTTCACTACTGGTCAGTCACACACTTCTACATAAAAAATTTTGTCAGTCTTGCCCATTTCCAGATTAATGGATATCAACACCTGATACTAACAAAACACACTGTTTATTCACAGCTTGGGGGACCTTTAGGGTTCAGAAAGAAAAGCAAATCTTTATCTTTTTGTCCAACAAATTTGTAGCTGGAACTGAGATGCTGCACATTAGCAAGGAAGGAGACATAGGCACACTATGAGTCCTAACTCCCTCGGGCAATCGATGGAAGGAAGGACTCAGAGCGGCACCTCCAACATCGTCGTTATCCCACACCCAAGTCACTGCAGTGCAAAAGCAAGTCAAATAAATAAATAAATAACAGCAGCAGCCGCCCCAACAAGTAAAACATGTAAAATCCAAGACAGTTAAATATCTTTACAACCTGTAACTGTTAAATACAACTGATAGCGTTTTAACTTAAGACTTCAGCCCATAAGGAACAGCTTCGCAAAAACCTGAGCGCAGTGGAGTTTAAATTGTTTTGATAAACTAGTATGCAGCCCTATGTACCTTTTCGTGGGGAAGGGACTGACATCTTCAGCTAAAGAAGTTCTCCATCCCTTCCTCCCTCCCTCCTCACGCAGTCACTGAAGTTGTGCCAGCACAGCTGCTTTGGGGTTGCAATGTTATTTTCCACCCCCAGTCTGGCTAGCAGTCCCCCAGAGAGTCAGCCTGACCAAGCAAGGGGCAGCGTGCCATGCCACTAGGATGGAAGTCCTTTCAAGTAACATTGCTGCAGAATTCTGTGGCATTTAGCTACAGCCTGAAGTCCAAACACAGCACAGATCTACAAATGCACGTGTTGAATATCCCCTCACTGGTCTCGACGGGTTTACTCAAATGTGCGAGGTTAACCATTCATCTAGGTAACTGCAGGGTCAGAGCCTACATAGAGCATTCCCTTGCAAGGGCTTTGCTACCCTCCTTATGTCTTTGTGGGACTGAGGTCTTCCCTCTGTTCAGCAAAACAGTTAAAAAGAACCCCCACTTTCTTATACTGTTCGAGTCAAGCATACAGCATGTGCTGAATCAAACCAGTAAAGTAACTGATCAAAGACCAAAGAATTACAAAACAGCCCTGGAAATTAGGTGTTGTGCCAGCACGTGGAACATCACCAGCAGCCGATGAGAACATTTCTCCATGTTTTGCAGGACTATTTTAGAGAGTGCTGTTTTGTTAATCAAGTGTAAAGGCTACTGCATTGTTTCACAAAACTTAGAGCATAGTTCAGAACAAGACATATGCCTAGAGCTTTAATAAATACAGCTAAGAATAATACACAGTTTAGATTATCTAGCCTTCATGATCTAAGTATAAACACCTCATACAAAAAAAATCCTTTTTACTTTGTACATCTTTAAAAAAAAAATCACAGAAATATCTGCTTTGCAAAGGAGACAACTGTACAAAGAAATGATATGTTTCAAAGACATTAAACCCTCTATTTGCTGGGTAACACTAGTGACTCAAATGTTCTCTTACAACCTACCACCCAGGTAATTTTTCTTTTCTGATATAAACATATTTTGGCTCTGAATTTGAAATTCAGAACCACTCGAAATTAGCCACTTGAAAGATTTCTGGTCACTAAGGCCCTGATCTGACAACTTCCATGTGCGCACACCAGCGCTGAAACCAGGGAGCACCCACCAGAGATCACTGTGGCAACGGGCACTAGAGCAGCTCATCTGTTCAATCCTGTAGTGCTGAAGCCCGAGAGCTCGCAGTCCTCTACCACCCCAAAGGACCAATCTCTCATTTCAACCAGCCTAGAGGAGCAGCACAACAATTACTTGACGTTTGCGCAACAAGTTTGTAATGCCCTGAAAATCATTAGAGCCCCCCCCACTGGAAATTCTGACTCAGAGTCTACTTTTTGTTGCTTAGGACTCCTTTTTGCACAATCCTAATTGAGGACTAACATTCATCCAGAGAGTCTGTGAAAACTGCTAACTGCGGTACACCGCAACAGTAAATTCCATTTCAATTACCTACCAAAAGGCTGGATGTTGTCCTTGGGATTAGAAGTAGTGCTGTAGTTACAAACTAATAATACGGTGAGGTTATTATTGTTTGAGCAGCTTCAAAATACTAATAGCAGTGCATCTTAATAACCAGCTGGTATTGTCCTCTATAAAGCAATGCCCTCAATGTGTGCAAGATGACATAAGGGATACGTACTTTGCTCACTAACACTGGGACATTTCACTGCTAGACTGTCTGGTACTATTTCAACTTCCTTCTGCTCTAGCTTTGACTTGGTTTTGGAAAATACACAGTTTGGCATTTTAATTAAAAACATCCTATCAAAAGAAATAAAAAGGCACTTGGTATTTCTCTTTGGCTCAGTTCAGGCGCGCTGCTAAAACCTTCCCACAGTTCCTCTCTTCATCTGATGAATAGTTGCCATCCTGAGGTACTTATTCATGTGCAAAAATAAGAGCTCCAGGGATTTACCAGTTGCATTTCTCGCATTGCTTCCAGTAAACGTGCAAAGTTCTTCACCAAATAGATTCTCTTAAATACAGAATAATGCATTCCATGAAGTTTTTTTTCCAGGGAAGAGCTCTGATCATTTATGCAGTCCTTATTCCACATCTGGTCTCTTAACTCAGTGTTCTTTAAACCTGGGAAAGAACAGCAATCAGGCAGGAAAAGTTGAGGTGTGAGACATAACAGCCACTAACTTCACAATGCAGGATCCATCCATTGCTATGCGTTTTTCTATTCTCTGTCCATTTTACTTCTCCAAAACTACAGCTGAGGGGCCCAACTTAGATTTTGATTCTGCAGCTGTAACTCCATTGATTCAGTGGAATCACACAGGGAAGCCAGTCACCCTTTCCTTTAAGGAAATCTTTTGGAAAAAATTACATTTGAAACTATTAAGAAAACATAGAGCAAACAATGAAGTAGCATCTTATCCCACCTGAGTGCTCTATGATGAAAAACCAGGAAGATTGTATTGGGGAAAAAACAAACAGTAACTACAAGACTGTGACTGAGCAATCTGTTTTCAGATGCTTTTCAAAATAAGATGTTCTGAAGAAAAATGTTCATCATTGGAAAACGTCAAAACGAGATTACTCGTTTGAAGCAAAATTAACATCAGACAGAAATGGTCATACAGAAAACTTAACATGTTCAGTCTACATTGAGGTATTACAGGGCAAAGGCTTAGTTACGTGTTTTTAAACTGTCATTAAAGAGTAACAGCCATGCATAACACTTACAGGGTATGATCTGCGTTACACCGAAGTTCCTTCTGAATAAGACGGAGTAAGAACTGTAAAAACAGTCACAGTATCTGTGTTAATAACTATACAGATACACAAATAAACCAAGTTTCAGGTTAAGATGCACACTATTATTGAGAGTTCCTCATTAGAAACATTATCCTGTAATGCTCAATTCAGTAAAAAAACCCCAAAACCAAAACAAAACACCCAAAATATTTACAGATGCTCAGTGTTTGGAAGAGGAATTTTCACAACGAATAGGCAAGAGGAAAATAATTTCCTTTTCAAAACCCGAGAGCAATTTCTTCATAAAAACCAGAATGGTTTTCTGAAGTTACTTTACCAGCAGATGTGTAAAGAAACCAGCAGAGGGAACCCAAGACTTCAAGAAAGTATGGCAGATAGAAATTTTGGAGCATAAAAGTATTTCAACCACTATTCTGAAAAACAGCTGTGTATGTGAAGAGCTGCTGAGTGAAGTCAGTCACATTTACTCGTGTGTGTAAGATCAGGACTTTCAAGTGCACTTTAAAAGGTGTAGTAAGATGGTACCCAAGAAAGTGATTTACAAATAAAATTTGGTGACTGCCACACACATTAAAGACAGAATTTGAACTTCCAGGATTCCTCACTTTGCAGCTTTCCTTACCCTCAGAGTCTCACTGTTACAAATGGAGGTTTCTTCACTGTTAGAAGTATTGCTATTTTCAGAAGTTAAACCTAAACATTTCAAAAGTACGCGAGTGGCCAAGTGTGACAGAACTGAATATCATGCAAGACGCTAAAACCCGTCCAGGTATGTTCTAAGAAATAACAGTTGAACACAAGCATCTATATGCTGTACTGCAAAGAACAGGAAGAACAGAACAAAGAGTTACAAAAACCAGGATTTACTACAACAGCACAGCCAACCCTCTCAAAAAGCAGAGCTTTATAAAGGCATTTTAACTGATGCTGCAAAGAAACATGGGATTTTTTCATTTGTTTTTAGTAAATAAAAGGAAAAAAAAAAAGCAGAGCTTTAAGTCCGCTTGGGAAAACTACAACAGTCTCCCAAACCTCACTCTGCAGCAAGGAATACCCAATACTGAAAACAGCACAAATCAGGATTTATAAAGCTGCTTACTACCAGTGGGAACATACTTCAACTATTAAGCTTACTTAATTTATTTACTTATTTTCAGAGATTTCACATCTTAAATGTGGAAAAATTTACTTCAAAATTTGGGTTTAAGTGGAATTTAGGAAAAAAGCCTCAATCGTAACCCAAAGCAAGATCTTTTGCTTTTCTTGCGTCAGGAAAGGACAGTCTGACTAGACTCAGCATTAGCTCCTCTGCAGGAGCACAGAGCTCGGTGCAACCCCATGCAGGCGCAGGGTTTTGCATGAGCACAGCCAGTCCAGAGGAAGGTGGAAGTTCCTGAGGTGTTTCAGTCACCCTGCCCTTTCATGAGCACTTCTACCCAGGGCTTCAAAAGGAGAGGATAAGCAGGTGACACCTCAGGACATCTCTGAGGTAGTCACAGCAGCATTCTGCTCTGCTGGAGAACAAAACCGGTACAGACGCCTGCCAGGGAAATCTGTAGCAAACACAAAAACATAACCCACAGGGTAACCTACAGGCAGGTGCAGCAAGACTGACTTCAAAGGTACAGCAAGACTCGCCTTGCCTCATCTTGTGTCTTCTTTGGACTTTAAAAGCAAAGCAGGGCAAGTCAGAAGTGGAGATAAGAGAAGAAAAAGAAAAAAATCTTTTCAAATCTTCCTATCCATTATACAGGATCTTGAACAGGAGAAAAAAAAAGGAAAATGGATGTGCTCTGTACCGAGCCACCATACGTGTGTTGTGCTCTTTTTGCCTAAACGTCTGCTCCTGGTTACTGTCAAAAGTTAGGATGTCAGTCTGGCATCTAAGCTAGCACAGCAGTTTTAGGGCCCATCTGGAGAATGTGATATATTAACTTTCAACAGCTTCATTATTGCCGTGATTTTGGTGATATAGCAATGTAGCAAAACATTTGTTACTGCTTCGCTGAACCGCCTTTAAAAGAAAACAGAAGTAATTCTTCCGTGAGTGGAATCTGAGGCATCTTCTAGGTCCACAGATGAAGGTTTAACTTACAATTATGCCTGCTGCAATCTGCTCAGCCAGCAATTAACAGATGTGTATTTGCTCAGGACTTGAAGTGCATCAGAACTTATCTGCACTTTTGATTAAAATTAGATGAGAATTTCCAAATGAGCAAATTTGCTCTTTAATTGAAAATTTCCTACACAATTGGAAGTTTCTTCTAAGATGGAGCATTGATATTGCGAAAGGAAAATTTACACTTAGTTTAGCACAAAGGAAATACATACTAAACAGCATTTTTAGACTTACTAGCAAGGCACATGCATCAGCCATCATGAGCATGTAAAACACGTTGTTCCAACCAGATGGGGAAATAAGACCAGCTAAGAGAGGCCCCAAAGCCGCACCTAAAATATAATATTGATATCATCAGAATGATGCAATGTAAGATTTACTATGCTGAAAGATAGTTATCCTGAATCAGAACATCAATTTCTCCACCTAGTCAGCTCACTATTACCTTATGTATTAAAAGATCCCAAAAAGTGCAAAACATTACTGGTACAGCTGCAAGCCAATGGGAAAGCTAACATAGGAAGCTGGAAGACTAGAAGCTTAAGAAATGCCTGCCTTTGGCTCTACAAAATGCCCATCCAGTACTAAGGTGAATCCTGCTCAATTTGCCCTTCCACATACCACTGCGGAGGGCATGAATAAAATATCCCTGATGTCAGAAACAGCCCAATAGCATCTACTTTTGCTGTCTGTGCCCAGTATCAGTCTACCACCTTCTTCCTCCCTCCCTCCCTCAGGTGTGGGACCATGAGAGGTTTAAGGCTAAGTTTGCTCTACTCCCCATTTCCAAAGCTGTACCGAGTCCTGGCAAAACATGAACTGGAGAGAGCCTAGTTAATCAAAGATCCTTTGTTTTAACCCCCCACCACTAAGGCAGGCTACCTTACAGCTCCGGCTTACCTACAGATCCTGTTCCGTCAATGATCGCTGTCACCGTGGACAAGGCTCTTGCATTCCCTTTCAGGCTTTTATGGGTACCCTGAAGTGACAAAGACTGCTTAGACCCATCCTAAGCTGAACTCCAAAAAAGTCCTTACGACATCATCTAGCTCACACTCCTCCACATTAGATGTGCCGTGTGAAGATGCCTTAAATATCCTAGCTTTTATCGCTCTCAAGCGATATCTTTTATCCTCTTTTATCACTACTCAAGAAGCCTTCTACCCCATCAACTTGTTGCCTACAGTGTTCTCCTTTATTAAATCATGTTATTTAAACCACAGGAGCCAAGAAGTTTTCTGTTCCACACTGTGGATTTGAGCAACAAGGATGGTACTTCAGCTTTGCATTGTGCTGCAAGGCCCTCTTTTCCCCTGCTAATAGAGCAAAGCTCTGTGGAACAAAAGGGAAAAATTTAAAAAAAATTAAAAACTTAACTCACTCAAACAACTCACTCAAACAACTCACTCAAACAACTCACTCAAACAACTCACTCAAACAAACAACTAAAAAAAAAATTAAATCAAAACAAAAAAAGTAAATCAAAACATCACTGCTGTGATAGGAATACTGGAGTACCAGAATTATGGATATATGCTGAAATGCTAACTCAGAGAATTCTTGAGCCAAAAGCAGCTGTTCAGTCCCAATTTCAGAAGCCAGGTCTTCAGAAGAAAACAACTGATAAAGGGAGTGACTTAGTAGAAAGACAGAAAAACTGAATAGTTCAGAGAACTGCTATGACAGATAGTCCTTTATCTCCAGTACACCAAGGAGAATCCAGTCAGGTAATCGGCGATTTACATTTGCTCATGTCAGATGTTTGACTGCTGACATCCTAGGAACTGGGTGCCAACCCTCTTCCCAAGGGCCAGTTAGGGATATTGCAGTTTCAGGCCCTACTTTGTAGGTAGCAGTACCTTCAACGAGGCTAAGGATAAAATAGGCAATGCACGGTGGCCACCTTTGTCTTGCCAAGACCTCCATGCCAAGGACAGAGCTCCAGAGGACGTTTAGAGATTTCTGTCCTGCTCCTTTTTCCTATATTTAGGGAATTTATTGTTAGAGGAGTTTTGCTTCTTGCTTGGTGCCTCAGGGAACGAGGACCTTTGAAAGCAACCTTCCAAAGCCTCGCTAACGAAAGGTACCAGAGTCAATATTTTCACCTGGCATTTGTGACTGACTGACCTGATCCAGCTAGAAGCGTCAGCAACCAGAGTAACAGTACAAGAAAGGGTAGAGGGCAGCATGGACAAAAGTAAGGCTATGTGCTATGTATAGCTTTCTGCGCTGATGGGAATTAAGTCTTTGGCTCACCTCTCATGCAGACGCGGTCCCTCCCCTCCTTTAAAGATGCAAAGTATAAAAGGACAGAAAGCACCTGTACCTTGACTTTGCACGCAACCTTCACACTCACTTTGGGCTGTCATCTACAAGATTTGGGCTGTCTTGTTAGTAGGCAAGAATAATTTAGAAGCCTCTCAAGCACGACACTCACTCATACCGATACATGAACTCTAAAACCATCTCAATGGCTGAGTTCAGCACTGCCTATCCAGCTCCTTATCCCTTTGCTTTGGGACAATGCAGCCCCTTCACTGACAACCCTGCGGAAGTCAAAAGGCTCTCTCGGGAGGCCAAAGCTGCTACACTGGAAGCAGAGGGAAAGCCAAACTCACCAAGTCTGCAGAGACAGCAGTGGTGATCAGCGCATAAGGGCCGTTCACCAGGGCACCACTGATAAGCAGCATCACTGTTATAAATCAGACAAAAATGGAAAATGTAAGTTGCCTGAAAGACTTAACAGGAGACATCGCAGCCTATGGTTCTCAAGTGGTTTAATCCTTCTGTGGCTCCCCTGACCCTATTACAGAATCGGGAAAGGGGGAAAAGGAACAGGGGGAAGTCTGACCAAACTGACCCTAAGAGCAAGAGATGCTCACAGGATCCACCCATAAGCCCCTTCTCTGCTTATACAGCACCAAGCACTAGGGGCCCTAAAACTTACCTACCTAAAGGCCTCGTTGAAACACTACTTCAGCACTTGTGCTTCAATTTCTGTTTTGAGGTACCAGGTAGAAAGCCACAAGTGAATTCAGTCTATATAATAAAGTTAATGCTGCTGTCAAAGTACTAAAAGTAGTCTTTAAACACCTCCGACATTTGGCATAGGGAATATAATGAAGCCTGTGCTGACACAAGCAGCTCCATAAAGAAGACTAATGATGTTAACTAAATCACTGTTCTCATGTCACCCTTTATTCATTTTCTAGCCCCTCCTTCCTTACCCTGTAAAAAGCCTGCAAGACAAATTCTAGGGAATTTGATTCCATACTTCCTCCTCTCAGGGAAAGTATAAAATAAAAAGAAAAAAGAAAAAAAAGAAAGAGCATCAAAGGATCATAAATGAAAAGTTCACAGAAAGCCAGGCAGAAAATAATTTAAAAATACCCACCTACAGTAGCCTCAAGGCCCATTTTACTGACAGCAGAGAACATGTACAACTGTAAAGATGAAAAAATGAACATGTTGAATACCAACATATGGACTAATCCTCAGTTCCTCATTTTCCCCATGTTAATTACAAAATATCTTAGTTGGTATTATGTGAAAGCTAGTTCTAGGTTTTACTAGACCCTTTTAGACCACAGCAGAATGATTGTTTGACTGGAGACAGGAAGGAGGTAAGGGGTATGCTCCTATTCCCCAGATCCTTTCAGAATGAAGGGCTGTGTTATGAGAAGACTCAATTTTAAACTCTGAAATTGTCAGCTACAACACAGCACAGAAATTTTAGCCCTTGAGCAGCTAAAATTCTGGCTAAGAACTGAATATCAAATTTTATAAGAGAGTGATAAACTTCCTATATAATCCTATAACAAGCAATACATTAAACTTGTTTGCTTGTTTACTAAAGGCAGCCCCAATGTCTATACTTGCTCACATGCTCAATTTTTCATGCCAGCTTTTTAACTTGGCCTGAACTCTCTATATCCAAGTTAGAAGTCTGCAGAACTTCCCAAGGAATGCTGTCAAAGTGTCAGCCACAGCTGCAAGAGAGGGGTAAACTCTTACTGTGGGTGCTGCAAGCAATAACATCATTCCACAGGTTGATGCCCTCTTCTCCAGCCTGTCTGAAATCAGGCCTGCCAAAATTCCACCTGAAAGAAGAGACAGGTGCGTGAGGAAAACATTCTGTGCATGTTTTACATAAATGACATCAGTTATACTTAATGAAACCTACCCCAGATTAATAAAATAGGATACGACTTTTAATGTACACAGCAGGACAGAGTTCTTCCTCACTGTTTATTCCAACCAAATATCCAATATGACAGAGATGGGGGCAGAATAGATGGGTGGATGGGTGTGACTGAGTGAGAGAGATAAATCAGCCAGGCATCCAGATGATGATGCTTGTTTTATTGTGAGCTATACTGTCTGCATCAGCATAAAAATTTAATTATTCAGTGCTTACCTCACAAATGACAAAGGAATCATCTCGCTCTATTACTACAGTCTCCCAATTTTATCACATACAGTTATATGAGGCATCAAAGGGAAAAAAAAAAGAACAAAAAACCCCACCTGTGGCCATTTGTCTCTGTGCCCACAAAAAATACACAACTGTTCAAGCTGAGATAGTTCTGTTATGTTAGAGCAAAAGGAAGACATTTTGACAGGTGGTGTGACCAAGACTCATGGGCCAGAGCGGATGGAACTAAAAGATTCCATAATATTTGGCTCTTACAATCTGTACTGGACAGTATCACTGGTTCTTTGAGTTGTTCAACATGAAGGTATTTTGCTAGGTTTTCAACAACAAACCCAGCTCTCAACTTAGTACCTTTACTGCTACTCTTCTTCAGTGGACATAAGGCACAAGGATTAATAATATATGTAAGCCGTGTGTACCACAGCTTTTCCTGAACTGGTCTGATTAAGGATGAAATATTAATATATAAAACTTACCAAAGATTCCACCCACATCAAACAGTGTAGAAAGGTCCCCAGCTCTTTTTGCATCAAGATGCTCTAATGACAGAATAAAAACATTTGTCTCATTTCCAGACTACAAAACGTAGAAATTTCAACACTGTCTTGTCATGCTAGGATAAAGGCATCTTACAGCACGAATATTTGTTCACAGGAATAAGCTACCATAAACTGTCACTGTATATGACAAATAAGATTATATCATAACTGGGTATTCAGGGGTACAGTCTTTTGAATGCAATTACACTCACAGTAGGACATTTTACCACTTTAACTACAGATACAGTCCAAGCAATTGAACTGCTGATTGTTAAAGTCTGGACTAAAAGTATTCCCATTTGTGAATAGCCACAGATTCATAAACAGTTAACAAATGCTCATGAGGCTCTTTGCTCTGAAAGCATGATTAGTGTACATTTGGATCACTTATAGAGCCTCATCCTGGAGGCCTCCATCACATGACCAGTAATAGAATCATTAAATTACGTCTGGCAACCCTGCCTGGCACTACATGCACTGTGCAGTTTACGGGGACTATGACGAGACAGCGATTTCCTCAACTCTACTATTTGCAAATACTTACATTTAGTCTAATGTAGTTACTGATACCCTATGGGGTCAGATTTCCAAAAGAACATCAAGAAGTTGGACAACCCAGTCCTACAGTGTTAAGTGTGAAGTTTCAAAAGGAGCTGAACTTCTAAACCGCTTTGGTATTTTTTTTAAAGTCTCTGAAAGAGCAGTATGTGCTAAAACAGTGGGGTCAGTGGCACTACCATAACCTCACCAATGTCTACCACAGCAGAGATGGCAGTACTGTGACCTTTCTATTAAAAGCCTTTCAAGGTACCTAGTCCTGCAGAAATCCACACACAACAGCCTTTAGCTTAGGATCTGCAGCTCTGTGTACTTCCATAGGGTATTCAACCTGTTTGTCTCTGCTGGTTGTTACTGCCACGCTTGCCCAGCAGAGCTTTTTTGTTAGCTAGCAGTTTAAAGGTCACATCATGGCTCAGAAGATGACGAATTTTTCTGGCTAGGGAGAACTCCTTTCTCTCCACTCTACAGCACAAAACAAAAAAGCAATACTGAACAGATAAAGAAGCTAATTTAGATTTTTTGTATCCATTTTAATAAGGCACTTCAATCATGTTAAAACATTATTAGAAAGTAAACCTTTTAGATTGGGTTGCAAGAGCCAAAGGCACAGCATTGATGCTTGGAATTGTTGAAGATTCTTCTTCTGTTTGTTTTGAAAATGCCCTCTCATAATTCCAAATTCATAAAACTGAGAAATGTGTTAGTTGGTGACTTACAACTCTCTTGCTACTGTAGCAAAGAGAGCTTATTTCAGAAGCAGTAATGTTTATTTTCTTGTTTATTTCACCCTCTTATTTCCAGACGCTTTGTAGTCATAATTCTGTATCTCCTTTACTGTGATACTTACCTACATTTGTGATATAGAGGGGAAGCCAGAAGAGGAAAGTGTAGCTCACCAGCTTTGCAAACAGAAGACAAAGGGAGAACTCTATGACTCCCTGAAAGAATAAAGAAAATAGGAAGTTAGTATCTTGATAGAGGCTGCTATTTACTTTCAAAGACCATTATGAAAATGGCTTCTAAGAAGCATTTAGGCTTTTCTTTTTCTCTCAAGCATTTCCAAGAAGCATTCCTCCCCTGAGAGCACAAAGCTTACAATCAGAGCAGACTCTGGTATTTTACTTACGTGTTTTCTCTTCTCTTAATTTTACTGAATTGACCAAAGGGAGAACAGGAAGGATTTGATACTCTTTGGGAGACCTGCATCATTTATTTTCCTCAAGTAAAGAGCTTCTATATAGCTTTGTAGCAGATTTGCAGTGTATTCCAGATAAAATGGCACATTTTTGTGTTCTTAAGGTCTTTCCTTCAGATGAGACTAAGATTTCTCCCTTATTGTTTAACACTAAAAAAAGTATGTTAACCAGTATGACACAGTTCAAATCAGTATATGGTAAGAGCACACTACAGACAGGGCATATGTCTATTTAAAATACTAATTTGTTCCATCCTCTTTCCTGCTGGATATATGAAAAGTACACTTACCACACAGAGCTGCAACCAAACTAACCTATTTTCATTCCCCTCACCATCTGATAGATTTTTGTTTGAAACCGGATTTCTTAACTCCCCAGTATGGGGAGCACTGCAGTTATCAGCATGGACAACACACATACACAGCTCACTCTGCTTCACATACAGCTGTGACCCTTTCCAACAACAGGCAGGAAAAATACCACAGGTTCAGAGATTCCAGGAGACAGCAGCAGCAATTTTTCTACCCATTACTTCCACTTTGCTGCAGGAAACACAGTTCAGAGGACCAGACCAGACAGGATGAGAAGATAGAGGAATACAGTGGTTTGGTGCTGGAGATTTCCTTCCCTACCTTTACTCCTGGTCAAAATCAATTTGCATATCATTCAACTTGTGCAACCTACTGATGCTGCTAAAGCTTTAAGCTGAGAGAACATTCAAGGATTATATTCCCTAACCTAAAGGAAACTTCTTTTCCTTTTACCAGCAGTCTGAATGTTTGGGGTGTCTGAAACTTCTCAATATAAACCATACAAGAGATTTAAAAATTAAAATTTTTGAAAACAATGTTGAGGAGTGTAAAAGGGAAGCCATGGAAGGCAGTTCTGACCCAGAGAAGTGCTTGTAGGCTCAGCCAGCTATTTCATCCTTAATACTCCTGTCATTAACTAAGACCAGCAAACTTTTACATTATAGGCTGCTCTAGTATTAGTTATGATGAAGTAAAAAAAAAAAAGTGCCATTTATATAGGTACTAGTACCTAGATGCTGGTAGTTTTTAAGATGCAACCAATGAGCTTATGCTATCTGCTTACTGGGGAAGAGAGTACTCTTGTATTGATTTGCACTCCTCCTCTGAGAGGGGTACACTGTCTTGTGTACCAGACTCTGCGTTAGCCTATATACGCCAGAGCTGCCAATCAAAGCTTCTGATGCAAAGCTAATGTCATCTACCACTCCATCTAGAACTTCATGGAAAAGGAATCCTGAGGCAAAACTTAATTTTTAGAGGAACAGGCAAGAACAGCACATATACTCACAGGTATTCGCAAGGCCCCAAGGAAGCTGATAGCTGATGTCCCATGTCTACCTTCCCCAGTGACCACAGTGCTGGAGTTCAGTGACGCACCGCAATTTTCACTCTCAATAAGCAAATGCTGCATCTCTGGATCCTGCAATTTTCCCCAGCAACACAAAAACAAAGGAACAGTGCATCAAAACACATATGAAGGAATCAAATAAGTCCAAAATATTTTTTTTTCTATGTCATCTATTTTATCACAGGAAGTTACAGCTTTTAAAATCTCTTGATATGGATATACAGAGTATATATAGAGTATATACAGGATATTGAGTGGAACAAGCCTGGATGTTTATGTCTGAGTGCATACACTCCATTACAGAATCAAGTTTCTGTTCCATTGTAGAACAATTTCAAGTTGCAAAAAACACATATTAGAGTACGTTTTAATGGAACAAAACAATTTCCAGTCTTTCCTTACCCCATTACGTAAATGTGGTCTAAGTAAAACTGACAATCCACTGAGTACTAGAACACATTTCTGTGTAATAGCATGTATTATCTTCCTTCCATACAAATATTAAGCTCATTTTTCAGATACTGTAACATCATCTTATTCACCAATTTAAATACAGGCCATCTTTCTAATTGAATTATGGATGCTGACTGCTTTATGTTAAGCAATCACTTATTTTTTCACTTCTGTTTCATTTGAGCACTGCACTCCACAAATTATAAAAGCCTAGAGTTTACCAATATTACTAAAGTTGTGAATTCTGAGTTCTCTTCTAGAAGTAGGAAGGATTTTACTCTAATACTGGCTGCTAAGAATACCCGTGGAGCAAGTTATCACTCAACAGCAAGCCATAAGGATATCTAATTATTTTTATCCATCCACCACACTGAAGCGAACTCTCAGAATAGAACTGGAAATTTACATCTTACAGTTATACATAGAAAAAGAAATTCCAAGTATAAATAGTCCTCAGTACTTCTTTTCCAACTCAGAAAAAGGACAGGATATAGCTATCCTCACTTTCACCCGCTCGCTGAGAAGCTTGCCTAGCTGTGCACTTTTACTAGCTATGGATGTATTCTACATACTGTCTTCTTTCTCCTAGTCCTTGTGCATTTGAATAAAGTCCTAGTGAAGAATTAAGCCTCAAATATATATTTGGCTGTAGGTTAGTAAGGATAAAATGGCAGGCCATTCCATTTCCAGTACTTATTACACAGATGAAAACTTTCTGATTAATATTTGGTTAGGTGATGGAGGAAGAAAGGGGAAAAAAAAGAAAAAAGTCAAGCACCAGACAAATTCAATTCTGCCATTTTACACTCAGTGATGCTAAATAAATTCTGTTTTTAAAGAAGTTCATTTAGGAGATGCTAGAGAACCATCTGGGCAGCAGAGCCCAGACATTTCACATAATTTTATAAACTACCACGCAGCATCCAAAATGTTTGTACAGGATAAGATGCAGGATTTACAGGGGATCCTGCACCCTGATGAATCATTACCTAAATACAGGAAAAACATCTAGGGACCACTGACATGGCACATGAGTCATTCCATCATCATAAGTATTTATCTTCTGAACTACTGTGGCAGCTATTTTAACAGTAGCAATTCAAACCATCAGTTATTAGCACTACAAAAGAAAAAAAAGGGGGCTAGGGAAGAGGGAAGGGAGAAGAAGAGTTTAAAGAGTGAAGGTCTCCACTGGATTCAACAGAAGACACTTCTAGATGGTGTCTTAAGTGAGTTTCTCTTGTAGAATTTGCACGGCAAATTTAACCAGGATTGCCTGAAGTAATGCTGCTCATTTCTCAGACAGGTAGCTCTAAGCCTATGTAAGAAGAATGGGTTAAAGATTGAAGTGGAAGTGACCAAAGTCCAAATAACTTATTTAGCAACTCATGCTGGAAACTTTTATCAACAATATGGGATTTTTATGCTGCATGTAGCTAAATGATAAATAAAAACAGCAGTCTGTGCTTGGCAGAGATAACATTGTTCAGCCTTGCCAGCACATCATAGAGTGTGATTAGGCATATGGTGCACTCTTGATCTCTGGGGAAAGATTCATTATCCCTCAATTTTGTGTAATTTTTAAGAGGCCAACCTGACATAAGCAGTAATGAACACACAGAGGTATTCAGGTCACACAGCCAAAAAACACATTCTGCTTTCAATCACCACATATCCTGAATATTTGCTTTCTTTTTACAGTAACTGAAGAGGTCAATGAAAAAAAAAAAAAAAAAAAAAGCAGTAAAAGTTGTCATTCCAGTGCGTGTGGAGGAGACCAGCTCATAAGTGCAGAACATCTGTTGCTAGCACAGGCACAAAAGCCGACTGCTATAATCAGCTCAGTGTAACTGTAAGACAACCACTGTGAAAAGGAAAGACGTTCCACTCCACTTTGACAGGAAGAAGATTAGCTTCTGTCACTGGCAGAAAATCAGGGGGTCCTGACAGCATTGCCAGCAAGTGCCCTCATGCTTTGCTGTCCACATTGTCCCTCTGTCCTGCTCACAACACCAGCTGCAGCACCAGTCAGCGTGTGAGGGGGTGTTTTCCTGGCCCACTTGCTGTGCAGACTCTGCACAGGCTGACAGCAGAGGTACTAGCAGAGTTAGAAGAGCAATCTTTCTCTGATGATTTGCTGACTGTACGGCAGCGCTGGCTTGGTGACTTGTCTAAAGACACCTGCTGATGTTCTTATATCTTCTCCCCTTACATTCCAGCTGGTCATGAAATAATACTGCCAAATAGTTACTGAGCTGGAGACTGGTTTTGGGCAGCTCAGTATGAATGCGAATAAACTCAGTACAGAGAGGGTTTAAGCTGGACTGATGAAAATTATGAGTAAAGTGTTTCCTTAGCAAAAATTTCAAAGACTTTTAATCAACACTGATTATTATACCCTGTGAATGTTGATTATTATTCTATGGGCAAAGGATGAAAAGAACAGGAAGTTTCTATTTTCATGTAAAAGTCTGAAAGAAGCTTAAAAAAAAAAGTTATCCTCTCAGGATATGATATGCCAAGACTACTGAATACAAAGGTTCAAATGGAAATTTTCAGTTAACGTCCATCACAAGATAAAATGTCTTTTTGCTCACAAATGGGCAAATCCAGAATTCAGTTTCTAGTGAGAATTACCAGCACTTATGGTTGCAAGTTTTAAGCAAGATTTGTGTGAATAAATGCTCGTATTTAGAGCTCTCCATCTCCATGTATAATCTTTTAAGCATATACATCTATTACATTAAAAAGGGAGAGAAGTGAGACTGCAAGGACAGGACAAACACAGTACAACTAGTTTAAAGATTTCAAATGGTCTATCTTTAAAATATTTTGCAGTGCCTTACTTTTGCTGGAATGGTATGAAGATCACAAGATAAGACCAACTGAGTAAGCATGCCATTTTATTCAGCTCATTTTGCAGTATTTATGTTAGATAGTGCTTAGTTCCCTCGTCCGAAGTTACATTTGTGTATGAAGATAGACGTAGATTTCAGCATCATAAAAGGAAGAGCAATCTTTACCAATAGTAAATCTACTGTAAATACTCCATGTGAGCTTTAGGAAATCTTCTCTATTATTTTATAACAATATGTTATATTTTACCTGAGGTTTGCTGGTTTCCTTAGCATTTAAGGTTGGTGTCTGGACTCTGAATCGAGATGCACCATTCAGGAAGGTTTTAGAACTCTGGAGGAAAAAAAACCCAACAAAAAAACCCCCTCATACTTTTGTTGCTTGGTTTTTAAAAGGATTACATTAATGCTAATAATTTCTCTGCAACAAAAGTCTTTGTGCATTGTAACATAAACACAACCCCAAATGGAACATCTTTAATTTAATGACTCTGTTTTTTTTGGTTTTTAAATTTCTTACGCAGACCTATGGCAATGTACCTTAGATGCAATCACAAATTTATTTGCAGGGTAACCATACTCTTTTTCTATAGAAGCAGCATACGGAATTCAGAGCACAGTCATGCCATTCTTGGCATCTTCAGCTGCTTTTCTCTCTACTTAGTTTTCACTGACATTGCAAGCTTTGTTTTTTCTCATAGGCAGATGATCCTAGTAGCAACTACAGAAGTTCGTTTGTTTCAGGAAAACCTTGATTCTTCACTTCCCTATCCCCTTCGGATAAAAGTTTATCCATTTATCTTATGCTCACTATATTCTTCTAACCCAGAAATTGGCTGGGCTCTTGTGGGCAAGAGGGTTAACGAAGAGCCTGAGCACCTCCAGCATGCTCAATACAGAAGTGGAGGCAACAAGCTATCTTTTAGGCCCCAGATAGACCTGGTTTTTACACTTAATTGTTAACAAGTGCATTAGTGTACCAGTTGGCATCAAAATTGTGTTCATTGGAAAACCATTCTGAGATTCTTGGTCTAAAAAGATTTACCAGGGACACTAAAGTTTGTCCACCGAATTAAACATACAGCTTCAAAGTAGGTTTGCAGTCAGGTCAGGATAACCTACTGCTAACACCACAAGCGGCACTGCGCATTCCTCTGGGATGAGAAGTTTGTTTATGTGTCTAATCACACTATGGATACCACATTAAAAAAAAAACCCCAAACCAAACCAAAACCACCCCAAACACTGCCCCAAACAAAACTCTCAAAACCCACCACCACAAACCAAAGAAAAAGAATGCCCATCCTCACTGAACATTTTAAATCAAAATGAATTACTAGGTAATTCTTCCTCAACAAAAATACAAGGGTATGTATTGCAGTATGCTTTAGACAAAATGCCGCTCATCAACCAAATCCTTCTAAGGTGGCAAAAAACTTTAGGATAAACTAAAATATTTCTGCTGTTCAATGCAGAGCTGAGGCACAAATAGTCTTGGGTGTGCATTCCCCAAACATAAACAAACAAGACTCAAACCCCCAGGTCTGATAAAACAGATTTTTAAATTTTATCTTGCAGAAAATTAGGTCTTTTCAAAAATGTAATTTACAATAATCTGTGGGGAAGAAAATCCATTATCCAGAGACAAGTCATCTACATCTTTGCTCAGCAGAGTAAAAAAGACAGACTTTTTCATTTGACTGTCAAAAATAAGATTTACTTTGGTAAGGAGGAAACGTCTGGGGAAAAGGACTAGACTGAGAGGCTGCACATTTAATACTTGAACTGCTTTCTCCTTTTCAGAAGATAACAATTGCAGCCTGGTATCTTTTAAATGCACAAGCACTTTGCCACAGGAGTTCAAGAGAGCTAAGTTTACTGAAACTGCAAAGTTGGGTTAAAGAAAGTTCCTAGAACATAAAGACAGGTCTGTATGAACATGCTACAACTAACATGTTTATCTATGGGAAAAAAAAGGTACAGGGAGAAAAGATGAGAAGCAATAAAACAGTTCTAAATCATCACATTTCACAAAGGCCATTAAATCTACTCTAATTTTCATTATGAAAGTGGACCAATGCTTAATAAAGCAAACTGACTCCTCACTTGCATTTGTCATAGGTATAGCCTTTTGGAAAGTCATAGGTTAAGCCTCCAATGCTAGTATTTAAAAGCACTTCATTGTACTCAAATATTTGCTTTGAAAGAAATTTCAGATTTGTAAGTCAGCGCCAAGGTGAATACAAGCAAATGAAGCACAGCCCAAGAAATTGGTGAAAAAGAAGTAAGAACCGCGCATTCAAGGCTCTGTGCCTGGCTCTGCGTCTGTGCTTCTGGATAACTCCATGAAATCAGATTACTCACCACTACAAACTCTGTAGAAATATTGGGCTCACGATCATGCTGCAAATAAACAGTAGACCAAATTCATCCAAGATAGTGATGTAACACAGAGATGAATCTGATCTATAAATCTTAATATAAATCTACCCTAAGTCCTTCCCTTGTGTTGAGCATTTGTTTTAGCTGTGCTTAAATTTAACCAGCCTCATTCTTCCATAATAAGGTTCAGCTTTTGGCACCAGCTGGCAGAGCTGCTTGCGCCTAATTAAGACACCTACCTGTCCAAAGTGACCCACAACAGCCTTATGAGCAAAGGAAGTGTATACATTTCTTTAATGTTTTAGGAAAAAAAAAAAAAATTCTGAGTATGTGCAAAAGCACACAGGTTGTTCAGGTTGTCTCTAAAACAACTGAGCAAAAAAGGACACCCAGCATTTTATGCCTGCCAGCAAGTTCTACTCCTTGTACAACACAGCTGACATTTTTTATTCCCAGTAATAACACGGTCTATTTTACTACATGAACCTTCCTTTGATTAGCAATCAGTTTTCTTTACAGTCAGACATTGTCATTACCACATCTGCATTTGTAGGAGATCTTGCTGAACTTCTATTCTTATCTTATTAATTTCCTTAACTTCTAAAACCACCCTCCATGCAGTGAACAGAAGCTGTGAGCCCTATTCACTAAGGGTTTGGAATCCATTGTACTTTGCAGACCACACAGGTCTGAAGAGAGGTATTTCAGCAATTTGAACGGCATACAGCTTCCCAAGACAATGGCAAATCTTAATTTGACAAGGGTCCAAGGCAGGTGGGGAAGTACTTTTATAAGCTTCCTACAAGATCTGCAGATGTGCATATATAGAATAGGGAAGGAAGAAGTGATGCTTTGTAGTCTGGAGAATGAGGTTTCCAGGGAAAACAGAAGGTCAAATGCATCCCTATACAATGAGACTGTGCCTGGAGCAGTGATCTTGCTGGTGCCCTAGAGAAGATTAGGTCAAATGCTGGCCCTTTTCTCACACTGGGGGAAAGGGTGCTGAATGGAAGGGGGGGAAAAAAAGTTCCTAAAATACTAATTTTTTTAAAAAAATATCACAACAAGTAGACATTGAATGTCAAATTTTTCCATACCAGCTCCTTGAGACATATGAGCAATATACTGCCCAGAACTCTTTAGTTATGCCTTCCAGTATAAGTGTATTTGAAACAAGTAACTTTTCCTTTTATAACGCTTAACAGCAAATTATGTAAACATTATGCTCTAGGTATTATAAACTGAAACGTTCATGGGAGCATTTCTGAACCACGTAAAAGCTAAGGAAAAAAAAAAGCCTCTTCTTAGGAGTCTCTAAGAGTCATTTCAAATATTCCCATACTTGACAGAAGTTACTTTTTGGAAATGAAAGAGAATTAAATGAAAAATACAGAGCGCATTGTAAGCGCGCTGTATCTCACAGTAACAAACTAAGAATAGGATTTCCACAGACCAGTAAAAGTATTCAGAAGCTTTATTAGGAGCACTTCGTATGAGGAGAAAAACCCCCATTAACTGGTAAAGAAGAGATAACAGACTAGAAAAGTTGCCTTCAGTTACTATTCAAGAAGAAGAGAGCACTTAAAATGTAAAAAGCCATCTAGAGCAATCATCCCTGTACAATCTACCTGCAAGATTTGCAACTGAAAGGTATAGTTCACATGTACCAACATGTGCAGCCAATCTCCATATATAATTCCCTAGCAGCGGAAAACATATGTGCGATTCCCTTGAGACCTTGCTTCCAACACTTTCCCCAACAGCCCTGAAGTGCTGTCACACCTGGGAAACCTTAGGACCTTCTTTGCCGATCTCCCCCTACTATTCTTCCAAAGAACCAGCTGAAAACGTGGCAGACCTGACTGCCCACGAGTCCCTAGGAGCCAAAAGAGAAAAACCTAAAGCAGCATTTTGCTCCGGGCTCTTTGTTAGAGACAAACACGTACCAGAATCTTATGGAATGTGAAATGGAGATGAACCTGCAAGCACACTCCTAAATGAAACTGGGCTACAAATGATAATCTGTTACAAGAAGTTACAGACAGACAGTCTTCCTAATGCTCTCTTTTTTTGTTCCCTTTCCTTGGTTGTTATTTTTCTCTCATTCTATTTGGATGCCTCCCTCCTCTTGGGTCAGAGGTACACAAGGCAAGAAAGGAATCACCTCCTCATGTAGCAGCTAAAGCTTTCTAAGGCACACCTTTTCACCACTGACATGGCTTGACATTACTTGATTTTGAGTACATAATATGTCTTATGAACTTTTGTTTCAAAATCATGGGGCAAACATGTTGGTACCAGAGCTTAACCACTTCCCACCTATTCTTAAAATAGTGTTTGAACAACCTTATACTAATACTTAAAGAGAAAGCTTTAATTTTAGAAACAATTAAGAGTTATAATGGCACTAGGAAGTACACAGCAATGTTCAGCAACCCAAAGAAAGCTTAGATATTTGCACACACACACTTCAACCCTACTTCAACAATGCCTTAAGCAGTCAATTACTGATGCTGGATTTTCAAACTCTTGTGTCAACAGTTGCATTTTACCTCATGATCCAGGCAGTATGCGTTCCACAGTTTGTGTGACAGCATACTTACAGCTCAGTGAAGTTCACTACCTTACCAAAATTTAAGCCCTTGAAGTATAAGCTCTCATACAATAGCAAGATCCACTGCCTTGATGCCAGTAAAGCACGTGATCAATGTATTCTAAAAGCTCACTATTAAAAAAATAAAATAAATCATGTCTGTATAAATAGCACCTCCATCCTTGACGATTTCATAATCTGACAAGCAAGCCCTAAGCCATTGGATCCTATGTCAAATTTAGGCCTATTACAAGCAGAGGGTAGGACCATACAGTGTCCAGAGGTTCTCCCCCTTCCAACCTAAATTATTCTGTGATGCCACAAAAACTAAAGCATTGATTTGTCACGTGACCCAGTAGTTCATTGACACTATGTCAGCAAAAGAGCTGTTTGCTCTTTTACCTTCTGCAACGCCTAATACAGGGTTCTCAAACAGTGAGACACTTCTGTGGATACGATTGGCAGCTATCTCATTATACCATACCTATGCAATGAAGGCAAGAGCAGGAGATAGGTCAAAATGCTCTGAAGATGGCCAGGAAGACCAGAGGAAAGTGAGAGAACTCAAAAAAATGCTGAACAGTTTTTACTTGGTTTACTGTAGTAAGATCATCTATTCCAAAACTTTTGTTAAAACAAACTCATTCATCTCTTGATTCACATTGCTTTGATAGGAAGTAAGCTACTGGTTTACTAGTGAAGCACAGAAGACCAAACATTCGCTCAAGTATAGGTTCAGTTATAACAGCCTGGCACAAAAGGGCCATGCAGATTATCTGATTTCCAGAACTATCATAATAAACATGTGCATTAGGAGGCAACCCCCCCCTCCCCAAAATAGAAAAAGCATTCACTTACACTGGATGGTGTGCAGGAGCAACTTATATCTTTAGGATCTGAAATACAATACCATGCATAGTTAATAGTGAAAAAAAGCATAATGAATATCTCTGAAAACACTTACTGGTAGTGTAATTTACTGACAATAAACCAATAGTACAGATACCACAGAAGTAGTCCTGGTAGAAATGTGTTAACTGTAGCTTTGGGGAAAAACAAAAAGCATGCTGCATGGTAGCCTTCTCATCCTATAACCACATTACGTGCTATTCTGGCAGTCCAGCTCATTACAGCATTCTAGTTATATCTGCAGTACTTTTTACTTCCTGAGGTAGGACAGTTACAGTAAAATAAACATTCATAATAATATCTCTGAGTCTACATAGGGACAAGATGGAGTATTCCTTTTTAATTTCTAATTTAAAGTGACAAAACTTGCTCTATCAGCTGACTTTTGCATTTTGTAGCTCAGAACATGGATGCCATGGGTTGAATGGTAGCACAAAATAGACATTGCAGCCAGGTGGGACATTCTGCTAAGATACACTTGAACAATTTATGAAAACAGGGAACTAATGACAGGGTAGTGGACTAAATCCTGAAGTGTTACTGGCATGCCAGAGTCTGACTGTATAAACTCTTTAGACATACACAGGTGCTTTTCCATCTCGTGTTCTATGAAGTTCTTAAAAGTACTGGCATAGCTTGAGGAATATACTTTGCACTGAGTCATTTAGCTTAAACAGCTGGTGTTCTTCACCCATAATGAGCACTCCGTGGTTCTACCCCATTAAAGCACTTACGTTCAATAAGAAACAGGAAACAAACAATCCCCATCACAGCAATGATAACACCAGGCATCACGAAGGAGAGACCCCAGCACGAAGACACCCAATAAGCAGCAATTAAGGATCCCAAGATATTTCCCACTGAAGTGTGTGAATTCCAGATTCCCATGATCAAACCTCTCCTGCATTTAAAAAAAAAAACAAAAAACAAACCAACAAAACCCAAACATTTCTTACTATTCCAACAATAAGCATTACTATCTCGAGAAAAGTGTATCCAAAATAGCTGTGCATCTGCAATGTCAGTGAAATATCTGCAATCTTATTGTTCTTCAACTGACCACTTCTTTATGCTACAGTCTTTCATCTGGCAATTTCAAAGCACCTAAATATTAATAGAAGTGTTCTAAATACTTCTCTGTGCAGAACAGAAGTCATCCTGCATTTAATGGTGTTTAAAGGCACCACTACAGCTTGCGTATTTCTGGATAGAATTTCTTTGATAAAAACAAGTATGCAGATGTTGCATAGCATATGCATGACAATTCTGATGCTTCTGGGAATGAAAGTCCTCCTGCAGACACATTGCACCAATAATCTAATGCTTTCAGGATATGTTAGACTTACCATGCAGAAGAAAACAATCTGTACAGGATAGTTAGAGCAAATTCAGTATTTTCTGATCACATTCTGGACTTGCTAGGCCCTAGCAGAAGATAACACCTGCGCAAGCTTGGCTAACAGACATATCAAACTGCTGTCTGCCTGGAAATCCCAGATTAGACCTGCTGTAGAACAGCTGCAGCTGACCTAACGTAAACCACAAAAGCCCTGCAGAAGTCATGACAGTTAACAGGTTTTCTTTTCCCCGTAAATCATGGCAAAACTGCCTTGGCCTCAGCAGGAGGTCACCTGGAGCAACCTAATTTGAACTAAACCAAATCTTTTTCTTTGGCTGAAGACAAAAACAAGAACCAGATCACTTGACATTAAAACCAGTCCACTATGCACTCTCCTAAAAGTAAAGGCTGTTCCTTTTGTCCAAGCAAAATCTGAATAAACATATTTGTTTTGCACACACTCACCAATTCTGTTCAGTATTGCATCATGGTTATCATTCTCTGCATTTTGTAACATTCACCAAAAAGGCTGCAGGGACTATGGAAAACTAGTTTGAGCCTACATCTTCTTAACTATCCCATGATTTTATATAGAAAGCATATGCTTAATTTGTCTATGCCCTTCTCTTGAACCAATTGACAATAATATTCATTCTATGGTATGCATCTATAATGGGTGGCACTAGAATAGCATTACTACATGCATCAACCATTATCAGAGCCAATGGATTTAGCATGCAGCTCTTGCAAAATTTATGGAAAACTCCTGTATGGTGTGACAAAATAAACATTATGAGTGATGTCTATGTAGGATTATTTAAAAAAAAGAAAAAAGATGATTTAAAGAAAGTGACAAAAAGAAAGGTTAAATCAGTTGCCATCTGTATTTTCTTTTTTTAATTAAGTTTTCAAGTTTCTGTGTGTTAGAAATAAAAGACATTAGACAAAAAGATACTTTTAGAGTTACACCTTGACAACTGCTTTGAAACAGAAATGAAAACATGGGAAATTCCACAATAAAATAGCAAAACAACAGCCTTTATTAAAAGTGAGTTTAGACTGTTAATATTTGTAGGAATTATTCTTAATTCAATTCTGAAATATTTCATCTGAACAATTAAACTCTGACTGAAGAGCTACCACAGAACACCATTTTGACACAAGAGAGAATATTTCAAACTAATATATAAACTAATCAGTTCAACGAAGAAAACTCCTCTCAAGGATCTACCTAACTAGGTAGTTTCATCCCCAAAAACCACTGAAGCAAAAGACATTTAAATTGACTATAATACCACAGCGCAGAACATGTGTATTTGCACTTCCGAAACTTTGGATTACGTGTTGTTTACCTTCCTTTTCCAAACCAGTTGCCAATACATGTAACGACACTCGGCCAGCCAGTAGTTTGCACCAACCCATTAGCTATCTGAAAGTATATAAAAATAATAATAAACAAACATACCCTATAATAAGTCAGGTTCCTACACAATTCCTGCTGAGTTCTGCATTAGGAAAAGGAAGCCTACACAAATGCTTTGAATTTAGAAATTTACTAGGGGGGTTTGAAAGCATTCTTTTTCAAGAATAAACAAGTTACAATGTTTTGCAGAGGTTCTTCCTTCTACCCACATCTCTCCAATTATTTTATGATTTAAACCACAAAAAAAATTGTAATTCAATCACAAGCTTACCAAAAATCACATTGCACTGAACCGAACAGAGAAACCAATTCCCCACACTCAAACAGCAATGTAATACTTATCTCCATTTGAACATATGGCAAAGCATGTTTGCAATCAAATAAAGCAGGAAAAAAGAAAACTTTAGGGGAGACTGGATAACTTTGGACATTAACTTCAAAGGGCTTAACAGACACCTGTAAATAAACTGAGAGGAGAAACAACTTACTATATTCAGGCTGAACTATTTCAGCCTCTGTATCGCACAGATCCTAACCCTAACTCATCTCAACTTCTAAAAAGCTCCCCTTCCAGAATTGCACATTAACACAAAGGTCCCAATACAGTAATTCACGTGTACAAGGAGCATTTGAACATGCCATGAAACAACCTCACTCGACCCAACAAAATGCAATCAGGCTGGCGGTGCAAGACCACCCTTGGCATCACAGGAGTCACTGGCCACATCGAGCAGTGCGGCAGTGTCAGAGATAGTTGGCTTAACCCTAAAGGAGCCAGCAGTGACACGGGTAACCGGATGACTCTGTGAAATGGTTACAAAAGCTTGCAGTACCCGCGTTAGTATTGCTGCGTGCCATGTTGCACAATGCCATGCAAACGTGCCAGTGGTGAAAGCACTACTGCAGTAACACAGAGTAAGCAGCAGTGCAGGGTGAGACCTGACCAAAGTGACTCAGAAGTGCTAACCATGTCCTGGTCCTGACCCGAATCCCATTTTAGGTCGGTGGTAAATATTCTCGTGATGCCTGATTAGATCTACAAGTGCTCTGAAAAATCCCATACCATGAATCTCCTGTAAGGAGAAACTGCCTGTTCTCAGCCACACCAACGTGGGAGACTGTTCATCACTAGCAGTGTAAATGTAATTTTCCTGCATAGAAAGCCAGGATGCGTCACTCAGGCCTTGGCAGACTGACAAAGTAAATACATTTGTTTTAAAACTCACCCACATTTAAGCTTGCAAAGATTTGATCGCTGATTTGACACAGACTGAAACACTTTGTTTTCAAAGATTTCTTCCACTAAAAAAACATTTTTCAAACGTAAAACCTAGGGCTATCCACTCTATCATTTCTGCCTGTCATCAACAACAATGTATGCCAGCACTTACATCCTCCCATCCAACCATTAATCACTGTTTGCAACTGAAAAAAACCCCAGTACAACACTAAACAGCGCTACAGAAACTCATAGTATCTAAATAACATCATGCCTACCTGGGCCATTATGTAAAACCACAGATTATGTATATTATAGAAATAACCAAATCCAAACATTGCAGTGAAGAGTCCGCTAGCAAGCATTCCGACTGTCAGATAGTACCGGATAGGTAGCCGTTCTCCTATTATTCCACTTGGAATGTGGAAGGAAATAAAAAAAAAAAAGACAAGAATTAAAAATGAGATCATACCCCAAGCCTTCACAAATAAAGAATATTTTGTGTTCTTTAATTCTGGTTGAGGAGAAACTTCACTGGTAACTGCTGTTTTCCTTCACAGCAGCAAATGAGCATTTTTTTAGCACTTGATAGAAAACAAACAACAAACATTTCATGTTCACTAGCTGCCATGTACTGGCATCTGCACAACCATCTTTCAAGGAGATACTCACCTGGAGCACACTGGAAGTCATTTACTTACAGAGTCATTTTCCAAATGACCCGTGAAGTGGGACACATCTCCAGCCATTTACAGTGAGACTCGTCTCCCTTTCTAATGATTCTAGTTACCAAGGTTCTGGATGATTCTAGTTAACAAGGTTCTGGTTTTCGTCAATAAAAAGAAGCATCTCCAAACAGCAGCTAATATTGCACATTTTAAGATGGGTTCAGTATTATTTTTTAGGAGATGACTGCTTCTGTCCTTTGATTATAGAGAAAGCCAGGACAATCAGTTTAGTTTACATGTGTAAGTTGGAGGCTGATAAAGTTTGAGGACACGTATTCTGGCATATATTCCTCCATATTCCATACGAAGAAAAGACAGGCTAGATTGCAAGTTGGAAAGCATTCCTGTACGAGGCAGTCAGGATGGGTGCAGGTAAGAAGCCTTCTATATACCAAGCTATGATACCACTGAGGACTCAGGATGATGTGGTTTTTTTCCTCAGCAACCAAATTCTCACTCTTTTCTACCAGAAACTTTACAGTAGGAAAGGACAATATCTCAGAAGTAATACAACCTCATAAATTAACAGTAAGTGATAAAGCAGGTGTCCAAGAGAGTGAGATTTACCTTAAATACATTCCAATTGCATATGCACACAGAAACGAGTAATCCAGTGCTCCCAGTAACTGTTTGTAGTTGTTCTTATCTAAGAATAGTTTTCAAAACAAATTATCAGTTTAAATGTGCTAAAATGGCTAAAAAAACCCCCAAATCCATCATCATCTAGACTTTTAAGAAACCAGCTTAATATATATATACCTATTTTTAAAAATGGTTAAAGCCTTTTGCATTTCATTTTCCAACTACTCATACGCCATAGAGATAGAAGTCTTGTTTAAAAAACCACAGGGTTCGGCTCTGTACAGCAAATGACCATAATCATAACTAAATGGGACTTGCAGGTGGGATGGAGGGAGCAGGAGGAACTCCACCCACATAGAAACACCAAGTCTGGTCTCAAGAGACCTGAGCTCATACCAAGAAAGACTATTTGTGTATTTGCAAGGAGCCACAATTGACTTTGAGAATAAAGTCACAGTTATTAAAGCATTCCTTCTTTCAGCGTTAATCCCAGTTTGCCAGCTATGTTGCCTGAAAAACAGAGCTGAAAGAACAAGTCTAGAGTGCCATCCCAAAAGCGTAACTTTGCAATAACCTGTGCATTCATGGAAAAAGGAGGACACCAGAGCTCAAAAATCGCCATTAAGAAATGTAACTAGTGTTTTAGAGAAGCAAACTCAGTCTCCCCTTGGTCCAGGGACAAGAAACAGCAACAAAGTTTAACTGCATTCCAATACATTTAAAAACCTGTGGGACTAAATTTCAGTAGACTGATTACCGTGCAGCAGGGACTTACTGCACAGAATTTTGTCCACAGAAAATCCAGAGCTCAGATCTTTAATTATCTTTGAACAATGTAGGATTTTTTTTTTTTAATTGCTAATTAAACAAAAGTTAGAATGGATGGCTAGATAGACTGGACTAGATGGCTAGATAGATATTCTACGTCACTGATGTTCTGGGTAGTGATAAAAGTGTCAAGGAATGATTCAAAATCTCTATTAAATTCAAATACAATTAAATCTGAATTTAAATCTGAATTTAAATAGAAAAAAATATTTGCCTACTTACAATTAAGTGAAGGACCAGGTTCATAAGCTATTCAGTAAGTAGTCAATGCTATTCTGCAATAATGTCACATTTTTCTCCATTAAAATGGGGAGAAAATATTTTTTCTAGCAGATAAGGACTCTGAAAAGTTCCAATTTAGATAAACACCAAGTAATTTTATTTAAGTGATTGCTGGACATTGAATTAAAAAAGCAGAAAATTATAATGATTTTATTCTTTATCCTTTTTTTTCCCTGAATAGACATTCTAAAGACAAATCCCATTTTCTGACTGCAAATTGATCTACAGAACCATCTCATAGCTGTAACAGGTAAAATAATGTCAGTTGTTTAAGTGACTTTAAGTAGGAAAGACATCATAAGGTAAGTCACAACTTAACTTCCCTTGGAAAAAAAAATCGGTGAGAACACGGAAAACAAAACCCTCCTCCCATACACATCTCCTGAATCACTGCACACATGAAGAAGAAATAGCAAGAGGCAAATAATCTAATTAGGAGTATCAGATCATTATTATGAAAGAAAAAAACAAAACAAAAAAAACCCCATCCCTTACCAAAAGGCTCCCAGCCGCACTGAGATACATTAGATGGCTTTTTGACGGGCTGAATCTGGGCAGCATATTCTTTGTAGGAGTTGAGTTCAACTTCATGTGAACCAGTGCAATGCTTATGCAGCTCTCCCTGACACAGAAAGGAAATTTAAAAATGGAAAATTCAATTGTGACTGTTAATCCTCATACAGCAACAACTGTAACAATTCTAGCTCTCTATGAACCTGTCTCAAACCTACTGAAATCAGTAGAATTGTTAGCTGTTACTAATTGCTTGGTATTCTGCTGGGCGAAGCCAGCATTACATGAAAGATTAATTCTGTGGTTAGAAACAACATGCTATAGTGAACTGACATTTCTGATAGTGAAGAATTTTGAAATTCTTCACTAACATCAAGCTACTTTGCCCACTTTTATCAGTTATACACAATGCAGCCCTGGGGGACTTGATTTGTGTTTGGCAAGTTATACAGGCCAAAGATTAAACTAACAAACCTAGAATTGGATAATATCTTGCCACCAGCTTCACTAGCAACAGAGTCCCAAGTGTACAGACAACTATGACACTCAGCAGTACTTGAAACAGTCTTGTACACGTCAGTAGAATTTTATCACATTTGACTCATTAGTTAAGAGCATATGAATGCAAACCTGTAAACTCTTAAAATATCTATAATTAGATTAATTCAGATGAATTAAGTCTATGCAGAGCTGTTAAGCCCAAAGATTAGATGTATATGCAATATTCTAGGTGTGGTCTCGCTAAAGTTTATCAAGTAAATGTCGCTGCGTACTAGCTTTATCAGTTTTTCATCTTTTAAACCATTCCAAGTTAAAGTTTAACGCTGCCTTTCACAAAAGGAAATACTGAAAAAGATGACTACTTCCGTGTTTGACAGGAGTAGAAGGATGTTTAAACAAGGACGCGACCTTGCTTACCTTAACTATACTAATAGGTTTCCTTGATAAATGGAAGCTGGCGTACAACAAGAAAGTGAGAGAGAAAATGAAGGCTCTATACCTACAATATAAAAAAAAAGTAGTTGGAAATTATTTTATTCAAATTTACTTTTAGTACTAAGTTACATAAAAACATTACACAAGTCATTGGCAATCTTGGAAGAGTGGAAGACAACTTTTTTCCTGTTCTCTAACAGCCTGAAGAGCCACCCTAGCAGTTATGCTGCTTTACGACACCTGCTCTCATCTGGCTTTACACGGGAGCTTGGTAGCACTCGGGTATGGGCAGGACAACGCAGCAGTGCTCTGGAGTCCACAGAGCTGATCTGCCTTGTTTACAACCTTCCTTTGGGGGGTATTAAAAGGCAATTTAACATTAAATTTGCTGATAATCAGATTTCACGTTTCACCGTCTCATCCGGTTTTCTGCTATGACTAGGACATAAACGATGGCTCAGTGAACTGTCAGTTTGGCTACTGTGGGTCATTACTTCTTTCTTTCCTTACTGCTTTTAGGATTCTGCTTTACAGTTGCCTTCCTCTGTAACAACAGAAATCAGCCATTTCTAGAGATGGATGAGGGGACTGACCCTGACTGTGGGTACTGTCAGCTGGAGCACGTGAACATAAATAACCAGCTTTGGGATTAGGGAGGAATTTTCCCTTGCACCTCACTGGCATCCTTGGGTCCTTCTCTGCAGTTCATCTAAATTAAAAAGGCATCTCAAACTGTCTGTCACTGCTTACAGCATGTTTCAATTGTTTAAGAAGGAGAACATTTTGTGGATTGGTGCTTTTAACAATACACAGAGATCAGAGCGTATCTACTGGCTCTGTCTAGCCTTGATCTTAAAATAAACATCTGTAAATAAAAGTACATATTGTATCTAATATCACATGGCCTACTATGGTCCCTAATTTTTAATTAACCTTTTTCAATCATTGTCTGCCTTATAAAGGGTCTTGGTTTATAGTTCTGGCATATTCACAAAGACATTAAAAAAAAAGACTGAGTTATCCCACAAGTTGAGTTATTCACCTCCCTAACTGAAAACATCCTCACAAGTGATAAAACTGAAATGAATTTGTCCTTGCTACTCTACTAGAGTAAGCATGTGATAAAATTACTCAAATGGGAAGTGCTTGGTCTTTCATTTGTTTTGTTTTTTGTTGTGGGGTTTTTGTTTTGTTTTGGTTTTTTTTTTGTTATTCACACACAATTGACTCAGTATTCTATCTCAGAAAGCACAAGAACTGATGCCATCCAACTTCCAGAATTAGTTTTCCTAAAGCAAAGAATTTTTCATTTTGTTTTGAGGTTTTTTGTTGTTTTGGTTTGGTGTTTGTTTGTTTTTTAATATAACAGTAGCAAGAATTAAAACTGTAATTCTACAAGTCTATATTACACATCAAATTACGGAGGAGAAAATACACTTCTGGTTAAGAAGAGAAAGCTAAGCTTGAGTACCCCTCCCACCCAAGAGCTTAAAAACAAAAATCCAAAATTTATCCCTTCAAATACATACCTTGCAAAGAAAAGGACAAAAGGCTTTATTCTCTAGCACACTTGACTAGCAAGGGTCTGTCTGGGTTCCCCCAACAAAGTATCTCACTTTTTAAATGTCAGTAATATTTAAGTGTCAGCAATATTTATTTGTTATACAATTGACTATATTTTCTTGCTGTATATTTTAAGCAATGAAAAAGTAAAAATAGAGCAAGGCAACAGTATCAGTATCATCTTCCCCAGATACATCACATTGTCCAAAACAAAGATCACCACCACACTTTGAGACTTACCACTGATCTCGTGAAAATGAAGTAATGAAGTGAATCCCAGGAGGAAGCCGAGCCATCTACTCTACAGCTGGTATTAAATTTTAGGCGATGCAATTATGTATTTGTGACGACGTTAGCTGTTCTTCAGAATGCTTAACAAAGGTCCTCCCAAAGCCATACAATGATAAGCTGTTAACAAACGTGGAAGATATGCTGCTGAGTTGATCTCCCTGTAGGTTTTTTTTCTTATAGCTTCAGTCACGACATGGCAAATTCTTCACTCTGCCTTTGTTTATTGCCGATCTTCAAATAAGAGAAGCTGATAAGTAAATATTCTTATGGAGTTACTGTAATATTTTCTAATCATAATGTTTGAATCAGCAATTATCTATTTCAGAGACAAGTAATTACCATAACTAACCTTCTAGACATCGAAAATGTAATGGAGAATTTTAAGCCGATATAAATCACAGCCTTTTCTGAATTTATCATGTATCATCTATTTTGAGAAGTCAGCACAGTATAAAGCAGTGAGGACACAGGGGAAAGACGCAGTTAGAACATGATCCAAAGCCAGCTGACATCAAAACAGTCTGCTTTTGTGCCAGAAAGACTAGAAACAGGTAATTCCCCACCTTACAATGGTCTATTTTAACACACTGGAAACATTAATGAGGTTGAAATTTGTTCAAAAATGACTGTAGTGTTTTCAGCCCAGAACAGAGACTCCTCCAGCTTGAGAGTGGGTGCTGCTGAACAATGCTGCCAGCAAAACTTGACCAGCGCTCCCTCTTGCAGACTGATTTCCCTGTCCCAGTATCAGTGCTGCACAAAGCACTGCATCATCAGAAAAGTTGGAAAAGGTTAAAAAAAAAAAAGAAAAAGAAAAGTATTTTCACCACTTGAGCTCCCAACACCAGCCCATCCAGCACAAGGGAGAAGGCAGGCTTACGTGCGTACAGGACATGCAGGGAAGGGTAAGACTGTGGCAGCATCAATTCAGTTTGGTTCAAAATCTTGCAGAGTTCCTCCTGTTCGTTCAAATCTGGGCTGAAGCCCCTCAACAAAAAAAGATGCACAGCACCCTTTATTACAGGTACTGCAACAGGAACTAGCTGCACTGTTATTTCGCAGCAAGTCTGAGCCAACTGTTGAGTAACATGACAAAAGGCACTGTAGGCAAAAGGTGTGACCACAACTCATGCGTGCAAGCCAAGACTCCCTGTATGCTAACAGCAGAGCCACCCCAGCAGGATGCCAAATAACACACCAGAGTCTGCAACTTAACCTCTACCCTCCCGGTAGCCCAGTCAGTGGGCTTAACACCAGCAGCTGCCGTGCTCCTGACGGGAAACTGGTAGGATACAGACTGGCTCTCCTGGTAAACAATGGGATGCGTGCTAAAGCAAAATCTCCTTTGAAGAAAACACATCTGCCAAGACCAAGGTTTTGTCTTTACCTGGAATTTTAGAGACTGCCACAGGGCAGACAAAGGTGTGGGCCTCTCTCCTCTCATCTTTATTGCCCCATTTTACTACAGAAATCAAAACTACTCCTCCTCAGCCAGCTGAATGACAACACCAAACAGTACCTGCTGTGTCAAAGATGGCAACTTGCAAGCTTCACTATCCACATAGGCTTCTTCCCCAGGAATGGAGGAAAACTACCACCTGTTCACCTAACAGGATCTCAACAAAAGATTAAGCGTCTGCTCCTTTATGCTAACACATTTTTGTCATACCTTTATTTTTTCCAGTGTCCTGGTTCAGCTTGATACCTCCCTCCCCTAAAAGTGAATAGACTTGTTAATCTTGTTTGGCATGTTCCACCTCCTTCCCATACAGCGATGGTTCAGGTGGCTAATACATCAGAAAGCCTACCCTGAAAAACAGCTGATCCAATAAAGAATATTAACTTGCTCTGTGGCCACAAAACTGCTATGTAGGATGAATCCGAAGCAGCAGGAGCATAAAGGCAGGGGCTAAAGGTGGGACTACCCCTTACAGCCTCCACTAGCTAGTTAAGTCAGCTGAACTCCAATTTCAAACCAACAACTGCTTGTCAGTAATTTCTTGTTTGGTTGAAGTGAGCTGTGGATAGCTGCAGCGGAAGAAGAAAGGTAAGAAGAAGAAGAGGTCAGCACAGGCAGCCCAGAGTAGGAGTGAATTTTTCTTCCAGTAGTAACAGATCTATTTCAGAGTGATCTCAAACCCCATTTCCCCTCTCTCACCGTTATACCAAACACCAAAACTATTATTTAACTGACCACACTAAATGAGGTGACAGAAATACCTACTGGGAAAAAACAGAGGCCAGCAAAGAAGAAAAATCTGAGGTCATAAACATCTTTAAACAGTTCCCTTAAAACAGAACAAGACAATTCTCATTATAGAAAAGTAATTGTTTAACAGGTTACTATTGAACAGCTTTAGTGTAAGCAGAAAAAGACTTCACACATCTTACAAAAGGTTTCAACGTTAAGTGCTCACACAAGTCTGCACATCTGTGCACCTGCTGCGCAGATCATACTCACACCACCTCCTAACAGTGTATCCCTGCCATAAACCTACAGTCACAAGGCTCTAGCAAAGACGACTGGACTATCAGCAGCGTTTAGAGAACTGCACCCTAACTCTATTTGACAGGGGCTGATTTCATTTTATCTACTGCAGGCACAAACATCTGAGTTCTCATTTGCTTGTCAGCAACTTACCTCTGTCCCCATATATCCGTAAGTTCCTCTGACATTCACGTGCTTTTAATAAACAAACACAACTTCCCTCCACAAAACAAAGAAACTTGTGGCAATAAAACTTGTGTTAACAGGTTATAAAGATCACATCCTGCTGGAGATTAAACCAGATTTTAAAACCAAGCTATTCTTCAGCTACATAACTGGTAGTTTACCAATAAAACCAAGCTACATAACTGATAGTTTACCAATACGTCCTTTATATTTCCATTTTACTAATGAAGCCCAAGGACAAACTCCAATCACTCAAACAGATTTTATATTCTTTCATTTTCAGCAACTATTTTACCTGACAGTCAAAACAAATACTTTCGCTTCCTCCTTGTTGTACCTGCCACAAGGTATAAAGCAATATTCTGGTACTTACTTTGAATCCATATTTACCTTCCAAACTTTGTACTGCTTTTTCAGGCTTCTTGCTGCATTGGCTGAGACGTTGCTCCCTCCCTGTTTCAGGAAAACACAGTCACTCACAACTGGCCTTTATCACTGCAAATCCTGCAAACCTTGCCTCAGCTGTGCTGCAGCTCCTGCCTGGCCCCTGCCCCTGTCACGCACAGCTCTCCCGGAGGGCAGACATTAATTCTGCGCACGCAGAGACAGCGGGTAATGCAAGTCCTCGTCAGGGTGTCCTTAAGGGCTCAAAAAGCCTTTAGACACATACAGATCAAATGCATATTGTGCTTAATACCCAGCAGCTCTGCACCTGAGCCATGAACTGCCAAATCCATCAGCTTCGGACCTTAAATGGCCTCAGTCCTTCTGTTTAATACAGAAAGCACAAAACACTTAATCCTGGCATAACAACAGGGGACAAGAGTCCTTGTGAATACACAGTGAATCCACCCCTGCATCCCGGGACCCCGCGTTACCTCCTGCACCCCACCAGGGACTCCCGCAACACCAGATGACCCAGTGGAAGCCAGGGCGGCCGCCCAGCCTCCCTAAACGTCGAGCCAGGCCGAGGACAGCACACCCTCACCCCGCGGGGCCAGGCCGGGCGCTGGGTGACAAGCGCACGCCTCCCCCTCGGCGGGCCTTCCCCAGCGGTACGAGGTGCTGTGGCCTCCGGGAGCCCCCACTCCCACCGCAACGGGGACGTTTCCCGGCAGGTCAATGCCCGCCCAGGGCTGGTCTCTGCCTCGGGGTTACAGCCGCTCGGCGGGCTCCCGCCTCCAGCCGCGCACCCTCAGGGGTACAAGGGCACGGCTACTCCCTCCGCTACCAGCGAAACCTAAGGGTGCCCCCAAAACAATCCTCCCCGGGTCCGGGGCCTGACCCCGCCGGCTGGGGCGGAGGAAGAAGGTCTTACAGCAAGCCCAGCCTCGAAGGTATAAAATGGGGAAAGCAAGACAAAAGAGGAAGGAAAGAAAAACGGGGAGCCGGGGGCAGTGGTGGCCGGGGAGGTGAACGCCTGAGTCCCGGCAGCACCGCAGCCGCCTTCCCAACGCCTCCGGCGGAGAGCCGGCGCCGCCGCGCCCGGGATACCGCCCTCCCGATCGCCGCCCCCGAGCAGTCCCGCAGGGGAAGGGGCCGCCGCACACGCGGGAAGCGGCGGCGACGCCCCCGCTCCGCCCCCGCCGCGGGAACGGCAGGTGCACGGCCGCCCCCCCGCCCGCCGAACCTACCCGCTGTCGCTGCTCTCGCCCTCCCGCTGCCGGTAGCTTCCTGCTTCCTGCCTGGCCTGCGCCGAGCCGAGCGGAGCGGAGTTGAGCGGCCGGGCGCGGCTGCGGATCGCCGCCCGGCCGTGGGAGCTGGCGGCGGGANGCGGCGGGACCGGTCTGCCCGGGCCCCTCCCCACCGCGCCGTGGAGGAGGAGGAGGGCGCCCCGCGGCGGCGGGGCGGGCTGTGCAACGCCTGGGCTCCGCACGGCTCGGCTCGGCTCGGCGGGCAGCCGGACCCCCCGCCGGGGCGGGCCGGGCCGCGGCGTCCAGTAGGAATCGCGCTGTGGGCAGCGCGACGCGCGGAGGCTCCGGGCCGCCTCTGTAACGGGCCAGCGAAGCCTGCGAGAGGAACCGCTGCCCCCGGCCCGGCCTCCTGCGGCTCCCCGGGCCTCGCCACCGCGGGGCTGAGGGGGCGGCGGTGGCTCCTCGGCGGGGCACCACCCCCAGCCCGCCGGAGAGAGAAAAGCCGCTCCTTGAGCCGGTGCCGCCGGCCGCCCCCGCCGACCCACCTGTCACCCCGGCGGCCTCTCCCGCTTCAGAGTGGCGGCCCAGAGGCGGGGGGGGGGGCGCCCGGGGGATCCCCGGGCGG
>VXBL01004300.1:155391-203251 GCA_013400195.1 Aramus guarauna | reverse complement strand
GGGGGAGAAGGCAGTAAAACTGCCTCCAGGTCTCCTACATAAACATAGACATTGCTATAACTCCAGGAGACACTTAGGAATAACGGCATTTATTTGAACCCTATGAGTTGCCTATCAGTCTCCTGTTGCATTCAGAAAAATGACATCAGTGGTGCTGACAGTACGCTCGCTACTCTGACTCATCCCAGGGGTGGTGACTGGGACTGTTAAATCACCTCGTGCCATCTAAAGAAAGATCCGTAAAAAAAGTGGTTATAGCAACAGTGGTGTCTGTTGGGGAAGGATCTACGGGAGGGAGTCCTGGGCAGAGCGCATGTGACCTGTTGCTGCAGGGCCCAGCAGCCCCTGCAGCTAGGATGGGGGTTCCCTGGTTAGAGACCCAGATCAGCTCCCGTACCTTCAGCCACTTGCTCTCGGAAAAATGAACAAGAATGTACTGAGAATACAGATTTAAAAAAAAACCAAGCCAAACACAACCAAGCTCTATTATTATAAATGGCATCTGTAAAACAATATATAGACCATCTTTCATTACAAAAGAAGAACAACTATTCTGAGGAACTGATCTTGAAGAATTTAGTGGGAAATGGGAGTTTCTCTTGTTATTTTGCTCTTATTTCTACTCTTCTTAAATTGCCTTGAGAGCTGAGTGGAAGTGCAAGAAAAGGCTACAGAAATGATTGCTGAGGAGTAAATAGATTGAAATAGGCTGGTAGACTACTGATAGATTTCATTTCTCCATGCTTGCAAACTTGATCACTGGAAGGTAGTTACATGACAAGGGAGGACTGAGGCACATTTTAATAGAAATCAAATACCAGAACAGTTACAAATACCACGGTAGAAGAGAAAGCAGACCAGAACAGAGAGCTTACACTAAAGCAATTGCCTTGCAAGTCATGTATAAGAAGATGAAGTACGAAGGTATTCAAGCTGACAGGAATGAGGAGCCAGCAAATTAGTCCCATTTACCCCAGTCAGTTCATTCTTCTCTATTAAATTCATTCTGAGTTACCAGGTTAGGACTTCAGATGGTATAGAAAAAAAGATTTGGCTCCTTTAGCTTTATGTCATTACAAGCTGTGCCTAAATAAAGAAGCTTAAGTTTGGGGTTTTGTTTATTTAATGAAACAAAACCCTCTTCCAGAGATAAGTAGAGAAAAATGTAATATTAACACTGCTTTATCCGCATACTGACCATATGATTTTTTTTTTATCTCATGAATGCCAACTGCTTTCTTGGTAGCAGTAGCAACACTGACTGTCATAAAAGTATTGAGAAAAGACATTACTAACAATTTCCTAAATGGAATAGAAGTGACCCGTATATATCCCTATTGCACTTCAGTGGAAAAGGAGACCCCTTAAGTAGAAGAAAAACTTGACAATTTTCCCATATGTCTGAAGGATACAATGTGCTCTGGACTTCGAAATGAGCAGTAAGGCTAGAGAAGTGGAAGGCAGGGTATAAATACAGCAGAATGCTTTCCCTTGGATAATTTGCAGGAGGGAATGGAAAGGTTATATTTAGCCAAGATGCAAAAAAGTATTACCAGTATTTCAAGAATGGCCTTCATATGAACTTTTCTTTCCTAATCATCCTGCCTTCAGGATACCCCAATGTTAACTGTACTTGGAAGAGGCACTTGTAAACTGAGTGGCTAGAAAGGTCATTTACTTGTTTTTCTGGCTTAGTTATGAGGACAAAAAGAGGTTATTTTTACTTGGCATACAAACATACTAAACAGCTTTCATTTTGCCTGTAAAGGGCTTAAAAAGAGCTGTGCAGAGAGAAGTTCCTGTTTCGCAAAGTATTTTGACATTTCAGAATCTGGCTTCTTTCTGAATTGGAGGGAAAAAACCCAATACATGGAAGTTCGTGACAGTAAATTTCACTTTTTCCACTGTTTGCTCCCATAATCTAAGAAAGTATTTTGAATTCTTTAAGTGTGTATGGTAGTATATATTGCAGAATAATAAAAAGACCTGAAATGTATACTCTCAAACAAGAAACTCCCCTTTAGATATTATTTTAATTCCCTAATCCCACAGTTTTCCTCCAAAAGGTTGATGAAATCAACCTGGTTTGTATTTAAATTTCAGGAGGAAGAGAGCAGATTTCATTAAGTTTTTCCTGACAACTCCAGTTTACACTTTGCTAGGATCTGATACTGACCATGCAGTACCCTAGACTGTGGTTTTAGCTTTTATAAGGACAAAGTTGTAAATTGTTATATTCTAAGCGATAACAAAATATTTCCCTACAGATTTCTGTTCTTTAAGATCCTTTCAAAAGCTATAAGCTTGCCCAGGTCTGCCCTACCAAAAGCAATAAATGGTCATTTGCATCTCTAATTTAGCCCGGAGCAAAATTCAGACTGACTTGGCCCAAGAACTGGCCCTCACAAAGTAACCAGCTCTGTCAGTAATGACTGACCAGCATGTGAAGGGAGGAAACCAACCTGTGAATCAGGAAATGACCTCCGCTCTCCCTATTAATTTTGATGGCAGAATTTGAAAAGGCAGCTCCCTAGGGCCATATCACTAGCCGGGTGCAGAAAATCTGGTTCACAGAGGCATTGCCCCTGGGAGAAGGATGCATGGCAGGACGGAGCTCCTAGAGGGCAGGAATGCCAAAAGGCACCTAATGTGAATTAAGGAGCATGCCACCTTTACCACACCAGAGGTAACCTGTGCACCCTGCTGTATTTTTAGTACCCCTTTGAAGGGAGACACTGATTGCAATGTAGAGGCAAACAAGCAGTACTGCTGTTTCTAACGTTCATGGTGCAACGTGTTTTCAGAGCTTGGTCAGTGCTGGAAGGAGCCCCCGAGGCCCAACCTGGCACAGCAGCATTTTCCCTGCAAAATCTCTCTGCACTGCCAAAAGTCTCCCCACTCCTAACACAGGGTAAAGTCCAATGAGAGCTGGGAGCACAGCAAGCTCTAAAAGTGCCTTTTGGCCATTCCTCCCTACAGAGGAGCTCTCTGGCTAAATTCAAAGTGAGGACCTACAAATCTGGAGGTGCCTTACGGGGTCCTGTGCCTGGCAGCCTTTTGCTTTTTGTGTCACTGTCTTTCCTGGTTTGTAAGCACCTCCGGCAGCAACGGCGGGGGCTGTTTCTCTGGACCTCTTTGTCTCTACAGGGCTTCTGCTCGTACTGCAAACAAGGAGGTTCTCCAGGGCAGCTCGCAGCTATGGCAGCTTCTGCCCTCTCCTGCCAAGGGTGACTGGCACTCGGTGCCGGCAGCTGAGCCAGCAGTAAGAACAGAGCAGATAATCAGCACATCCACTAACTCTCTCAAGCTGTTTACCAAATGAAATTTATGTACAAGAGCAGCAGGACCTTAAGAATATTTATGGTATTATGCTGGACTTTTGACAGAAAAAGAACAAGAGAAGAAGGATGATAACAGTCCTTCTTTCAACAGTAAAATACTTAAAGCTTAGCATTAATCTGACATTGAAAGACGCAAATGCAGCCGGAAGACCAGAAACTACAAAATATATCCTCCTTGCCATTAATTTTATGCATCCACATAAAACAGTTTCTTGGTATAGAAAACTTTAAATGATGCCTCCCTCATTTAGGTCAAACTATGCGATCCCAACATACAGACATTTGTGCTATCTGCCATTTCTAGGTTCAGAGCAGTTTAAATTTTATAAAGAAATAGTTTGTGGCTGTTTGCCAAGAAAAGTGAACTGTTCCTCCTTCAGACCCTTTCCGACTTCAGGACTCTGAGAAATACGTTGGGCAGGAGGAGTAAGTGATCATGAAGAGCAGTGTATCTGATGGCTTGTCACTGCATCCTGTTTGTGTCACAGCTGTCCCCTGGATTACGTCGACGTTGAAGCCAAAAGACATATCCATTTATTTTTGTCATTGAGTTTAACAGGGAGCACCTCTGTAGGCATCCAGAACATATTTTCCCTTACAACTCTGAGCAACAGTGTCTGTTTAGAATTAGTATGCCAGTCACTGACTAAGTAACCAGTTTTATAATTAGAGACATTATGTTATCATAGATAAAAGAATTTAGCCAATTTAGGTGAAAGAAGAAACTGAGGCATCATCAAGAGTGAGAAAGGAGGAAATGAGCAGACTGTGTTTCAGGTAACATGTACTCATATCCAGTTCTGCAGGAGGTAAGCAATTGGAGCAGTAGTTTGCATACTCTGCAGTTTCTTATTAACAGTACAGCCATTATGCAAATTAGGCTTCCCTAGTCAAATGCTGGAGATATGCAGGAAAGTGAAATAACCAATTTTGAGTTAATAAATGCATAGCTTCTTAAAGCTCTGCCAGCTAATAAAATTTAGTTTCAGTGCTCTTGAAACAGAAAGCACTCTCTGGGTGTTAGCTCAGAAGCCCAAACGCTTCCTATGAGCTAAGAACGTGGCGGTATTTAGCAATAGTTCTCTTTCATTTTCATCTTTGCCCAACTGAAAACAGAAAGACACATGTACAAAGTAAGTGACACATCTTAATAAATAAATACTACTTCTTTATTTATTATCTACACACTGGCTGTTTAGATTCCTGCCTATAAAAACTAAGAAAATTACCTGAATATATGGTGTATCTTTGTATAGAGATGACCCTGGTTTTCTTCTGGTTTGTGTGGTGAAGCTTTGACCTAGGGTTTAAGGTGACCTCCACCACGTTTTCCAACCACGGCCCACTCCTTTTGCTGCCTACCTCAGAGGTGTCACCTCCTCTGCCCAGTGCTTAGTTAGCTGACTGCTTTTCACCACGCATATCCTCGCACGGCTCCTCTTGTGAAACCTCGGCCATTAAATTGCTGGGCAAAGTGACAGTGAGGTGATTCGCCTGAGTCCTGTATCACTGGCTGGCTCCAAGTTCTGCCGAGCTCCTGCAAGCACTGTGAAGCTGCTGCTTTGCAGAGGAGTCAAGTATCACTTGCATTCTGCAAGTCAAGCCATCCTCAACATCTGCAGGAGGTGGGCAAGACCCGTAATGCTGTCACCATCGACTCCCTTAGCCAATGTAGATTTTCAGGGCATTTTCCTCTGCAAAGAATAACAAAGCACTACCTTGCATTGAGGCAAATAAGATCTTTTTAAACAGTGACTGTTTTTGAATACTGTAGCTCACATATGAAACATAAAGAAATGCTACATAAAATACAAAGCAGGAGTTTTCCATTTGGGGTATTATTAATGATTAATATGGACTGAGGGTGGCTATGACGTACTATCCTCTCTCCTGTTCCTTGTGAGCTACTCCCTTCCTCTCTTCTCGGCCTTTTGAGAAAGGACAGCCCTCCTCTTACCTCCCTGCATTGATTTAGCTGTACTCATATTAGTATGGGAGGCTCTTGACTGGCTGAGGTGACTAAACTTGTCATCAAAGTTAGGCAGAACACTGCTGAGGCTGACTGAGTAGACGAGTTTGCAGAAAAGTCAGAATACAGAGAATTTCATACATATTAAGTTCATTAAGAATTACCATTACTAAAAGGAGAGGAAAAAAAAAATAGTGGAAGTAGTTGTCTGTGTGAAAGCAGAAGATGTTTAAGTCATGTAAAAACCTGACTCATTGTTCTGTTCTCTCGTTAGTAACTCTGCTAGAACTGCAGAGCTCCCCTGTTAACCACAGCAGTTAGTGCAATTTTGAAAAAATAACAGCAGAGATAACTTGCACTCCCTTCATTCATTTATGCAGAAACACAGGATTTCCCATGCCAGATCACACAGGTGTTTGATGACTTCCAGTGCCTAAGCTCCAGCAGCAATCAGTGACAGAGCATTTCCCCACCTCTGTCCTGACCCCTGAATTACCCATATGGACTGTTCTGCATAGAAAAGGGAGGAATCTCTTCAGATCACCCCGAAATGCAGAGCCTGATCGCTAACAGCATGACAGTGCCCCAAGCGGGTCAGTGACAGCCCAAGCACGTTTCTGTGACGCCTCTTGAGGAGTACACGTGGGTCCTCTGCATCCAGCCGCGCCATCAGACATGCACCATCAAGCCAGCTGTAGAAATCCTGTGGGACTTCAGAAACTGGAGGTGAATGCTGTTCCTTCTGGCTCCAGTTTAAAGGAGGGTGCTGAATTTCCGGTGGGATTCACCAGGCTGCGCAGGAGGAACTCGTCTGGTCTGTTGAGCAGGTGAATGAGACTCATCATTGGGCTGAAACCTTAAGGTTAAACAAAAAGGTAAGATTCATGGATTGGAATTTCTAAACATTATTAAACCTGACAGGAAAAAAAAATCTAGATGCAGGAATGGTTTTAAAAGGAAAACTGTTTACAGGCCAAATCAGCCAAACTACTGGTAGCTCTCAGAAGACTGAGGGATCTCAGGTCACATCTTAATTGTCACCAGCCTGTTTCACGACACTAACCGTACAGGTCGGGAAAAGCTAAGCGCAAGAAGCAGAAGGGAGATGAGTGCCGGGGAAAGGCCGGCATCCCACACCGCCGAGCGTTTATTAACACGACACTCCTCTGCCGGTTGCCGCACCCCTCCCAGGACTTCCGCGCCGAGAGCCAGCAGGCAGCCCGAGAGGCCCCCAGGGGAGGCGGGGTGCACCGCTTTCGGAAACAAGCGCAGGCTCCCGCCGCTTCTCCTCAGGGGCGAGACGGCGGGGCGGGACCCTCTCCCCGCTCCCCGCCCGCCGCCTCAGTGAGGGGCGGGGCCGGCCGTTGCTCTCAGCACCCGGGACAGCAGCGCGAGCCCCCGCGCGCCCCGCCCTCCCCCGCGCGCCTTGGTTGCCACGGTGAGGGCGACGCTGCGGCCATGTCGGACCTGGGCTCAGAGGAGGCTGAGGAGATCGAGGCCGATTTGGGGGTCCGCCGGGGGCAGTCGGGGTGCCGCTGGCGGCTCAGCAGCACGGGCGGAGGCTGCCCTAAGCCGTCTCCCGGCCCCTGCTGCGGCGGGAGGCCCAGCTCCGCTGGGAGCATCCGCCCCTGAGGGCGCTGGGGAGGAGCGGGGCGGGAAGCGGCTCACGGCCACGGGCGCCTCGGGCACAGAGTGGGGGAGCGCCAGCGGGGAAGGGAAGAGCGAACGTTACCGCTCACGGGGGCTTAGATACGGTACGCCGGCCGTGCTGAGCTGGGAGAGCTGCCGAGGCGCTTCGTCGGTGGGCACAGGAGTTTCGAAAGTACCATTCCAGTTGAGACCCGCCTAACTTTCTCCACTGGATGAAAAGAAACCATCCATACTTCCCAGCAGTGTGTCGGGAAGGAAGGAAAGCCTCTGGGTGCCAGGATCTGATGAAAGTGCATAAGTGGTACATCTGTTGGCCAGGTGCTCCTGCAGTCTCTGACTCAAGCCAAATTGGAGCAGTTTTGAGCAAATACCTGCTTTTCTCTGTCTAAAGAGGTTAGATTCAGTCAGGTCTAGCCCGCTTAAATAATTTATTTTTCACATTTGATCAGGAGTACGATGGTGAACGCAATTCAGAAGGGGAGCGACATGGACGTGGAAAAGCCCGTCTACCCAATGGTGATACATACGATGGAGAATATGAGCACGGTTTCAGAAGTGGACGGGTAAGAGTGACAGAAGACAGTGGTTGTGCTTGTATTTCAGCAATTGTCTTAGTTTGGGCACTGTATTGAACCCAGAGTGAGAACTGACAAGTATTTTATCTATACCAATTATGTTTCAGGGGACCTACAGATTTAGAAGTGGTGCTTACTACACTGGAGAATATCTTCAAAACAAAAAGCATGGCCAGGGTACTTTTTTTTATCCAGATGGATCAAAATATGAAGGTAAAACACTGAACACAGTTGCAAGGATTTCTGTAACTGAAAGGACACATTCCCTCTTCACCCCCCACCCCCAAATGCAAGGAGGTAGTGAGTTGGCGAATGTACTATTTTAAGAAGATAAATTTGCTATGAAATGTTTTTCTTTTATTCCTTTTTTACTACAAGCTCTGAGAAGTGTGGTTTTTATTTATGGGGATTCATGTACATTATTGTGAGAAGTGTGGTATTTAGTAGCAGTTTATTCTTGTCATGTCCTCCTTTCAAGTGGGATGTTCCCAGTCCTGAAAAATATTAACTATCTTTTACATATCAGTGCAATCTTGGTAGAGGACAGTATAGTTACTTATTTCTGAATGATGATTAGAACCACAGATGTGTTCCATACAAATTACTTTAGGACTTTATTAGGTCCACCCTTAAAAAAATAGTCTACTGATTAGAGCACTTATTCAGGGACTGGGATGCCTCTGTGATTTTATTTATTTATATATTTCTTTTAAATTTGAATAGAAGAGTAATTAAGACATACAATCTAGCATCCTTTTGGGTTTGTATGTCCTTTAACTGACAGAACAATTTTAGCAAATGAGTCAAACTAAAGTAGTCCCTCTTTTTATTTGAGTGTAAATATCATATTATCGAATGGAACTGTAATACATTAGCAAATTTAAAGATAGGAGCAGGATGTTACATGGCTTCTTGTGTTCACAGTGCTAGTAGAGAATGATAATGGAAGCATGTGATGAACAAAATGAAAGGGAGGTCAGGAAGCTGCATAAATATGTGCGGACAGGGTCAGACAAGGAAGAGCAAGGGCTTAGAGTAAGGAAAGGTGTAAGGAATCACAATGGTGTCATAGCTTTCTTTTCCTTCTCTAATAATTCAATATTTACAAACTGACCACTGTAGCACACAATGAAATAAACCATGTCTCACTCTGTTTTTATCTTATTTTTGTTAAAGGTGACTGGGTGAATGACCAGAGACATGGCTATGGAGAGTATACGTATGCAAATGGAGACACCTATACTGGCGAATGGTTTAACCACAACAGGTTTGTTTCATTCTTACAGTGGTGTTTCAAGTCACCCAATGGCATTAAAATGTAAACGTTATTTTCAAAGCACAGCTGGCTGCAGCAAATCAAGTGCTATTGAATGACCTTGGCAATTTAGTCTGACTTGAGTCATTTCAGCTACTTAAATAATGCAGTTTTAATACCTTAAATATATCCACATCATAAATTCTTCATATTCATTAAAATAAAGCAAAATTATAATTTTCTCCTTAGGCATGGGCAAGGTACATATGTCTATAAAGACACAGGATCTAAGTATGTTGGTGGTTGGGTAAATGGAAACCAGGAAGGAGAAGCTGAAGTTATCCACCTAAACCATAGATTTAAGGGCAAGTTTTTGAACGGAAATGTAAGTGTGCTGGAAAACTCTCTATTCATCTGAACAGTTAGCATGGAAATGTCTTAATATGATCTGTTTCAACTTAAAATAAGAAGCTAGGCTCCTGATCTTTTGTAGTTTTTCTTGTACCATAAGTAAAACATCAGAAATGGAATTAAATCTGTAGGACAGAACACCCAAGTTTCTCTGCAACTGTGCTTTCAAACTATATTGTTATAGACTTTCGTACGAGTTTTGTAGTAAAGCATATTTTACATTTATATGCTGAGAATGTATAACTTTATAGTTCTGCTGACTTTTTTGTATCTTTGCACAGCCTGTAGGTCGTGGCAAATATGTCTTTGATATTGGATGTGAACAGCATGGTGAATACATACAATCAGAGCAGGTAAAGGAAATGGTGCAAATTATACTAAATATCAGAGAATTCAGTAAACCAAATCCATTGTTGAGTAATCTATAAAATGCCATCTAGACACTGATGTTAAAGCAGATCTAACCAGTCACAAATGGATAGAAACTCATGCATTCTTCAGAATTAAATGAGGGAGGTTTCATTTTGCTTTTTTCTTTACCTTCTCTACCATGTAAGCTTTGGCAAGTACAAGGTGTGATTTTTGCACTATTTGCAGACAGGAGTTCTTTCTGCTTAAAGTTTAGAAAAATCAGGACCTTCCCAAAACATTTGAATTTCAAACCACAGAAGAATGTAGATGTATTTGTCTGTACATTTAGTATGTATTCTACTTTGTTCTGAACACCAGAAACCAAAAATATTTCTTATATTTCTGAATTGCTTGATGCTATGTGTACTAATGGTAATTTCCAGCAGATTCATGTTTTGGAAATATGTCCCATTGTTGTCCTGGTCCTATTAGGAGCTTAATATCCACAGGTCCTAATAATTGCAGTGAGCACCTGGGATCAGGGCCTGGTTTTCCTTGTCCTTCATGCATAAATGTTTTGAAACGTTTCTGATTAATATGGTGCAAAATAGCTATAGAAATAAGAAATATATCTTAATATTACTGTTTTGACTTCAGAAAAATATGCCACATTTTAGCTTAGAGTTTGCTACCTCACATTAGTTTCCATTACATATTCTTTGAAAATTCTCCAGTGCAGCCATTGTTTCTTAAGACAAGGACAAAACAGTAATAATAAAATAATCCTCTCATTAGTGATAGAGATTTGCAAAACATGGAGACTGTTTTGGGTTTTTTTGACTAAAAGCAAGAGATCCTCAAATTAAGTATCAGATTCATATGAATATCCAAAGTGATGGGTATCTAGTATCTTTAGTTCAGTTGGGAATTGTTGGATGTGCTGATTTTGGAATAGTGGGCCATTGATATGAGAATTTAAACATGAACTTAAGAACTCAAGGTTAAGCACTCAGCTTCTGAAAATGATTACTCAGGAACAATAATTTCTTCTCATGTGAATACTGTAGTGACTGTGTAAGGGAAGAGACAGTGATGTCACTAAAGTAAGACTAAATTTTGCCTTTTTGCTTTAGCTGAAGTGTGTGCAGAACAAGGCCATTTAAAATAAATAAAAGAAATCAGCTCGCAATGCAGTTAATGATTCCATTACTAAGATTCCTTTGTATTTGGATAAAATAAAGCATGATTTTTTAAATTAAAAAAAAAATCTTCAAATTTCAGAAACATAAGCTTTTTGCAGTACCTTACTGCTTCCTAGATCCATTCCAAGGTCTCCCCTAAGCAAAGAATGAGGCAGAAAGAGATGTTTCACCACTCTGATAGACAGTGTAGCATCTACCAGACAGAGCATCAGGTCTTACTTGCTGCTGTTACACTGTAGAGAGGCACAGAAGAGGAGACATAGTGAATAGGCCCCTTACAGCCATTCTGTTTAAGGGGGAGACAAAATTATACCTCAGAGAAAGCAAGCTGGCAAGCCTTGATTATCAGTAATAGTCAATTGACTTCATCAATGTTCAAAGGGTAGTTCTCTTCCAAGATTTGTGGCTGTTAAAGTTCCTCCACCCGTAAATACTTTAAAAGGCCATGCCATTGCCATTTTGATCCCAGATAAAGAGGTTTTAGTACATAAAACCATCATCTTAGTTACTCCCTTAATACCTGTAAGACGAGATGCTGGATTTCATAGGCTGTCTTCTAGGATAAAGGAGAAGAAGAGGAGGAACCCTTATTACTTGCTGCACCAAAATGGAAAGCATCAGAAATTACCAAATTAACACTCTGGACTCCCCATGGGGAAAACCCACCTTCTCCCAGAGAAGCATGCCTAGTGACAGCAGCAGAAGCAGTGGAAGAAAGAGCAGCGGCAGGAATAACTGAAGAGGAGAAAATACCATCAATTGCAGGTTTGTTCTGCTGGACGGCTCGCAACTCCATGCTTTGACTATCCCCTGAAACCGTGTTTTTCAGGTTTAATATCAAGTGGTGCAAGAGGGTTTTTGGTTTTGTTGTTTGGGTTTTTTTTCCTTATAATTTACCACATATCGAATGCTAGGAACTTCCAAGTCTGTTCATAAACTGCACCATCTATATATGTCTGGTTTATCTCACATAGCATGTTGTTTGTTTGGTCCTTGTTACTCCTCGAGGAGCATAGGGCTGCAACAACACTATGCCACCAAACCCGGTGGGATAATGTTGTTGCAATTTCTGTAACAGATTTTGTTTTTTACATGATTGGGTTGTTAGCCCAAAACAAAATCCCCAACCTGGAGGGCCAGGGTGCAACATTTTAGTCTGGCCCGACAAGGCACGCAAGCCACCACACCACGACAAGGTAAGTTGCACCAACTAGTGGTGAATCTCACATAGCATAATGAGATACAATTGTCTGGGGAAGCAGGTGAATCATTGAAAACAATAGCTGGGTGCAAATTTGTAAAATAAATTTTCTTCGGTATTTCTAATTTCCATATTTCAGTCACTGACGAATCTGCTGAGGGTAGGGATGATGAGCCTTCTCTTCATGAAGTATCCAGTGAAGTTTTTAGCACAGAAAGGGATGCAGGAGAGGAAGACAAGGGAAGCAGAGAGGAAGAAGAAAACAAAGATGAGGAGGATCAAGGTGAGGAATGGGGCATACATTGTCCTTCTTCAGCTAGCAATCAGGGTTTGAAATGAGGTATGTCAATCAGCTGAAGTCATGCTGCTGCTGCGAGATCCATTACCAAGCTGAAAAGACCATGGGAATCTCTACCTTTCGTAAGGGGGGTCAGTCCTCTGTAGATGTAAACTGGTTTTGAGTAGTCCAGTTCATATACTGTAACAGTACAAATTAGAAGTGACACTTGTGTACAGCATTATCTATGCATGCACAGTTGACAGCACTTGCAGAGCTGAATTTGTAAATGATTGCATTTGCAAACATTTTTTGTACAAAAATGAGAGAGAAGATTTCAGATCTGGGGAAATTCAGGGGGTTTTGAGCACTCCACTTTTCTTTCATGAATGGGACTGTGTATTCTTATTCTCTCCACTGAAGTTAAAAAAGCAGGCAAAAGAAATCTGAAAAAACCCAAATTTTAGGTGTTGTTATGCATTATGGTTTGAACAGTCTCTGGTTGATTTGTTTCTCCTACAAAGTAAAGAGATTTGGAATTCAGATGCTCAGGTTTTCTTCCAGGCAGTTCAGAAGCCTATTTTAAATACAAAACTACTAAGAAGCAACCAAAGGATGCATCTATTTTACTCATACTTAGCCTACAGGCCTCCACCTAATTCTGTTGTTTGTATTTGTTAAGCGTTAACATTTACAAGCTTACATATCTGATGTATGAAAACATAAGATAAATTTATCCATTTTTGTAATCAGTCCATTTTGCAATAAATCAAAGCAAAGCACTATCCATAGGCAAAAGAATATCCAGAAAGACTATTAAACCACGTGAAAATGCCTGGAGGTATACACTAAACATTTAGGTCAGCTCTTGAAATTCTCGTAGTGTATTTCCTCTCATTTGTTACCCATCACCTCTGAAGGTGCTGTATTGCTTCAGGGCAGACTAGCCAGCTAGCTGATCTGGTGTGTAGGACTGACATCTTACAGGGCTTGGATCAGATCCAGCAGAAATCTCAGCAGGTTTCCTGCATAGCTCTGCTTTGGATTTGGCAAAAGTTCATTGAGCCTGCTTTGTCTCAAAGTCTCTTGGACTCAAATAACCATTGGACTGAACTTGATTCTAATAAATTTTCTGGCCTACCACGATGAAGCAGTTCTGGTATCCCCACTGGGTCTTTTTTGTTTTGTTTGGTTTTTTAAAGAACAAATGGACCCAGGTATCTGATGGAGACAGCATAGATGCAGATACCAATGCATGAAAACATAGGAATGTGATAGAAGTTATTAAAGTTCCTTCCAGCTCTTTATTTCTAGAATCAAAGAATTGGATGATTTTATACATTTTTCAGCATAGGTCTACATCCATAATTAATTAGACAGCATATTGTTCCCCTTGTCTTTACATTTAGCAAGATTAAGTTACAGAAAGAGGAAATGATTTGAAGAAAATATGCATACTGTGAAAAGCAGATGTAACAAAATCTGTTTTCCTGCAGTCTTGTATTCTGTGCCCCATTACCATAATTTTTTTCCACACAGGAATTCCATCCTTCTTGCTCCATGTTTCTTATGATATCATCTAAACAGGAGACTTTCTTTGGCTATTCCAGAGTTACATATGGGCCGGCTGACAGTCAATATGTGTGTATCGAGTCTGTCTGGCAGCTGACAAACAATGTATAACAGTTAAATTCAAGTATTGGCAGTGAAAGGCAGTGAGGAAGGAGAACTGAGGTAGACAGCATAGTCCTAGAATTATGTTTTAGGTTCCTAAGACTACTTTCCAGTATTTTGTAATAAAATGCATCTCTATGTCCTGTCTTTCCTTCACCTCCACAGGAACTACTAGTTTAGAGGATAAGGAGGATGAATCAAAAGAAGCAGAGTAATGGGATACAACTAAAGACAAAGAGCCAAAAAAAGGAAATTTCAGAGTAAATCATTTATTATGGTAAACCCACAATATTTTTATTCATAAAAGGCTGAGTTAAGATACTTTGAATAAACATTTCTGTCACTGTTGTGTCTGGAATATAGATCTCTAGAACTTCTATGATCTCAGAGTGTGCAATCTCACAACAACTTTACTCCATGTAGCAGGTAGTCAGTTGTTGAATTCAGTACGAGATTATTCTGGATTCATGAGGCTGTGTCTTCACAAGTTTGCAGAAGCAAACTCAATCTTCTCCCATTACTGATAGTTCTTCTCTTCCTTGAACCCTGCCTCGGGGCACAGAGACTTGGGGGTCTTGCTTGTGAAGAAAAAGGTAGCATTGTGCTTCCCAGCTCTATCTGTATCCCCTGTCACTAGACCACCAGTTACAGGCCTACATTTTCCTTATTTATTTTTTTATTTTTTTGTGTAGAAGCTCTTCTTGTTGCCCTAAATCTCCCCTTGCCAGTTTGAACTCAAACTGAATTTTGCTTTCGTGACACACCGGTGCAGTGTTTTTAAATTCTTCCTTTGTAATCTGTTTTTGCTTCTACTTTCCAGATACTACTACTTTTGTGTGTGTGTGTGTGTTGCAGCTCAGTCCTAAGTTTCTTGTCTAGCATGTAGCCTTCCTTAAGCTGTTTAAAGGAGACTGTCAACTGATCAGAGTGAGGAAGTGGATCTGGAACAAATTCCAAACACTATGCCACACTTAATACCCTCACTGATCCACCAGCTCTCAACCAGCATGTTGTCCAGCGTATAGAAGAGCTCCGTGCATTCAAGCTGCCTCCTCATATAGAGGAAAACTCTCCTCCTCATTTTCCCTTTCTGTCTTTACTAATGAGCCCTTCATGCATTGGAGAGTTCCAGTTGTGTGAGCTGTCTCACTATGTTTCAGTTTTTCCAAGGATGTCACAGTTCTGCATCTGCACATGGAGCGGTTCCTAGTTCCTCCTTTTTGTTTCCCAGGCTGGATCCATTTGTGTATGTATACTTAAGGTAGGCTTTCTTTTGACTTGTTTTATTTTTCCCAAGGACTATCTTGCTCCCATCACCCTGCCCATTTACTTACCACCCGTGAACTCCATTCCTTAGTGTAAGCAATTATCACCACCCTCCAAGGCATCAAGTTGAAGTCTCTCCTCACTAGATTTGCAGACGTGTTGGCAAAGATACTCTTACCTCACTTTGTTAGATGTCCTTGTTCCATGGTGATGAAAGCCAAAGCACTATCTATGGCAACAGCCATGTGACCAGTTGTTACCTCCCAGGATAGTGTCTTTTCCTACCTGACAAGGTCAAGGTCAAGGGGACATCCTATGGGTTTCCATGTCCTTTGCAGTTACTCCAGAATCCTGCAGTTACTCTTGTTTTTCTCCAGGTGTCCATCAGCAGTATCACTGATGGTCACACTGATGAGCAATGAGAGGTAACAGTCAGGGAACCAGGTGAGCCTTGGCCATCTCTCTACAGCACTCAGTATCTGGGCATCTACCAAACAGCAAACCTCCCATGGCTGGTCAGCAGACAGGTTCCTTTGTTCCCTACAGAAGGGGACCTCTGACTGCTGCCACTTACTGGGGGTGCTCAAGCTGGGCACAGCTGGCTCTGAAGCTTTCCTCAGCAGCATTTGTTCCCCTCCTGTGGCTGTTAGTGCTCAATACCAGCTCTCTGCATTCAGGTCTGAGCAGGGAAGAGGAACATTTCTCCTACTGCCAGAAGTCATGAACTTCAGCAACATCTCTCAGGGGACTCCCCATCCAGTGCTTTATCCAGCACAGCCCCCAGACATCCCTCCACCTCAGGCTTAGACTCTCACCTCTGTGGAGACCTTGCTGATATCTCATTACCCTCCTTAATAGTGAACAGTCTTGCCCACCTCCTTCTGCAAGTCCTTGGACACATAGCACCTGGACCACTACACACCTCCCACAGGGGAGAAACCCATCACCCACAGCCCCACGAGAGACTCAGTCACAACACCCCCTCTGTTTACGCTGTCAGCACTGACGTGCCAAGGGTACTTTCTTCCCTGGTGCTGGACATCAGGTCCAGTAGCTAATCAGCATTGGTGTTCACTGTCCCACACTGTTTGGAGGAGACTCTCTGCCCTTCCCCAGCACCCACAGAAATTACCCAAAGCTTAGCTTGCTGTATTCCCATCTCCCAGCTGAATAAGCATCCCTACATAGCAGACAAAAACCAGTCCGGCACCCCCGAATCAGCAGGCAGTTAACTACTGAACATGCAGCTCCTTTTAAATCAAGAACCTGTCAATCAGGGAGCAGCCAGCAGGATACAGCAGCTGCAGAAACCCCCTGGAAGCAATCAGAATCAAATGACATTATATAAATAGTAAGTTAAAAGTACAGAGCAAGGCAGAGCTGCACAAAGTGTTGTACAAGCGCTAAACGCCACAGGCAGATCTTTTCTCCTCTTCTGCAGGTGAATAAAGATGCTCTCAAACATTTTTTTCCCGATAATACATAAGCAATACCTTAATTATTAATATATGTATCCATCTGAATTTAATTGACTCTCTCATACTGTGTGAATATTGGTATGAATGTCCACGGGCCTGGAGCCTGAGGCAGAGCGTTGCCAGCCAGTAGCAGTTTGCTTTTGAAGTAAAATAACTAGTTTTGGCCCACTTGGGCTAAGAGATGTTGTACTGATATTGCTGAAACAGAACCTACATTTTCTTATTCTTCACCTCAGAACAGGAAATCTATACTAAAATTTTAGTTTAGGGGAAAGAGGGAAAACATTTTAGCAAGTTCCTTTTTTCTACAGCTCACAATTTCAGGTAAGATATGTCCAGAAATTTGAAAGTTAGTGATAAAAATGGATTAACAGAAAGTGGAGATAAGGAAACAAGTCATATGAAATAAATAAAGTTTATTACTTCTTCCTTGCAATCTTTCTCCTATCAGAAATCTCATAGTGAGAAAATTGCCATGCAATCTTTCCCCTGCTATCTTATGTGTCATTGCATTTGCAATTTCTTGTCATGCTGATGTGACTTCAGTGAGCATTTTTAGAGGTTGCTATCTTTTCCTCTTTTTGCTTTCTTTGGCAAGGAAAAGTGCTGCTTTTCCATTATTACTGTAGCTAGATCAAAACAAACTTGGCTTGCTAATGTTGATTTTTGTGTCTTTTTATAAAAACCTAAAACCCATTAGTTTACTTGCTAGTTTTAATATATGCTACTGTAAATTTGAGAAATATCCACACAACATATTTCCCAAATCACTAGCATTTTAAGGTAATCTTCAGGTCAAGCTGAGTTCATTCTTGGATAATTTATATTACCTTTTCCCTTGCAGCACTGTACGGTTTATTAGTACATGAGTGACCTCCAGTGGTATACCTAAAAAAAAATAATAAAAAAAAATTCCTGTCTAGAATACAATCAAAGAAAACTAAGGATATCTGGAAGTCTCTGAAGTGTTACAAAGTGCTCCCGAGAAGATGGCTTGCTCCTTTTGGACACCACCAGTGCTTTTGTTGGAGCAAACTTTTTATTTCACTGTATTTTTCAGATACCTTAAGGATAATTTGGAAACTACTTAATGGTAGTCCATTCATTCCTATCTTGGAGACGGAGGAACCCCTGCCAAAAATTGTTGCATGAAGGTCTGCTAAGCCTCTCTCATCTTTCCACCTCTTAACTTTTCAGTAATGAAGAAAGACCATTTTAGATAGTACTAGAGCAGTCATTTTTCAGACCTCTTCTTAAATAGAGTAAAAAAAAAGATGTTGTGAATGCAAAAATATGATGTTGAACCTAAGGTTTTGAAGATTTCCCTCCAGCTTTTCCTCCTTAGATTATCACTCTGGTGTCCAAATCGCTTACTCCAAAGGTTGTGAAGTATTCTTTAAAAGTATTAGACCATTTCAGCCTATGCATCTAATATTGGTTTGGGTGCTCAGCTTTTTGCCTTTAAATCATAGAATCATAGAATCATAGAATTGTAGAATGGTTTGGGTTGGGAGGGACCTTTAAAGATCATCTAGTCCAACCTGCCTGCCATGAACAGGGACATCTTTCACTAGATCAGGTTGCTCAAAGACCTGTTCAGCCTTGGTATATCAATGACATGTAAGGCATTATGAGTTTGAGGTTAAGAGTCAGTAGTTTTCTCCCACATATAAAGCTGTGTATGAAAAAAAGTAGTGCTGGGAGTATTTATGCTCCATATGTCTTAGAAAAACATCAGGAAACCCTATCATAAGTGACTTGCAGAGGTACTTCTCCAGAGATGGGACTTTTTCCACTGTTGACATTGCAGCTAAATGAGGAGCTTCAGGTTCTCAAGTTCTTCTCACACCAAGAAGGTCTTGGAGTGCACCTATTTTCACCTGAAAATGCAAATCTCTTGAACCCTTTCAGAGAGAGGTCCATTTTACGTTCACAAATGGTAAGGGGACAAAGACCTGTTTGAGTTGTTGCATAAAGCAGGCTTTCCCCTCTTTCATCCACTTCATGCTAAGGAAACATAAGTCATTTTCCAGACCGCTACAATCTACGATTGTACACGATGTAGGAAACATCCCTTCTGTCAAATTTTATGAGTCGTCACTTCCTGCAAGTTTGAGGGGCTGCAGGAGGGAAATCTTGCAATACTGGGGCCTTGTCTCTCTTAAAAAGACTTCACATGCAGTGGAACATGAGTAAACATAATTCCCCTTTTCTAGGAGGATTGTGGTGGAAGAGTGCAGGCTGTCTTCTTCCCCTCTTTCCAAGGCCAATAAATTTGTTATATAGTGTAAAAGGCAGGGTTTTTTGTAAACGGGTCATGTACTTTTCAAATGTGTTCAGCCTGGGGACTTTTGCCAAATTAGAAATAATGTCAGAAACCAAATATTAGGGGAAGAAAACAGGTTAAAGGAGACATGAAATTGCTTTTATAATTGATTCAACAACTTGCTTACATATGTACTTGTCGTGGTTTAACCCCAGTATGTGGCTAAGCCCCACACAATGGGATCGGGAAGAGAATCAGAGAGATCCTCCTTCTTCCTTCTGCTTTTATTGCTGAGCACAACATCATATGGTATGGGATATCCCTTTGGTCAGTCGGGATCAGATGTCCCAAATGTGTTCCTTCCCAACTTCTCCCACCACCCCAGCCTCCTCATTGGCAGGGCAGCATGAGAAGCAGGAAAGACCTTGATGCTGTGTAATCACTGTTCAGCAACAGCTAAAACATCCTTGTGTTATCAACACTGTTTTGATCACAAATCCAAAACACAGCCCCATACAAGACACTATGAAGAAAATTAACTCCATCCCAGCCAAAACCAGTAGAGTATCCCAAAAGGTGACATCCCTCAAAAGGGTCTTCGGTAACCTGCCTTGTTCAGCCTGTAGGCCCAGCAAAGACGTTACCTGTAATCTGCTTCTCTGAGAGACATAAGAAAACATGACTAGACTCTGTAAAGGCACACAGTGCTCACATCCCTGCTAACTCTTACATTCACCCAGCAGAGCACAGTGCTTTACAGGCTCGGCATCCCAAACTTATAGCCACATTGGCGCAATGCTGTGCCTCAGGTAAGAGACACCCTTGGTAATCAAGGTAAGAAACATCAGCGTTACTCTGTGCCGAGAGCATCTCTCCAGGTGTGGCACAGACACAAAGGTCTCTGCACGAAGCGCTGCTGAACCGTGTGGGCAAGTGAAGCAAGAAACTACAGCACAGATGCAGGTGTCCGTGCGTTTCAGCCCTGCAGGAGAGCACAGAGGACGGCAGAGTTTGAAGTTTTATTGTGTACATAAAGTGGGAAACAAAGCCATAAGAGAGACTGACATGTGCGTTCCTTATCCTTCTGCCTGAAATACACAGCCTGGCTCCATTCCTGAAGGCGAGCAATTGTTTGTGATTCATTTGCCAACCCACACAGTCACAGAGGTTTTCACTTGCAGAGGTCTCTCCACAAATGACTCTTTAGAATTTTTTTAACTAGCGCAGTGATGCCTATGTGCTGGAGTGGTTTCTGAACCACCCTCAGGTACAGTCATGTACCAGATGATTTTAAACTGAACACCTCAACGTGTAGTAAATTAACAACTTCCCGACACAAGTTCTGTGGGACCATGAAACTCCATTTCTTAAAGAAATCTGGCTTGCTATTTTTTTTTTTTAAAGACTGATGTTTGGGCAAGATTGTTTTGAATAACCTGGTACCAGATAATAGGTTATATTGCGCATAGGGATTTTCCATTCTGTGAATTATTTATTTGGCACAAGAAACTTGGCAGAACACCTGGGAAATGGTACCTTAGTATCAGACAAATTAAGGGAAAACTGGGCTTTAAAAGACAGAAATAAGGTCATTCTATTTCATATGTGTTCTGTCCAAACTGGATTAATGAATTGTCATAAACAGATTTGCAACAGAAATTCCTGCTGTGAATTAGAAAGCATACGTGCATTAGTAGCATCTCTCTCTATTTGCTCCCCACCCACTGCCTCCAGCAGTATCTGAACACCAAAATGCTACAGATTGAGGTCCTGGTTTTCAAAACACTTAATTACAAAGTAGTTCCGTTAAGGAGGTGCTTTCAGGTGGATGAGGTTAAATGATTTTAAAAATATGGTTTATTTTTATTCTTTGCATGTGTACAGATAGGACATGCTGCCTCCTGGGTATCCTCAAGAGCCCCAAAGAGCTCTCCAGAACTTTTGTGATCCCCACAAAAAACTGGACTGTAAAATTCAGTGATTCACTAACTCCTTCCTGTTCCCCACAGTATAATCCTTCATTTGTTCAAAGCTTTCATGCTGTTCTCAAGTTCAAAGACTCATGAACATTTTAATTTTTAATCACCCATTAAAGAAAGCACTAAAAGATCAAGACCAGACCCATACATTCTTCTGAATTAGGAAGAAACAGCTGCATACAGGTTTTTAAAAAAAACTTCCTTGTGTTTCAGAGCATTTCAATAACAAAGTTCTCAGGAGACAGTAAAAAATCCACACAACTGCTTTACCCCCTGCCTGATGATTTAAAATGGTGCAAAGTGAATAGAAATAGCTACTGTTCTGAGAGAGCGGAATTGCATATTTGCCTTGCACTAGTATCAATGCTGGCACAGGGAAAAAGTTTCGGAAAAATCAGGAACAAAACATTCATAGCATTTTTTTATCTTGCTTTTCGGAAGAACTGGACTCAAGTGTCTCTCCAAGCAGTTCTGCCTAAAAGTAGTCCTAAACATTATTATAAATATGTATAAATATTATAAATGTTACTATTCTTTCAAAGTGTATGGAAGGAGCATTCTTGTTTGAAAAAATGCTGCTCCTCCTCCCCATCCCTCAATCACACCAGACCTTACTTAGTCATGTAAATCTGAGGTTGAGTTTTCCCACAAGGTGTCACCATAGATTAACTTCACTGTAGGTCTTTATCAAAAGAATTTATATTTTCAGTTTTTAAGATATAAACAAAACATTCAGGTTCTCTAGCTAGTACTAAAAGCATCTGTTAAAATACATAACTTTGTAATGAAATAAATCCAATTAAAGAAAGTTGCAATGGACTAAAGAAACATCCCTTTTTTGAAGTTGCATTAAAAAATCAAGAAACTAGTAATTTTACTAGTAATTTATTACAAAAACAACTTTGAAGCTTCCAAGATAATTTTCTTCATTTCACTTGTGTTCAGCAATTAGTTTCATATTATGAACACACTGCTTTAGGAATTCCCTCTCCTAAGCAACTAGATTTTACAACTATGGACCCTTGTACATTAAAGATATAATTTCAGCTCTGATCCTAAAAAGTGTTCTTTAGAGGTGAACCCGTGCTCACACGGGGTCTCAGGAAAGCCGAAAGCAGGGTCCTTGCAAGTAGAAGAGCTTGTTCTTGCCCTTTCATTACTGAGACTGAGATAGTTTTTCAATGTCTTGCTATTTCTGCTGCCTGTTCTTTCTGTTCAATTGATTTGGATGGTAGAAATAGAGAAGACTTTATAAGTTAAAGATAGTATTTTGCAACTGAGCACTTGTCCTCACCTGCTTAGCACTGCAGTGTCTGGATTAGAAACCGTTGCAAGAGAAATATTTAAATCCCCAAACCCTCTTTCCCACCTGCTCTGGAGTTTAATTCGTTGCATTCATTGAAGGAAAACTGTTTGGAGTGCATCCGTATTGAAAAAACAACAGCGTAGCGTGATTTTGGTTCAAGTGTCTTAGCAATCTGCCTGTTAAGTATATTTAGTTTCTGAACAGTGTTGTTCGTGCTCTGTGGTCATTGGATTAGATGCCAAGATTGGGTGAACTGGTTGAATCCTTCCCCATGCGCTCACCTGTAAGAAAGGTCCTACCAGACAGAGAGGCAGCTCCCCCAGCCCTGTCCGTCTCCCCTCTTGACACCCGCCTCTGGGGCTGCCCGCACGCGCTTGTTTTGGATAGGAACTTGATGGGCAATAATGGGGTTAGAGTGCTGTAAACTGGCTTTCAGTAACATTATTTCTGCAGACCAAAAGGAGTGAAAAGCAAAGAGAAGTATTTAATTGGTATGTTGTGCAGAGTGGCAGTAGCGTAGGAAAGCTGTTCAAAGAGAGGAGATGATGCTGTTCTTACGGGTTACTTTTCACAATAGACCCACCCTGACAATACTTCCGATGACACTGGGTGGAGGGATAGATATCATTTGGTGTTTTATTTTGGTGTTTTAAAAGAATACCCAGATTCTTAACCCAAACTGATATTTGCAGCACAATCTAGGATTAATAGATAAAACCATTATGGAAAAGAAAAAAACCCACATTATTTCTAAAAAGATAGAGGAAAGCACTTGAAATTTTATGTCACTAAAAGTGACTGGTCTTTTAAGTGGCTTTGAAGACTCCTGTTCCTGAAGGAAGTTTCCTTTCTCTCTTTGTTGTCAGTTAGAGCCAGCTCCATACCCTGCAGGCAGGTATGTAGTAGCACAGGTCTCACCTGCCTCTCCTCACCTGCCTCTGGCTCCATCCCCAGGTGGGTGGTGTGGCATCATGTCCCGCTCTCACGGGGTGTCATTTGAGCAGCAGGCATTTTCCCTTCCTGTGTGAACCTGGAGCACCGCTGTTGCCCTCACCTGTTCTTATCCTCATCTGGGCTTTTGTTTCGCTCCAACCAGCCTCTGTGCCTGGACCACTGAGATCAAGACCTCTCCTTATGCAATATGGTTGCATAGACATGTGCCCCACTGGAGAAGAAAGGCAGTCCCTGCAACTTGCCTGCATTTCTTCTCATGTAGAGAGGAAGGATCAGTCCCAAGGCTGGAACAACTCAAAAGGATGAGACCAGGGGTCCAGACTGCAAAAGCTGTCTCAAAAGGCAGCTTTTCAGAGATGAGGGACAACGGTAGCATGGACCACAACAAGTACAGCAGCTAATGTGTTAAAACACAGTCTGGTCCCTATCCAGAGGCCAAATCCCTAGCAAAAGCTTGACCCAGAAACACACACCAGCTCACAACCCTGGTACCACATACCCCCAAGCCCTGGTCAGAGCTGGGATTGTCTCTCACATGGGGGTTTCAGTCTGGAGCAACAGCTTCTCAGATGAAACCTGTCCTATGGCTTGAAATCACTTGAGGAAATCAGAGCAAATCACACCAAAAGCAACAGCTTTCATAGAGAGGAATGCCCCATGGGAGCACTGTGAGGTGGGAGCTGACTCCTCTGTGGGCACTGAGCTTGAACCTCCTGGAAGCAACCAGAGATATTCCATGCCCAGAGCCAGGTCCTTGTCCCATGCCACTCCCATTGACCCACTGTCCCCATTTCCCCCTCCCTTCCCACCTGGACAGGTTCCTTGGTGAGGACACAGGGCTCCCAAAGGAGCTGCTTTTCACCAACATAAAGTCAGGCTTGCCCCCATGGCCGGGGCTGAGCCAGCCTAAGGGAGCAGGTGGTGTGGTGGGAGACTCTTGCTGGTTGCTGTTATCATGGCTGAGTGCAAGACAGAGATGTTCTTCTCTCCCTCATCACTTTACTCTCCTCCTACATGCTAATTTTCTTGAACAGTCCTTTCTCAGCCAGACCTCTGACTCACAGCTCTCCTTGACGACCACAGAGGAGCCTTGCCACTGCCTTTGGGGCTCAGTGCAAAATTATCCCCCACCACATCTGCCCCTCGGAGGGAACAGCAAGCTTGAGACAGGGCGAGATGTGGAGAAGTAACCAAGCCATGGTCTTCTCAGAGCTGCAATGGCATCCTGCTCCCCCAGAGCAAGAAGAGGCTGTGATGGCATTTGGGTTTTTTACCTTTTTCCAGGGCTACACCCATAGCTGCCCATCTCATGCACTTGAGCTGCAACCAGCAATGCAGTCCTATTGCCCTTCCTTGCATCGCTTGCTAGCTAAATTACTCCTGTCTTGGCCCTGGGACATTTGATTTTCACTTTAAAATTACAGCACTGGTGAAAAAGCAAGAGCTCAAGTAACTTCACCAGAGCTGGAAAGTCAAAATGAATCATTTCAGGTGCAAGACCAAGATGTTAAATCTCCACATGCACAGATAAGGGTGCTTGTCAGACACCTCTCAGCCCCAAAGCCTGAATGTTGAATGGGCTCTACCACATGCTCTGATGGTTAACAGCATGCATGCAGAGATATGTCAAGAAGGAGCAGGGAGATGAAGAGTGAAAATGAACACATTTTTCATCATGCTGAGAGAGAAAGGGAAACGTCCATTTCTTCCTTTCATTGAAAGAAACACTTGTGCTTTCCCAGACGTAGTTATCTGAGAGGATAACTAGGAAGGAAAATTAGAAAGAAAAACAGACTGTGGAAAGGTATGTCCCTGTTTGTGCATAAAATTTTAGGGCTACATTCCCTTAATTAAACAAATCACCAAGAGAAGAGCTACCGAGACCTTTCGGGTGAGCTATCCAGTAGATGTGTCACCATTTATACAATTTGGCACGGAACAGCACAAAGCAAAGCTGTTGTCTTGTGAGTGCCATCTCAGGAAATGTTCAGCAGTTAGAGTTGCTCACGTCATGGTTTTGTCACTAGTAAAACAACGCAGTGCGTCTTTCTTGTCCCAGCAACAATAAAGCAATCAGTTCAGTTTTCTTCAAAAAAGGAACCATTTAGTCCCTTTTGCAATATGGATCACTTGGGAATTGCTGAATGGGGAGCTGTTGTGATAGAAAATGGACCCTATTTGCTCTCACAGAACTGACAGAGTGAACAGGAAACCAGTGGCTTTAGGTAGAGCTGGTCTCCCCTTCAGGTAGGAGATGACTTTTTTTCAGTCCCAGTTTCTCTGCTTGTCTTAAAAAACCCAAGTGCATGAAAAAAAGCAATTCTTACTGGATGTATCTTGGTCTTGGAAAATGCATTGTCTACTTTAGTGCCTTTAGCAGTAGAATTTATAATCAGGTAGTTCCATATCTATTAAACATTGGTACTCTCAGAAAAGGTTAAAAAGTACTTTCTTCACCACCAGAAGAGTTATTTCTCACTTGAGTACCAGTTCCTAGGCTCCTTCTTCTCAGCCACTGAAAGAAAAATAAAATTCAGGCACCAGTCTCGGAAGTGTTTTTCTGTGCTTTGACAACTCAGAGAGGGTATTTCCCAGCCTCTGAAAGTCTTCTGGATGAATCACTGGACTGTGCTGAACCATGACCTGTCTTTGGCTCATTTTTGATAACTGCAAAGGAAGAGCTGGCCTTCTAATCTTCCACGATACCATTTCTCCAGTTAAAAGCTGCATTTGCTCCATGAGTTAATGTCTTCACTGGTGGGTTAACCATCTGCCATTTGTTATTCCCTTTCAGCTCTTCGCAGAAACACATACCCAGCGAAGGGATCTAGGAAAGAAGTTACCAGCAGAGTTACTAGCAGGGTCATTGCTTTGACATGAAAGAGGGAGCTTTGCTACAGAAGAGAGAAGACCCAGAGACTGTTCTGGGAGGAGAGATGAGGACATTTTGCCACTTCTAAAATGAACTAAAAACAGACTGGAGGCCTGTGGGGTGAAAGCTGAACTTGTGTCTTCACCCCAATTCATACTTGGGTTTGATGATCAAAAAATATTCACTCCTTCTTATGCATTGACAGTGGTAGTAAAAATATGTCTGAAGACTGAATTCTTGGTTGGTCATACCAAGTCAGATGGTAAAGAAAACTAGGGTGAATAATACTGCCACTGGTGATAATACAAAAACAAACAAAAAACTTTGGTGACCAAGTCTGAAGCACAGGCCCCACTTGTGAAGCTGGCAAGAAAACCCTTCTCCACTTCATTCAGTAGCTGAGCACCGAAGTTGTGAATTTACAGTGACTCAAAAAACACTCAACTTCTTAAAGAGTGACTCTCTGAATGTAGCTGCAGGTTAGACTGACAACATCATGGGGAGGAGAGGGAAGGCTCCTAGTCCTGTTTCTAAAGAAAGGAGGCTAGCTCCAGATGGAGAGGTTTCCAAATGTGCCTCTTGTTTACAGGTGTTATGATGACTTTTCCAGGGGAGTTAGATGAAAATCTTCTCCAAAGATTTAGCTGTTAGTCGCATACCATTCACCAGGAGGAAACCTTTCTCTTGACCTCCAGTGCTTTGCTAAAACGACATGGGATTCCCTTTAGGATGAGAAAGCTAATGTCATTGGTATTGGCATGCAGTTACACACATGTCTCATTGTGTAAGCGGGCTCCTTATTAAAAATATAATAAACCAAAAAGAAAGCTTCAGGCTGAAAAAGTATCTTCTTACCTTTCGTACCACCTGGGCAAAGTCACTGCTGTCTCTGGCAGGGAGCCCTATCAGAGGTCGGGTGAAAGATGCCAAGGAAGAGCCGTGGCCCACAATGAGGATGACACCTGATACACCAGAAAAAGCAAAGAGAAGTAGTGAGGGAGCTGGTGTTTTGTAGGCATGCCAGTGAGAGAAAGCATTTGCTCGGAAAAGAGAAAATAAGGCTTTCCAGAAAAGTAGATTATGCTGACCTACATCCCAATGTAGAAAGACCAAGCAAAGAGTCTCTTGCAATTTAGTACTCTACTGTCTTCTGTTTAATTTTGCTTCTTCATTTCTATCCCATAAATTGTATGTATTTTAATTTAGTGTAGCCCAGGACAAGGATTAAGAGTCTACCTTAAGCTCTGTGCAATACCAACAACTCATGTTAAATGTGTTTCTGTTGGTGAATCTCTGCCAGTTCCTGTTGCTGAAAGTGACAGAATATGCAAAGATCTGAAACCTTTACCTTTGCTGGGGCAGGCGGTGATGATCTGTTTTATAACCGCAGAGCTTCTGCTTACATATTCTTCATAACTTTCCGATGGCACCAGAGAAGAGAGTGGGAAGTTACCCCTGACAAAAAAAATCATAAATATATGTTAAGCTAGATGAATACTGGGACACTGTTAGCACTCTTGAATGACTAGACCAGAGAAAAGGAACTTAGTCAAAAAGATAAAAGTTTATCTACTGACCTGGCTGACATACTGCTACCTCAGCTTGCATGGAGCATCTGCTGCCCCCACAGTAATTTCCATTAAATCTTGTGGCTAAATCTCATAGCTCATAAAGCACTAGATGCAGGGAAGACCATGCTTTAATAAAACTTGTAGTTTACAGTGGAGATTATTTAAAGTAGGATTCATGCCTAAGAAAAGCTCAAGTTTTGAGCGATTCTGTTGCAAGGACCACTGCCCGGCTATGGACTGCGGACTTGCACAGCTGCCCAGCTCTAGCAATCATGGCTAGTTCAAACCAAGGTGAGACACTGATGATGTGATTGCTTTAAAGACTTGGCTCCATAGTGTTATTCTCCTTAATAAACAAAGCAAATCAAAATCAATAACAAATGAGGCATATCTGCATTAGCTGGACAAATGCATAGTAAAGACTTTTACTCCTAGAGTTAAAAAGAAAGTCTTTCCAGGGACATTAGTCACAATGCACCAATCCTAAGTATCTCAGCACTTCTACTGAGATCAGGCATTCTTCTTTTATATACCTGGGCTCTTCAGGCACTGAATAAATATTTTCCCCAAAAAGTAAGAGTCAGACCTTCAAACTGCTGCGAATCAGGGCAGCCCCACAAGACCAGCAGGGCTTGGGTTGATGGACACCATGGACCCTGCACAGATTCATCCCAAGGTTCTGCAGCAGCTTCCAGGACACCAGCTCTGCCCAGCCCTGGAGGACAGCTGAGTGCTGCCCCAGCCTGGTGGCAGTGGGGAAGAGCCTGCAGGGCTCTGATGTGTGGTGGCCAGCGGTGCCAAGGGCAGGTGACTGGGAACACCAAATTCCCAAGGATGGGAGGCACTGACAGCCTTCCCAGAGCTACAGGACAGGCAAAACAGGCAGCAGGACCGCAGTCATTTGCTGCCTCTCAACAGGCTCCTGTCTTTGACATCTACCCACTTAGCTGATGCTTGAGTCAAGGTTTCTTGGCAACAGAATAAAACCTTCCCAAACTCACTTTCTATTTTTCATGTCATCATCTTAATTTCTCTTCTCTGGGAATGGGAAGTGTTCACTGCTACAGGTGGCAAGTAGTTAGCCATGTGTTGTGATACAATACAGGGTGTTCATTTTTTTTCTACAAACAATGGCCCACCTTGCCCTGATTTGTTTGTCTCTTTATTCAGTGAATAGGCAGGAGTGAGATTAGATTAATATATTGTGGTAAGGTATGGTATCACAGTGTACTTTCACAGGTGAGTCCTTGGTACATTATGTCTGCACATATGGCAGAAGTAGAAAATAGATGGTAAAATTGTGTGAAATGCTCATGCTGGATTGTTAATCATAGCTAATATTAATCCTGGCTAGGTCGGACAAGTCTAGATTGGGGTACTCAAAACTAGTTTGCCTTTTGGCAGATCTTAATTATTTTTTTTTTTAATGTGCTGTCCTGTTGGCACCCCAGCCCCTTCTATATTAACCCTGTCATCAACCAGCCTCCCTGCAGCAGAACTGAGCATCCCCAGCACTGGCCCAGGTGCTTTTGAGGCTAAATAACAACAGGAGCGCTCAGCCCAGGCTAAGGTCTCAGTGGGAATGCTGTGTCCAGCTGTGAGTGCTACAGGGCAGGTGAGATGAGGACCAACAAGCAAAAATCCAGTGAGGAGCAATGAACAGGGGTCCAGAAAGCACAGCCTAAGAGGGAGGATGGGAAGAGTTCGGCTCAGAGGAAAGGCTGAAGAAGGATGTGGTAACAGTCTGCAAAAGGCTGTTGTGAAGAGCAAAGGAAGGGTCTGTCCTTCATGCCAAGGATGAAGAGGAAAGACATGAGGAGCTTACACTGTGACTGGCGGTCTTTAATAGCGGGAAGGGCAGAATTTATCCTGCCTTGGGACAGGGAGTGCCTACCAACCCTCTGCTGCTGTGAGAGCGTGGGAGGAGAGAGAGGCAGAGTTAATCTCACCCAACCGCAGCTGCCTACAGCTCAAGTGTCTGGCCAGGTCAATGGAGACAAGTTAGCCCCTTCAGAGGGCAGTTCATGCTACCTTATGTGTCTGTCACAGGCTATCTAAGATGGAAAGTCAATGACTTGGGAGTCCCCTTCTTTCTGCCAACAAGAAGGCTGCTAGCTAACCATCGCAGCCTAGCTACCCAGCTCTTAGGTGTCTGCAAATGGGTGCAGCGAGCCTCAAGATGATTTCATCTCAGCACGCAATGCATGGGCAGCAAATGTTTCAGCACCACTCACATTGCCTCTTAGTGGCACTGGAAACAGGAGAATTTGGGCCAGGTCCACTGCGGACAGGGAACAATCAGGGACTTAACCTACTTGTCATATGCAGTGGGTGAATGTGGTAAAACCAGCCCGTGGGACCTGAGGATTTTGAACCCTGCATGTGAGGGGAAGAAAGTGTCATCATATGTGCAAGTTTATAGCTCATCCACCCTGTTTTTGCCTGGAGCAACCTGTGAGGGATCTGTAGTTAGCATTGCTTCAGAGCTTCCCCTCTGAACTTCCCACTGCTCTGCCTTTGTGCACTTTCATTTGAGGCAAGTGATTTTGTACGGGAAAAACTAGCAAAAACAGTCTGTTGGTGGTAAAATACACCAGAAAGCACTATGATCCAAGAAAATGGATCCAAGAAAATGAAGGATTTTATTCCTTCATGCAATTTCAAATGAAGACACTTGCTTGGCTGTAATAAATGCATTAAGACATGAGAAGTTTCCTTTCCCCCTTTCTTGTATATGTGGGAAACCCCAAAGCCGCTTTTATTAGCTGAGTAATTTCCTGGATCTGGCTGTGCACTGCCAGCACAGAGCAGCCTGGTTTGTGAGCAAGATGAGGAGCTAGATTGAATTGGAGGCTTATCATTTCCTGCCCTGCTGTGGTTTGCAAGCGCTCAGAAAAGGCATCACCACCACCCCACCGCCAAGTTGTGAGGGCCCCAAAAAGTCCTCGCTGAGCACAGTATTAATTTCTGAGCAACTCAAAACAACCCTCCTCCCCAAACAAATTTGGCACAAACATCAATTAGAGTGAAACGCTGTTATCCTGCCTGCCCCCAAAAGCAGAAGGAGACCTGGCTCGTGTCGGACTCACTGCTCTGTCCTCAGAGCCTGCGTGCCTCTGCCCTGGGGTACACGGGGGTGGCCCCTCGCTTTCCCTTCCTCTGGTAGCTGTTGCTTCAGTGACGCAAACCAGGGATGTTTCAGGTGTGGAGCTGTGCTCCCTGCCACCTCCCAGCCTGTGCTCACCCTCTGCCTTGGGGCAGACCTCCTGCTGCCGCCCTCCAGACCCTCAGCAAAGGGCTTACTAACCTTTTCTAAAGTCACATTTCTTTGTCGCCAGAACTCTTGGTACCTGACACCAATGCCGGTAATACAGCTATGCTTGTGCACGACAAACCGTGGGCCTGAGCCAGCAGGTGTGAAGGTAACACCAAAGCAGGGCTGGTCCCACGCACAAGTGTATGATGTTTGTGCGTGTGCAGGTGCACCCATGTGCTACGTACGCTCTCATTCCAACACGGGGCTCTATGTCAGAGCAGCAAACAAAGTTGACTCTTGTCACAAGACAGCATATCTTATTTTGGGAACAGATCATGCAGGGTTGAATTCGACCAGAATCATCCAGTTTTTGCAATGTTCATAATGGTTTATGACATATAAAAAGATGAGGAGATAGCTCAGGGGCAGGAGGAGGGGGGGAAGACTTTAACAGCTAGATACAGAGCAATTACCTGTAACTTGTGTCTATTTTGTAAGAGGCCTCTGCCAGTTCTGTCACAGTCATGAAGTTAGGAATTTCTCTGCTTGCTTCCCACTTGGTCCATTCAAACAGTCCTGGTTCCACCCTGATTTTGACTTTCTGATCTAATTTAAGCCCTGCAAGAACAAGAAATATTTAAGAAGAGAAAGGTATTGTTACAGAAGTGTTACATGCAGGCTATAGATTCCGCCTTGTTTGCTGTAATACTTTCATTAATGAAAATGAATTACTTATTGTCAAACAAAAGAGGATCATGTTGTTTAAATGAAGCCACCATTATATTGTTGTCTGACTAATGTTAAGGCACTACAAATTATTACATTATCATCATCATCATTATTGTTTCTGGAACTCTCTTGTAATCATCTGCAAGATACAGAAGAGAATAGAAGACCTCAGTAATGTTGCAATCTGAATAAACTTTAGACAGGAAATGTTTTTACCATTTTTATATAGCATTTTGCTCAGTGGTCTTCAGTGGGGCAATAAATGGTCCTACAATGTTAGAAAGGGAATTCTCTTATCAAAAGACACATTATTCTGTTGATTATTCTCAAGAGAGGTCACTGAGTGGCACAAGTTGCCAGAAGAAATGCACTCCCATCGTAATTCTGATGTAAACATGGCAATGAACTGTGAACCTCTAACAGAACTGTCAGAGGGGACAGGAGAGGAAAAAAAGAAGAGAGGGAGATGGAGGGGGAGAAAGAGAAGGAAAGAGATTCTGCAACATGAAGGAATTAAAATAGTTTGGCTTGCAAAGGTAAATGCTTTCAGGGAAAGCTGTCTTCCCTGATTCACATACATATCCTTCAGAGCACTAGAAACATTTGCTTTTTGGCTCAGAGTATTTTCCGGAAGAGGTGGCAGTGGTGATTTGATGATTAGCTACTAATGTTGAATTCAACCTGATGTGAAATGCCTCTGTTTCACATCACATTAGATTCCATTTTAACTAGCGAGGACTAGAGTTAATGAGATCATGCTCTGCATGGAGTACGCATGGCAGCAGGTTTATTACTGCCTGTATTACCAGCTAGACAAAACCACCTTGTCTTCCCTCCTTAAATAAACAACAATATAACCACAAAGTCATACATCTTCATAATTGCTCATCTCAAAGACTTCACAGAAGTTTAATGAAGACATTTTCACTGTGGCAAAAGCACCTGGCCGGTTTTTCTGCCTTACCCTGCAGTACGTGTTGAGCTGTCTGTACGCAGCGGAGTGCGGGTGATGAGTACACGTAGCTGACTGTCACCTCCTGGTCCAGCAGCGCTTCCCCTGAACGAGAACAGCAAAGCAAGTGCTCTTTCACAAATCATGACAGATGAGAAACTACCACAAAATACTTTCTGCAAAATAGCAGCTCAGAGCTTTTCAGTTTCATTGACAGGCATATGTAGTCTCTTCCTATTAATTTTTTCACACTATTGGCTGACTGAGCTCACTAAAAATCTCATTCTGGTTGCAACAGCACATTTAAAATGAGTGTTGGAAAGAGAATTACAGAAGGTTCACCCAAAATCTGCAAACAGCAGTTAGATATTTGGCTGTCTCCATGTATCTGACCCATTGGAGATAAGCATTTGCCCCAGACTTGCACTGTCACAGTCAGGCACGCTTGCTCAGGGGCAGAAATGGCTTAATCTGGTGAGAGAACTGAGTCAGACTCACCCACACGCCCGGCCGTCAGGTGCCTGTGATGAGCGGAGGGCACTCTGCTGACCGTGAAGCTGCTCTCCCTGTCCACCCCCTTCGCTCCCCGCTGCCCATGCAGCGACCACTGCGTAAGTCCCTTGCAGACGTGCAGCAGGGCACGGGTAGTGTTGCAGCTTCTCTCTTTTAACTTTCTTTGCCTGGAACTGGCAGAACAGGTCTCCAGGATGAGCAACCAGTGCCCCTCTCTATTTTACTGTTTAACAAGATCTTGCAGCGGTTGCCCATAGAGAAGTGTTACCAGAATGAGTGCTGCCAGCAAGTTTTTACACTACAAAGCCACTATGAGCTTTTGCAGATGAGGAAAGGCTGCTTCCCAAAGCCTCACATTTGCAGTAGGATATTATCCAGCTTACCTATAAGCCTCGACTGGAAAATGCCACAGCAAGATAAAGGAGGATCATACTCAAAATGCTTCATGCTCTCTTTCCGCTTCGGCAGGGTGGAAGGGAAGTTCAGATCAGCTCTGTAGTATTTTCCTGAAACAAGGTGGGACATTTTGCCGCGGTACGAGGGAGGCAGCAGCTAACACACAGCTGTGTTTTGCTACAATGGCTTTGTTCCTCCTGAATGGTTGGATGGCTGGTTCTGAAAACTCAGCTCAGTGACATCTCTACCAGCAAATGAAACAGGTTGGAGCCCATTCTCCGGCTATGAGGGCAAGTGAAGAAACAGGGTGTCTGCCCAAAGAGCTAGTCTCTCTTCCCTCCACCCCAAACACCCATGCTGTCTGTACTCTGGGGTCTGACCCTGGTCTGTGCTCTCCCCAAATCTTGTCTGGAAACTCTTGGAGTGAGGGGGAGCTGCCATCAGCCAAAATCACGCCAGTGCGGCAGCTAGTATCTAAGCAGTTTGGGGGATCATGCGGCTCTTCTTGAACTCAGATGCCTCCGGGATTATTTCCATACTACAGAGGTAGTCAGTGTCTCACTGGTGAAAAAAACCCGGTGACTACTATTACCTTAAAGAGATCATGTTTTATGGTCACAACACTGGCTTGGGAAATCACCCGTCCTAACAAAACAGCACCTCTTTTACAAGCTCTGAAGGAGCAAATGGGGGGAAGGAGAGAGAGGACAGGAAATTGTGAGAATTTGGCTTTTCGGGGCTCAAAGGAAACAAAAATTCACTCCATATTGATATTCTTTTACCATGGCCAAAATGACAAAAAACAACACTTCCACTGAAGAAAAATGAAACCAATGAATTGATTATGCAGCCAGAAGGTACCACCCTCATTATCTAGTGTGTATTTTGCACACTTAATATAGGAGATCTCCAGCATAACAAAGGAGACTTTTACAGCATAAAGCTCTCCCTTCTGAACTCCCACCTTCTTGTTCCCTCCTTCCCCCTGGTGCATATTGCCCTGTTCTGGGTCAGTTTTCTTCACCTCAAAAGACACTTTTTTTTGAGAGAGAGGGCCAAGAAATCCAGCTTTTAATTTAGGTCAGTGCTGACATCTCATTTCCACCATGGTTTGCTCTTGCTCTTCTTCTCCTCCAGGTTTGACTAGTGACATACTGCGACTCTGATCAACAGACCGTAATTCTGACTCAAGCGCAGAAAGGTGGAGGGGTCTGACAACCACCACCTTGTATAACAAGCAGTAGAGATCTTGTGTTTTGTACATCCGTCAGTGAGACACGCATCCGTCAGTATCACAAGAGCTTTTCTTGTTCTGAAGAGTTTATCCAGCATAAACATGAAGGACTTTAGGACATTATGAAATACTGGTTAAGTGCAGGTCAAAGCAGTGCTGTACCTGATTTGCAATGTTACTCACTCTTTTGTGTCAGTGTTTACATTTACACGTAGCAAACTGAATCTCTTGTACCCATTACTGGGGTTAATCGGTTTTGGTTCTGATTTGCTAAGATCCTTCCAATATCTTACTCACCATCAGCAGTCAAGCACTGTTGAAGCCAAGATTTGCCAAAGACTTGATCGACTCTTTCCCCATGGCGCATCACCAGCACGCCTCTTCGCCGGGCGGCATTTTGGGGCAGCTGTGTAAAAAAAGGGGTTTTCATGACAATTTTATATATAACCTGCATGAATAGTCTGGATTCCTGGATGCTGCCTGATGGAGGAAGGAACAGCAGACTTGTCCTGGGAAATTTATAACAAGCACAGAGCGGGAGAGAAAGGAGCTGCTATGATAGATGCTTATCTTTAGGACAATAGTAAGCCTGACTGGCTCTCCACTGAAGGCAAATGAAAGAGATCCCTGACCTTCATGGGCCTCAGCTTAGGTTTTAACTCTGTGTTTACACTACTGAAAGGTAGTGCTGATAACAGATCTCTTCATTCCAGTGTTGGAAGGAATTATAATTTTCATATATATCATACGATTGGTATAAACAAAAGAGAGAAACTAGCTAAGATTTAAATGATAATGCTCTTTTCTACACCAGGAGTAACACCAAGCTCATCCTTCTTTTCCTAATGAAAACACAACTTTTTCACTTTTCATAACTGTGTGGCCAAGTCAACAGCAAACACAGATCTCCTCTGAGGCCACTTTTTTACGGAGACTGCACGGAATTACAAATAAGTTCTAAGTTGTTTGAGGTTTGTATACAATGCACGTTAAATACAGATGAGAAGATAAGGACAAACAGGTCAAAGGCTTTAAAACTTTTTCAACAGTAACCCATAGCAGCGTTACTGCTGCAGCACTGAGATGAATGATGTGTATCTTCAGCAGCAGAGAAGGGAATTCTTAAGAAGTGGTATGAGATTTATATTCATGTATTCTGCTAAACACTATTGCATTTCTGCCATGAAACACAAATCAACCACCACAAGATCGGAGTTTAAAGTTTTGTGGTCTTGCTCTTCTGCTTAGGAGGAACCCAGAGGCTGGGGAAACTCCTAGACTGGAGACATGCACATCTACAAAACATGTTCCTCAGGGCAAGTGGTGGCTCTGCCCCAGATCTGAGTTAGGTAAGAGAGACCGAGAGCAATCACAAGCTGGTGGAAGGACTTGAGACTCGTGCAGAAGTTTCTGTCTTACAGTCGTATGCACAGTGCCCTGGGAGGCTCCAGGATGGAAGTTCCCTCAAGGTGCCCTCAAGTTTCTCTGATGTTAACAGAAATGAACCTGGGGTTATCCCCTGGCACAGCGAGAAGGGAGGCTGTGGGGCCGGCAAGCTCAGAGGGGTTTCTGCAGCATGTCAGCATGCCGGAAAGGACTGTCTTCACATCCCTGACAGAGCCAATAAAGCAGTGCAGGAGCAAACGTACTATAGGTACAAAAATAGAGTCCTTATTTGTTTTGCTCTTCCTACCAGAAGATCAGTGGAAAACCTGGTAAAAAATTGATACATGTTGATTTTGAAACTGGAACAAAAATGTAATGCCACCAGTGCTGCCAACCTTTCCAGCTAGCTGTTCCCTTCCTGCAGTTCTATGCAGTTATTTTTACTAGCTATATATCTAAAAACACAAAAGAAGATGAAACATTTAAATGTGTTAAGGTCTGAAACCACATAAACCACCAAGGTGATATCCATAGAATCTGGACATAAAACTAACAGTGAACGATGAGCCTAATTCTGCTCTAGTTACCCTGCTAAGAACCCATATAAAAGTCAGGGGAAGTTGTGCCTGCATCTCACTTATCAGACTTGTCACCGTGTCTGCACATCTTGCCCACTAAGGCTGTGCACAGAGAAACCTGCGCAGAGAACTCATGTGTTGTGCTATTGTGACAGGAATGAAAAGAGTTTTATAAAAGAAGGCAAGTGTATCATATAATATATGTTACAAAATATTTATAAGATATTATACCATACAGTATGAGCATATGAGTGTGTGTGTGTATATATATATGTTCATTATAACATAAAATGAAAATGTGAGGGAGAAAAAGGAAGATATTATTAAACTCACTAAAAGTTTTATTTAATAGAATATCTGCACAAGCACATGGCAAAGATAAAAAATGGAAAACAAACCCAATTACCTGAAGAGAAAGTACATTGGTTCCATTCCTTGACATGCTAGGATTATGGACTTCTCCATTCAGCTTTTCATGAGGTTCATTTTCAGTTTGGATGCAGGATCTCGAAGCTGTTACAAAAGTATATTCTCTGCGGAAAAAGCAGAAGCAACACAGACACACACACACAAACATATAGGCACGCACACAAATAAAAAGGGATTTTTAAGTCATGATTTTGTCTACATACATGTGTAAGTCAGGATTCATGTTCCATTCAATATGTTTTGCACACTTGCAATCCACTTCATCACTTTGTTCTTGATTTAGAATCTGCCCTGTAAAAATGAGGCTAAAATAATAGGAACTGATGGCATATATTGGGTGTAACCCTGCTGAAGTGCGCTCTTCAAACAGGAAATACTACCTGGTTGCCTCCTCTCTGTCTCTGAGGACTCAGCAAGAAGTGCACCTACACCTCCCCGCTTAGAAAAATCAGCTCTAATCTACAAGTAGCACCAGCCGTGCTGTCAGCTGCAGAGCAAAGGGCAGGAAGCCAGGCAGATGCCTGCTGATACAGGGTGGGCTCAAAGTGGTGGAGTAACCTTTGCGTGGTTTCATTTCAAGTTAACTTTGTAAGCTCTTGAAATGAGAAAAAAAGAAGAAAGAAGAAAGCAGTGAGCCAGGCTGAAGGCTCAGCCTGCCAGGCAGAATGTGGTCTTTTAAAATTCATTAGGATGTTCAGGTTGTTCAAGATCAAATAGGGGTCATCCCTTGAGGACATGAACTAATGAACTCTGAGTGTCTGTGGGTATGTGTCCTATGTCTTTTCTTCCAGAAGTTTCAGTATCCCACCCAGACCCCCAGGACCCCCCTCCTCTTTGCCCACGTCGCTTCCAGCTCCTGCCTGGCAGCCCACAGCTCACGATGAGGAGGAACGCTGCCACTGCTTCCCAGCAGAAAAAGTGGCTGACATCAAGAAACACCAATAAACCCCAATTTACCTGTGCTTAACCCACGTGTCTGATTCATTGGCCCTCTCGGTGTAGTTTTCAGGAAGAAAACCCCTGCAGCCGGTCCGATGTGAGGTCCCAATCACCCAGCCTTCGCTCACGTCAGACTGCTGTGTCGGGTCAACATAGACGAAGTCGCCGACGTTGATCATGAGTTCGTCAATGTTCTGGGGCTTGTACTGGAAGAGGGCCCTCAGCGTCTGGGGGAAACACGCAGTGGGGTCAGGCTGCTGCCCGGAGCTCGCTGCCGCACGTGCCACAGCGTTTCGGGGGATGCTTGCTGACTCTCTACTGGGCACAGTGACCAGTACCATTTTCCACTTTGCTCTGCTTCAGCAGAGAAAAAGGAAGACAATACTGCATTTTCAGTATGTGCAGCACTTGGTTTTCATAAAAATATTTTTTCCAGTAGCTAGTACAGACTTATTTGAAAGCAGACATAGTGAAAGTGTTATCAGTGATTTTGTGCTTACTTGCAGATATCCTGAGTGTGACCAAAATCCAATATGAGACTTGTGACAAAGTGATATACTGATCTGACTAAAAAACGTTGATCATTCCGTAAAATAAATTTGGAAATGAGAATTGGAAAAATGTCGACTGGTTTTAACCAGGAGTCTGTTAAACAGCAAATCATCAGTGTAAACTGTGCCCTACTCGCTGATGTTTAATCTGTGCAGTTTTCATCATGGCTGGAACAATCAAGAAAACTAATTTGGCTGAATGGAATTTTACTGCAAAGCTGTGATCTGACAAATCCTAGCAAATGTTCAATGTCATCATTTCCTGCCTCTCTTATTTTCTCATGTCATAGTAAGATTAGTTTCTTCTGCTGGAATTTGGAATTCGACCTTGCTGACATGCGGGCCAAGCAGGCTGCCATAAAGGTATCTTCTACTGATTCATGAGTACAGTTTTTCAACCCAAAGAGGTACTTGAAACAACCATGCTTTTTGAAACACTGTACCGTGCATGCACTGATTTTCTTAATGAAAAAAAAATAAAGGCAAGATGACTGTAGCAAAGAGTCTGACCATGGGCTCAGGAAATTAAACAAATCTGGTGACAGTACCTGGTAATGCACAAAACGCATGTCCCGTGAGTAGAGAGCAGCTACCCACTGGCAGGTCTCCCCTGGGTTAATGCATCTAGCCAATTGTTCCAAAGTCTTCTGGTGGTGAGGATAAAACTTGTGAGCCAAGGTAAGGTGGAGCTGCTTTAGGCAGGGCTTCACATGGCAATCTAGGAACAGAACAATCACGTCACAGCACAGAAGTGAAGGTCATTTAAAGCTCTTCTTGTTTTGTCCTACATGCTTTGCGTGATACAGGAAATATCATAGTAATTAGTAGATCATAGTTTTGCTGAATAACTCTTTTGCAGAATGTCATGGTTTCACTCATGCCAAAATAATTCACAAGTCTGGACTGGATTTACTCCCTGGCTTCAGCTGTGAGAAAAAAAATGAACAGGGTTTGAAATCCTCTCCCAGTCTGAGATGTATTGAACTCGTTTCTCCCAAATGAAGCTATTCTGGGCCTGTGTCCCTTCAGTCTCCATTGGTGATGCAGTTTCCCTTGGATGTCACTGGAGTGGGGATTAGGATTAGGACTTATTTCTCAGGGATGCAGTCGGGCCATCAGGCTGGGCCATAGCACCATGGGGATGAAGGTCTGGGGACAGGGACGATTATATCCCTGCCCGTCTTGGATATCCCAATCGATGGCCCATCAAGTTACGCAGCTAACCATTTCAGCTTCTGGATAAAAGCACTGTGTCTTCAAAGTCTAAAACATGCTCTCCGAACAATGTTATTTTCAAATCTGTAGGAGGAAAGGGTGTTTACTGGCATAAAACATCAGCTAAGCTTGCCCGGAAAGACAGGAGATGCTTTCAGTACCATGCCTGAGCATTTGTGCTACAACCCACCCATTTTCCTTCTGAAGTTGGCCCTACCTGCCAGGGCTGAAGCCTCTGATGAAAATGCCAGAGCAAACTCTTTGAGGATATTTGCATGGCTGTCACCAATGAAGAAGCCAAGGTAACTGGTGGATGAATGTAGTGATAGAGAAATGAATGGTGGAAAGGACTGTGAAAAACTGTCACCGACTCGCTTTAAGGTGTCATACAATAACTCCACTTTCTGGTCTTCACACTGAAAGAGAACAGAGGAGGAACAGGCTTTACCCACCAGCTCGATAGCCACTACCATAGCTTGTGTCATACAGTAATGCAAGAAAATACAAGTGTGGGTATTACACTTCCTGAGAAAGACAACACCTATGAACTTGTCTGAAATTCCTGGTATTAAAAGCAGTACTATTGGGCAGTTTGATCAGCACCGTATGCTGGTGCTATAATAGGAGATGGAGCCTTCTACCAGGAGGTGTACCTAGCCTGGGTAGGGAAGAGCCAAAAGATTTTCCTGTCTGACAGATGTGCAGTAACCTGTCTGAAATGAGGCAGGCATTTCCCGCTTCAGTTCTAGGTAAGAATTCTAGCAAAATTTGTGAGGCATCTTTGTCATTATGATCCTTCACCCTCTAATCACAGCAAATGAAAGGATGGTACAGAGCCATGTTTCCACAAAAGGTGGCAGTTAGGCAATTTAAGCAGTGAAGAGACAAAGATAAAATTTGTGCCATCTAGCCAAAGCATTGCTGGGCTGTGGGGGGAGAGGGGCAGGTGGGATCCTGGACCACGGCAAGTGCCGTGCAGCAGGCTGCTCTGGGGCTGACAAGCTGCAAAAGACGTGGGGAGTCAGGAAACAGGCTGGGTCGGGAGCAGGAGGTGGGAGCCAGGTCAGTGAGTCTTGCTTTCTGCCTGTGAAGCGCCCAGGTGAGCTCTGGCTGACAGCTGAGGAGCAGAGAACAGCACCGGAGGGTGCACCTATCCTTAGAAATATGCTACCTGAAAGAGGGCTGAGATGAGTGAGGCAAGGGTTGCAATTCAGTCAGCTATTCCAGGGGCAGACCTTTAAACTTGACACCTTTCAACAGCATGGCATTCATTATTAATTGATGGGTTTTGTTCTGTATAATTGTGATTAATGGCCACAGGGTACCCTGCTATTCAATATTTTGCAACAAAATACTTTTTATTTTCATCGTCTGTACTTAGTGCCATGTTTTAGCATGAAAGTATGATTAATTAACATAATAATTTTGTCCAGCTGCTCTAGCTCATGTCTGTTTCAGCACATCTCATCTGCAGCTGATGTTCATCTGCTGCACCATCAGCATGCAAAAACTGTATACCATTTGGCTCCAGAGTTTTTCCAGACCTTTGCTGGTCTTTGCTGATACTGGCACATTCACCCCTGCAGGAGAAGCAGCTCTGCTGGGAAGTTCTCTAGAGGGTTACCTACTATGCAGAAAGCCAGCTAGGAGGACAGTAGCATCTCCAGAAACAGAAAACAGCCCACCAGGAGTTCAGCTCAGGAGCCTAACTTCCGTGTTAAATTATTGACAAAGTGACTCAATTGCACTGCCAGGTCCCAGTCCAGCTCCCCTTGCTCCTTCCACCCCTCTGCATTCTGCTTCTCTTTTTCACAACATCAAAGCTTCAACAGAAAGGATAAAGACTGGGACATGGCACTATAGCAATGACTTTCTGGCCAGGGCTCTCTGGGGGAGGCAGGGGTTTCCCTGAGATTCCAATAGGCATAATAGCAAAGTTTTCTACATCCTTTGATAATGCTGTCACTGCTGCACAGCTGGCTGAAGGCAGCCACTGCTGCCCTGGGCAGGAAGGTTTAACATCCTAGACTGATGCAGCGATGGTCACGGTTTCTCTAGCCTGCAGATAGCTGCATGTGGGGAGCAGCGCTTCCTGCTGGCAGGTCCATGTGCAGCCTGGACTGCACAGGGTTGCTCTAGATGGATGCTAGATACATGTCACTCGATTATCCTGAAGTATTCCACTGGTCCCAGCATCTGATTTTTAGGTATGCCAAGGCCTAAGGTGGGCAGCTATAGCAAGTGGTGGGAAGAAAGCCCCTGGTGCCTATGCAGGGGCTGAACACTCAAATATTAAGCAAACATGCCAGGACCTAGGTCAGGTTAGTTTGATCACCGAGGATAAGTTCTGGTGTAAGAAAACTGCAGGTGGCCCACTTTCACGAGTAGCTGATGTTTGACCCTTGAAAGTCTTTTATGCCTTACTGTGAAGAAGTCGCAGAGAGTGATGTGTGGAAAAATCTCGTGGGCTCTGTTTTTCCCGCACTGGCGCTTGCTCTCCTTCCAAAACTCTTGCAAGTGGTTGTGCAAATGGCCGGTGGGACACAAGTAAAGAGCATACTCCTGAGGGATTGGGTCATCCAAAGAGGGATCATTGCAGTGGGAGTGCAACCTGAAATCAAGAGCATATCGCAGCGACTAAGTGTGTGCACCACTTACTCTTGTTTCCTGTGGTTGAAGGCATCCATAGCAGAGACCAGAAAAAGGAAATATGAGGTTGTTATTTTCTTACAAATTTTGCCTCTGAAATACTAACTAATGGAGAATGGTTTTCTCTTCTGCTTATTTTTTGTGTACTTTACATTTTAATGTAAATAACTAACGTCACTGCAGTAAAAGAAGCTGCTTCTGCCCAAGACTGCCCTTTCCTCTCCAGCTTTCTTGATTTACCCTAGACCTTCTGCAAATAATCTCGCTTCCCAGAATAAGCACAAATACAATTATTTCTTTCTCTGCATGAACTAAAATGAAAAACCAAAACAAAACCAAACCCTCAGATTAATGGTGTTTTATGACAGCTAACATCAAATTCAGTGACAGAATCAGCACATGAACAAAGGATTTTTAGTCAGGTTTAATGCAAAAGTACTCCTTAGAAATCACAAGTACTCACCATTTTGCAGCATCTTCTATTGTCTTTTGTCCAGTAGCAGCCAAGGCTTTTTGCCTAGAAAAAAACCAAAATGGGTTCATCAGAATAACAGAAAGAAAACTCCTAGAAAGTAAAGAATGGACATGCTGTGGTGGTCACCAAGTCAGTTTTCCAGACAGGATCTTTAACAATTAGGTTATTCCTGGCAAATATTAATGTTCTTGAAGCCCTCCAGATAGTTTTTTCCACTCTAAGTCTTTAATTCCTTGAAGACTGGTAACTGTCCTCCCCACTGGATGTTCTACTTTGTGTTGTGGAGGTGTTTCCTTAGCAGCCCTACTGAATATATGGATTTTCTTAGGGTTAGGTAAACCATCCATCCACATACTGTAAGAGCAAGGTTTGCTGGGTTCATAGGATAATGTTCTGGTTCAATATGCCAGGCCCAAACCCATACATATAACCAGAGCAAAACATACTTTTATTGGTGTTTGAAAATCTGGATTGAGGATCACCAATAGGCCAGCAGAGAGCCAGATCTGAGCCACCACTTCAGTCCAATATGAGGGACAATATCTCAAGTTTCTCTCTGTTAATTCAACCGTCATTCTCTGGGATCAGATTTCATTTCGTTTCCTTTTCTCACTAGAGCTTTCAAAATGCCAACTATGTGCTTCAGATGAACAAGTCTTTGTGACTAAATGCTAGGTGATGGGTAAAGGATTCCAGTGTTTAAGTAGCACCTGCACCCATGAACACCATTCCCAGCCCTGTAACCCACCTACAAACTTCTCAGAGAAGACATAAAGGGCAGGTAGAGACAGTGGACATGGAGGAAAACCTGCTATATTACTTGGCATCTGGTCATCTTTTTCCTTCTCTCTTGAGGTCATCCATTCTGGCGGATCATTCATGGTCATCATTCATTTAGTCTCCTCACATTTTTATCCTCCATCCATCCCTATAACACCTGAGCATGCACCAGCAGTGCAATGAGTGCATTAAGCAGCAGGACTCGGGCTTGTCCTGGCTGCTTCCTCTTAGCCTCCTGTCTTCTCTCTAGTGCAAAAAGTACATATGGGCTTGCTAAAAACATCGAAATGTACTTATGTGTATGTGCAGCCATGCCTGGCTCTTTAGTGGGGTTTCAATGGGAATGAGGGCTAATGTGAGTCTTTCCACTCAAGCTTTACTTTCTACCTTTCTTCTCCATAAAGTAAATCAACTACTGTGGCCAAATCAAAGCAAAACCATGAGCTAGCTGGTCTAAAACTTGTCTGTGCCCTCTGTGACTGAATACATTTTCTTTCTGCTCCTCTGCTGGCTCCTGCTTCTCTGTCACATCAAACATGAACAACCACTGTTTTCGTCATTCTCCCCATGCAGCCCTTCCTGCCGTGTCCTGTTGAAATGTCAGTGCTCAGCCAATGATGCCAGACTTTATCAACCACTTGTTACACCTCAAAGCGAGTGTTTTATAGCTTCATGCCCTGCTGCTCCTCCCACTTGGAGAAAAGCTCTGCAAACAGCCCTGAAGCCAAACAGAGCTTGACTTCAGCTTTTCTTTGCCATAAGGCCTGTGCAATCATAAATGTAATAAGACGAGAGAGACCTGAGACCATGGACTGTCATGCTGCTCAGTACTATCTCCTTGCTCTTTTGTGCTCCTCCCTGTGCCTGTTCCTACCTTTCGTCTCATCATATACGTTGGCTGTGGGATGCTTTCCAGCAGGGTTTGTAGAGCCCGTAGCATCAGGAGAGCATTAAGTGGTGACTAGACATCCTGTGCTTCCAAGATAAGCAGCGAAGATTGAAATATAATACATAGAATAAATTCTGTATATACCAAATTCTCTGAGATAGAGAGTAGGAATAAACCATTGAAAAACTGTATTAAAAATGGTGTATTTACAGTAAGAATAAACTGGCTCTTCCCTGAGGCAGAAAAATGCTGACACAGTTCAGTTCTAAAAACCAGGAGAGGCCTATTTTGTTGATCTGATGCTAGGCTTGATCCTTACATATTTGGTTTTTATTCTTTGGCGAAATGTTGCTTTGGCATGATGGTTCTACATTATGAAAGATTTTGTAATATTTTCACCCAGCCTTGTTTTTCTCAGGCCAGGATATCTCAAAAAACCCCAACTTTTCAGTACTTTCATTTACGATTCAATCCAGGAACTATAGAGACTGCTAAAAGCTTTTATAATTTTTTTTTTTAATGTCCTAAAGTCAATATAACCAAATCAATTAAAAAACAAAAAACAACATTTTGTCTTTTTATGTCAATTTGCACAGTACTTCTGCCACTGCTTCTTGATTTTGACCGGGGAAGCGCAAAGCTGTCTCAATAACAGCAGAAAGTGTTTCGAAGAGGATTTGAAGAACATCACATACAAGATAAAAAATTCAAAAACTAGCCATTACTTTGGGGTGACCAAACTTATAGTATTACTAGAGAAACGATGAGCCAGGTTTTCAGCTGCACAGCTAAAATTCCACTGTGCATACCTGGAAACAAGGGACCCACAGTTTCCTTGTAAGACGTGCCCATCATGTCTAAAGTTGCTCCACTGAACACAGGCCTTGCTAGAAAAGCAACGTATGGAGCCCTTTTTCAACTTGCTTAATTTTCAATGAAGAGTCAAAATGGAGAGATATTGCTCTCCTTTTAAAAATATTTTTAATGAGGGGTTCTTTGAAAATTAAATAAAAATATCTATTTTTTTAAGAGTTTGAACTGAGGCGTCCATACTTGCCCTTCAGAAGTTTGAAAATACTCCCCAAAACTTCTCTGTCAGCCAGAGCCATGTTTGAGGAGGAATGACCATGATGTTTCTTTTTTATTAACTTGGTTGGAAACGCTGCCACTAGTTAATCTTTCATCCACTGAGGTTGCCAAGAATAGTGTCTAGTTCTTCACTATTACATTTTACAAGTAGGGTATGAATTTGGAACAAGATCCTGATTCAAGACAGGAAGAAAAAGCAACAGACTTATGTGGCATCTTGTTAAGGAAAGCTTACTCTTTTAAAACTGTTTCCAGTGACAAAAACCTGCAAGAGATCTTTGCCAGGCCTGAAAAAAACTTTGAATAGAAGTTACATCCACATTTAACTCCTTTACAATCACAGTGATAAGTAGAAAAAAGGAAAAAGGTTATGTCCCAAGAGCAAACTATGGACATCAGCTTCTTAACTCATGAAGCCTCTCAACCTGAAGATGTCGAACGGCATGTGTCTTCAGATGCACACAGTATTTATAGAAATGGATACAGAGCAGCTTGTTTTTGCAGCGATATGAGCAATACACACTGCTCTACAAGAAATTCAAAGCAAGACAGGTCTGATCCTAGTATAGGGACGTCACCCCCAGGAAGCAGCATGCTCTCTTGATGAAAAAAGCAAGCTGCCTGCTTTCAAGATCTTTTGAGAAATACCTCTTATATCCTAAATACCTCTTACTGTGCAAAGGCAGCCAAACACATTACTCACGCGATATGAGCTGGGAATCCTTTGGCGAGGAGAGACTCGAGGAGCGTGGAGGTGCTTTTGCTCTTGTGCTTGTTGGACACCTTTGCGTACAGCTGTGTCTCAGCCACCGCCATCTCCTCCGCTCCTGCCCTGACTGTGTGCTGAGTGCTGACAGAAACTGGGAGGTGGGAGGAGGGTGCAAGGGAGGGAGGGAGTAAGAAAATGAGAGACAGAAAGAGGCAGCTAAAATAAAAAAAAACCCCAAACCCTCAAACCTCTTGTGATCTTTTCTGACAAAAGCTGACATCCTGTTTTCATAACATCTGCATCTCCGAATTTTTGGTTTAGTGTGGCTAAAAAAGCAAAAACTATCTGCAGGGTTATCCCATCTGCCCCAGCAGAACAAGACTAGTAATCCAAAGGTAAACATCACAATCAGGGTGGACCTACTGAAGGGTCTAAGATGGAGTCTCTTTAGCCCTTTATTATAAAATGTCTTCTAAAAGCCAAGAAATCCATCTGAGCTGCTACTGCAACATGGGTGAGGTGACTGGAGATGTCCTTCAGCATGTAAGAAGTTGGTCTGTAGGCTGAATTCTTTCCTCTGGGGCTCAATATTCATGTCCTACAGTCCCTATCACACATGGCTCCCGCTTTGGTCTTTTCAGCCAAAGGCAATGAGCCGGCCAACACTGCAAAGTCAAACCCAATGTCCCATCTAGACATTGTACCCTGAGGATGGGCTTGGAGCAGCTCAGCGTGGCAGCAGGGAGAAGCCTGTCCTTCCCAGTGACGCCGGTGCCACCACGGGAGCCTTTACAAAGCTGCACTGGCTGTTCCCCAGGGTTTCCAGCATGGCCAGAGCAGCTGAAATGGTTGGAGACAGCTTTCCCTGGCCTGGGTTGTCCTCACTGAAGGTAACACTGCTCCCTGGGGTGGAACAGGAGGTGTCACTCCGTTGACTGAAAGGGTCACCTGAGCCACTGGTGCCCTGAAATGAGCCCTCACTTTGGCTGAAGTTCCCCTTGGGGCACCTTGTGAGTTTGGGCTGCTTCTTCAACCCTTTGTCTCTGAAGCCCTGTGGGGAAAGCATGAGAGTACTGTGAGAAACTCAAGAAGTGCAGCTTTCTTTATACATCCTTGTCTGCTTGCTTTTTTTTTTTCCTATGTCCCCTTGTGTTTCCCATTTCCAGGGAAGGCTGCTGAAAGAGTGGCATAAGAGATGATGAATAACTCTTGATGTCATGGCCTAGATGTGAACAGTTAATAGGATCATGATGTGGCGTCCTCTCCTTTAGAAGTGCTGTTTTCCATCATGCACAGCAAAGGGACTGAACATCTTCCCTCATCACATGTTCCAGGGACATGGATTTTGTCATGGAAACCCTTCATTTCTTCCTTGGCCTCTCAGGAGCCTTGTTTCACTTACACTGCCATGGCGTTCTGCTTCATCTCTCCTCCTCCTTCTTCCCCCCACGCTCCCCTCTGTCATCTGTCTCTCTTCTAAGTAAAAAAAAAAA
>VXBL01004300.1:141914-155362 GCA_013400195.1 Aramus guarauna | reverse complement strand
AAAAAAAAAAAACAAACCAAATTATTACAGCTTTTGAGCATTTTATGAAGCTGAGCATACATTTTCATTTTCTATATCCCAGAGTACAAATGAGTTGATACTTCAGAATCATAAGATACTGCTTGCAATATGCTTCAAAAATATGGTGCAATATTTAATTATAAAAGTTACCCCTAACTAAAGCATGGTTTTTTGTTTTGTTTTGTTGTTTTTGTTTTTTTTTTAAATAACTTCCCTAAGTGTGCTCTTTGCTGCAAGCACACAGCAAAGGCTAAACCAAGTGAAGGAAGAGCAAGGTGAGCCCATGAGTGCACCTGGGGTTTCTGCCCTCTGCCACCCACAGCTACCAGCAGACTCCTCAGCTGCACGAGTTTTGATAAAAGATGAGCAAGCACGAGCCTGTGCAGTTTGTGATGCTCCTTTGCTGAGGGGTTACAGAAAGGCTTGCAAATACTACAATATTACCTGACACCCTTAGGCTAATTAAAAAGCATGCTGAATTTATATCTTCCCCTTTCCGTAGCCACGCCATCCGGGGCTACCCGATACCCCTCACCAGGTTGAATTACACAGGCTGCTGCCATAATGCCGTATGCAACAGATGACTGAACGGGCAGCCACGGGCAGCTCAGTGAAAACCTTTCCAGAGCAGACTGGCTTAGCAACCTCAGAATTTCCTTTTGCTTTCTTTTGATAATGAAGAAAGAAAACAGTTTTGCTTTTAACTATGACTTCTCAGGAAGAGGTGAGTGAAGCTTTGGGAGCATGTGATATCCTCTAAATAAACGACACATCAGTGTTTAGTTTTCGTGTAGCATACTTCACAGTGCTGGTTTGTTTCCTGACGGACAACTTATGCACCAGTTAGAAGGCGCTTTTTTTTAATATTTAAAAATCATGCACAGCAAGCTGTCCTTTTCTCTGCCTTAAAGCTAGCAGATTTTATGTAAAATTTAATATATGTCCATTGAAATGTACATGAAATTTTATCAAATGAAAGAGTAGAAATGTCATTGCAGTTGTTTGCTGAAAGGTGAAAAGATATTCCAGGTGACTTAAAGATAGAGTGTCACAGACAAAACACGTAGTCTTTGCCTAAAATGCGTCATTGTAAGCATTTTCTAGGACTGACTCTGCAAACATGCTGCTTTTACAGCTTACCAGCTCCACTGTCTTTAACAAACATGGACATACTTCACACCACCGTGAGTTCAAAAATCTGATTCCTTTTGCCAGTGACAGTGTGTAGAACTGGAGTCAGAAATTAGCATTTCAAATCTGTTTACCCTGAATTCTCGTGTAGCCCGCTTAAACTGTTTTTCACTGTGTGGAAAATGATCAAAGGTTTTCTGGAGTAAAATTCAGTGGGCCCCTGCACGAGGATCCTGCCAGGTGTTGTGCAGGTGTTATACACTTTTTAGCCTTTCTCTTGTTTCCTATTGCAATTAAAGAGCAGGGGATGGATTTACACCCCCAGTGTGAGTTATTAAAAGTACCTATGGTGCTTAGACAAATTTAAACAAAAATTAAGTAGTTTGCTGGTAAATTAATTATAAGAGCTCCTCTCGTGAACATTAAGTACATAACTTAGTGTACTTTGTCCAGCTCTGGAGTCCTCAGCGTAGGAAAGACATGGAGCTGTTGGAGTGGGTCCAGAGGAGGGACACAAAAATGGTCAGAGGGCTGGAGAAGAGAAGGCTCTGGGGACATTTTATAGCAGCCTTCCAGTACCTAAAGGGGCCTACAGGAAAGCTGGAGAGGGACTCTATCAGGGAGTGTAGTGACAGGACAAGGGGTAATGGTCTTAAGCTGAAGGATGGTAGATTTAGAATAGATATAAGGAAGATTTTTTTTTACAATGAGGGTGGTGAGGCACTGGAACAGGTTGCCCAGAGAGAAGGTAGATGCCACATACCTGGAAACATTCAAGGTCAGGTTGGATGGGGCTTTGAGCAACCTGATCTAGTTGAAGATGTCCCTGCCCATGACAGAGGGTTTGGACTAGATGACCTTTAAAGGTCCCTTCCAACCCAAACCATTCTATGATAACATTTTACAAGGTGATTATCTTCTTTTGTTTTTTTCCCCCCCCTTTTTCTTTTTCTCCTACTGAGTCAGGTACAAGAGACAAATCCCACTACTGGAAGTCTTGAAATCATCTCCATTACAGAAGATGAACCACCAGTACCAGAAATTCAATTTTCCTTCAAAAGATTTTTCTTCATACCACAAGCAAAAGTGGACCCCAGTGCAGATGGATCTGGTAGGGATACTGCACAGCTTTTTGACCTTTGTAATCTAAATGGCTAATGTAAGTCTTCAGCCTTGCAAAACTATGCTTGCCCAGTCAGTCAGAGAAACACAATCTCATTCCCCCAGCCATGAGGTTTGCTAGCATATTAACAGGTGATGACATCTTGTGTCAGCTTGCATTTGCAAGCCTTTTTCACAGCCAGATTATTCACACACTTCAACCACATAGCAAATATTTGCCCACACTTTTCAGACACGTTTTTGAATGGCTTATTTGAAACTTTACCACCCTGGAAATTGGTCTATTAAAAAACTGAATGTACAATACAGCAGCCTTGGAGGAATAGTATGCATGTTTGCTACTTCCCATAGGTTTCATGGTAAAAACAACCATTAACTTCAACAGAGGCAGACTGAGCATCAAGGATGAAGACAGTGCAATTTAATTTTCTAGTCCATTAGCTACTACAGCTGTCTAAGATTCTTGGCATACCAGACACCAACTCCACTGCCAAAACCAGTTACTCAGCTGCTGCTGAGAGAGTCTGTGTAGGCTGGGATTTACTGTTGAGTCTATCAGTGCTGGGAGACGCTCCTCATCCTTAACTGATTTTAAGTGTCTGCCAATCTCAAATTCAAAGCTTGAAGAATGAGAGGGTGAAGACCTGCATGAATTAAAATTGAGGACAAGGTCCTGCCAGTTCCTGTGTGTACCCATGACCAAGCTGTGTATGCTGTTTTCCCATAGTTTACCCTTTGTATATCAGAACATATTTGAAACAAGTGAACCGTTCATTATCCCAACAGTGGAATCTGTTGTCTTCCAGATTGACAAGACCACTAAGTTGAGGTCAGCTATGGAGGTAGCTGTTGAGCCGGTCTAGTCCAGCTCATGAAATGTATTCAGCAATTACTACCGATGTATATTTTAACTTTAGATTAATCTTTTTTCCTCAAAATCTCAAAACTCAGCCTTGAGCCATTGCTCAGTTCTCTTTGTGTCTTTATAGCAAAACTTTGAACAGATCACCTTGCCCATGTTTTTCAAGACTAGTTTGGGGGGGGGGGGGGTTTGTTTGTTTGTTTGTTTGGTTGGTTTTTTTTTTTTTCAAATTCAGCTTTCTATTATTTTCAGTTAACCTTGCTTCCAAGTCCAAAAGGACCATTGACTTTCCTCCTTCTTGTCTTTAACGCCTGTTTACTGTCTTTTTGCAATATCCCTGCTCTTGCACGAATCTTTAGGCTCCTCTTACTTGTTTCCTTGCCTCTGTTACCCAAACTTTGGAGGAATGCATCCTGCATGGGACTTAGCTCCCTGATGCATGAGGCGGAACTATGTGACCTCCAGCCTCGTCCCAGGATTTCCATTGTCCCAGACAGTGCTCAGAGCAGCGTCCCACTGGGGCTGTGGCTGGAGGGAGCGCTGGGACCACGGGCTTGGTAGTGGCAAGAGTCAGGTGGCATCACAGATGGTCATAAGGAGACTCAAAGTAGTTCACTCTTTGATACTTCCACTGAAAGAATTCGTTAGTCCTCTTGAGCTTTCTGAAGTCTTCAGAGAGTATACCTGTACCCTGCACACAGGTTTGATTACACAAACAAAACGGATCCGAATTTCATTTTTATTCTGGCACTCACATTTTCAGGAGAGGTGCTCGTATACTTCTAAAGCTTGCAGTGTGATGTAGCCCACAAAAATAAAAAATTGGAGCTCATATTCTTGATTGCTAGGTGCTCTGTAAGGGCACGATTGAGACTCCTCATGAGGCAAATGCTGAAAGGGTGTCTGAGAGCACCAGCCAGCCCCAAACCACCCAGAGCCTTCTTAGCCCCTGGGCCAGGATCCAAATCCCTCCAGGTCAGGTCAGCTCAGGAAGTGTATGCAGGGGTTACTACTGCCATCTAGTTTGATGTTAGATAAATCTTTTTCATTGCAAAATCAAGCTGGTTTAATTTCACAGAAGCCATTCTCTCTGTTTGGTTTCTAGGAGATATCGAACCACCTTCAATGTGCCATGCTTTTATCTCCCTAAAATACTTTCCATATATCTGTGGTCTATTCCTTGCAGTAATCCTAGCAGTTGCCATTGGCCTGGGTGGTGAGTACTATTAGTTATTCATTAAGTTCTCGCTTAACCATTCAAATGCTTAATTTTTCATGAGCCTTTTACTTAGAACGGAATTAAACTGCTACTGCAGCTTGTTTGCTGAAGTTAAAAATCTTGTTCATGTGATGGCTTTAAATTTTATTTACATGTAGGGATAAAATAGATCTGGCACTCCTGAGATGATTGGTGTAATATTTACAACACTGGGGAACTCGCAGCTCCAGGAAACTTTCTCTAGTAAAACTTGACAGATTCCTCTCAGGTGGTGGGCTAAGAGTTTAGAAACTGGGGGAGGTTTCAGGTAGCACACACCATTTTTTTGTCCTGTAATTCACTTCTCTAAGTTTGTTTTCAAAGAATTAAAGAACTTTCCCCTAACACATATAAATTATACAAAGGAAAAGAAAACACAGAATGAACTTAGTTGCAACTGGGAAGCGTGACCTGCCCAGGTCTAGGTGCCTAATATGTTGATGCTAGAGCAGTGTCTTCACACCTGCAACAGGAATAAGTTTGCAGGAGGTTGGGGCATCCCCTCAGGAAGAGAGTGCGCTGGCTGTATTTTGCATCCTTGCTTTTCTGCTGAGGTGATGAGGGACCAGGCAGAAACTCGTCCTGGAGTGAAACATAAACTGGATAGAGGGAGCTGGGAACAAGTCAGCACAGACAGCAAGGCTGGCTCATTCTACAAGTCATTACTAATGGATGAGTTTAGCAGCACCACGTAGCAACGTCCAGGTTGTATTTCAAAAGTTCCTAGAGTACGGGAGTTGTCTTTTCCTTAGCAAGACAGAAATCTGGTCAGATAATGGAAGTCAGAAGTGTTATATTAATATCAAAGTGTGTTTTAATCATCCTGTTTTCTTTCATTCTTGTTAGTCCAATACAACTGCATTGGGAAGTTTCGCTGCCGATCATCCTTTAAGTGCATCCAGAAATCAGCCAGGTGCAATGGTGTCTTCAACTGTAAAGAAGGGGAGGATGAGTACGGATGTGGTAATTTAAATTTGATTATAAATCCCTCCTACCTGCTCCTGTAGCATCTGGCACCTTATCAAGAAATGCATGTTGTAAAGATTTTGGGTGAGACAAGAAGGATAGAGACTGATGGATTATCTAAATCACCACTCAGAGGAACAATCTCTCTGAGGTACTGATTTACAGTTTATGAGAAATCAAACTGCTCTTAGGCTAACTGTGTTGATTGCTGAATATTGCCACTGCCATATCCGGCACGTTTCCCCATTAGAACTCTAGATGCTTTTTGACTGCTAGCACTTCCTCTGTCCCCAAGGTATACTGCATTATGGTGCGTATAAACAGCACACTCTGTATTCACTGGCACACAGCTGCACTGTGTTGGTTTTAAAGATTGCAGAAGCCCGTTATTATGTTAAGGGACATGGGAATGGGAGAGATCAGCACTGCCTTTTGTGCATTGAGTACTGCGGAGTTTGCTGCTTCATCTGTGAAATGTACGCCCCCATCTCTGAGCTTCTCTCTGTAATGGTTCTGGGCATCACAGGGCCATTTTAAATAGTCCTTCCCTGTCCTGTGCTATGGAAGGTGACTGTAGTGTTTGCACTCACTGGAGGGCAAGGACTTTAACATTAGTAAATAGAATAAATGATTTCTAGAGCAGTGCACTTGTAATTCTGACTCCTGTAGCTATAGGTAAGGAGGCAGCACAGCTTTCCGTCTGTGCAATACGAGGAATGAGAAGAACCATGAGGTTTTGGCCCCGGCTAACCCTGCACAGTGCTTTCAACCTTTGGCATGTTTTCCCCAGGGAAGCTTCAGGCCTCTATGGAGTCTCTGGGCAATAAATCTGCTTTTCTTGTCTGCCTTTGCAATGCCATAACAGTGGCCCATGGGCGCCTGCGGGAAACCCTTGTCCAGCAGTGACCATGAGCATGGCCTCCCTTCTCCCTGGGAAGTCCACGTAGACATGCCCTTTCCAAGGCCCAGGTACCTCCTGCTCATCCGGGGCCCTGCACACCAGCAGCAGCTGTGGTGCGGGGTGCAGGGGTGAGGAGGACATGGCGACATGCAGGACAAAGGAACCATGGGTGATGGTTCTATACCTGGGTTTCCTGCAGTATTTCCCTGTCGGTCTCTTGGCTGGAGGCAGCACAGCTTGCAGCAGTGCGAGCTCCATGGGGCCGGGCTGGCGTGAAGAGCCGTCCGCCCATGGGGAAGGGCTGTGCTGAGCAGATCCAGGCTGGCACAGGGAGGGAGCCAACCTGTACATCTCTTGTCTCCCCAGCCTTTACACACTCGTCAGCCCAGACACACCAGCCCCATTTCAGCAGAGGGAAGCAGGTAGGAAACTCAGTGGAAGCCCAGGAGCGGCTGGGTACAAATGCATTCACCTCTCTGACTGTGCTGTGCAGCACAGGAGGTGCCAACCACCTTTCATCTCTTGTCTCGATCGTAGGTTTCCTCAGTGCCAAGCATCTGCAGCTCTAACTCACTGCAATCAGCAAGACTTGCTCAGGCTCACTGGAGGGCAAAGCAGCCTTCTCCGTCTGTATTAGGGCTAGCATCCCCTATCCATTCCCATGAGCACAGACTTTTTTTTCCTGGCTGTTCTAGCTCAGCGTACTTTGGTTCCCTTCGTTAATGGGGGTAGGGAGGGGAAAGCACAGAAAAATTCAGTCAGAGGATTCAAATGATGAAAAAGACAAGTAGTAAAAACTCAATGAGTGAAGAAATGTGGGTGCCGCGGTGGTGCATTGACACCGTCGTGTACCTGTTGTGTACCTGGTGGTTGTTCTTCACAACTCACTCGGGTTTTTGTCCTGAATCTCAAAGTCAGGTTGAGTGGCAAGAAAGCAGTACTGCAAGTGTTCACTTCTGGATCCTGGCGAACGGTCTGCTCTGACGACTGGAAAGCAGAGTATGGAAATACTACCTGCAAACACCTGGGTTTCTCAAGGTATTAACACAAAATAGAAGAAACTTGATTTGGCATTTTGAACAAACTCTGAGGTTATCAATCTTTATAATGAAACCTTGTATTAGTCTGTGCTTTAAAAGAAAAAAGGACTTAACAATCCACCTTTGTGAATGACATGGTTGAGGAGATTTGGGATGATGTGGGAAAGAGTCCTGAATACTTGTGTGCTGCAAATACTTTTTATTACTGCTATAAATCCTGGATGATGATTAAATACAATAGTTTGGTTAAATCTTCTCTATGGGGTGCAGGTGCCTGAATCCTGCTTGTATCTCTAGTAGCTTACAGCACAAAAAACTTCCTCTGTAGGAAAATTGTATATACAATTCATGTCATCTGTTAGGAATTAAGGTCTGCCTCACAATTAGGGAAGAACCTGGCAAGGTGGTTCTTACTGGATTGATCCCATTCCTGAAAAAGCGCCTGTTTCTTACACAAGCTTTCACACAACTGAGAAAGAGTTTGAAGCTGTGACTTGCAATGATGCTTTGTTATTTCTTACAATGGCGTCATTCTCATTTCTGCACATTATAGTTACCAGCATAAAGCTTCTTTGAATAAATTTTTGTTGCCTTTAGGATAAAATACATCTCAATTGTTCCACAAAAAAAGACAAGAAAAATTACAAATTATTCATCCTCCCTGCTGCAAAACATAACTCTGGGAAAAGGAGACAATGAGCTTGTTAGTGCTTCAGGAAATGTGCCACTCAGTTATGATAAGAACTTTATTGCAATATTAGAATTAGAATTTAGTTTCTCTGCCAGTTAAATGCCTCTCAGCATGTGTGACTTCCAGACATGATTATGGCAAAAATACATGCACGTTATAAGAACCATTTCTTGGGGAGGATAGGATTGCTTTATCAAGTGTCAAAATCTGATTATCGTGTTTGCTACACTGCGTTTTCAGTAGCAGAACTGCTGAATTATTTAAACAGATTACTGAAATGCTGTCTGAGGAAGCTGTGCTTATGGTTTATTTGCAGTTACGTGAGTTCAGGTTACCTGCCTGTGGCTGCAGTTGAAAAACAGTTTCAAAGACATTTCGTATCCCTCAGCCACTGGTTATCAGCTGATCAAGTGACATCCCTGTACAATGCAACAAATCTCAGGTATGCCTCAGCTTCTTCATCCTGACAGAAAGAGAGCAATCAATAGAAGGAGAATTACGAATAGTTTGAGATTGTTGCCTGTTTTCTCAGGCATGTAGTACTTCATAAGTGGTTAGCGTTGTTATGCATCATAGACCAAGTTTCAGTAGCAGTCTTGCTAGAATATGAATTAAGAGCCTGATCCAAGGCCCATTAAAATCCACAAAGACTTTAAAATGAGCTGTTTGAAAAGCCTGTTTGTCCCATGATCCCTTTTTTGCAAATGGATAGACACCAGGCACTTATCTTTTTTTCCATTGTGAAGCAGTTTGTTTTGGTTTACAGATCCCTAGATATTTCCCAGTGGGCTTATGAACCGTTTATGGTCCATTTCTTCCTCCTGACAACTGCTTGGGTTTTTTTAGTTACCTTTCACTGAGAAGCAAGCTATGGATCCAAGGAGACTACGGATCACATGTTGAAAATTGCTGATGAGCCTCTCCTCATGGAAGAGTGAATCACTCCTCAGCAGGGCAGCATATGATCTGCAGGCTCCCGATGGTGTCTAAGCTCCTAATTTAAGTATTTCAGCTAAATGCCCTAAGTAGATTGGATGAGTACATGACTTTGTACCTCTTTCAATATACAAATTATTTATATTTATGTGCATATAGCTGTACAGGAAGGTGAAACTATTGAAAAAAATCCCAGTCATTGTGAATTGGAACTAATACTGCACTGTCTTTTCATCTTAGAGAGGAATGCACTTCTGGCAATGTGATCATCTTAAAATGTTTGGGTAAGAATCAGGAAAAGTGAAAATAAAATCAGAAACTGTCCTTCTTCATCCACTGCAAGAGTTAGGAGAAATTGTGTACTTGGGGCATACTATACCATCAGTTTATCATACCAAAGAAAAATTATATTTCTTATATAAAATTTAAAAGAATTTCAGCAAGTGAGAATAGGCTGGAAGGGCAGATTGGGAGCATTAGGTAGCAGGACCGTTTTGGTGAGAATCACAGTAGGAAGTAGTCATTTAAGGATTGTGAGTTGAGTCCATGGACTGATACTGTAATCCCAACTCTTTGCCGTCTCGGTGGGGAAAGGGAAATTCTGTCTTAATGGTTGAACTTTCACCCCACACCTCTCCATGTCAGCTAGTTTTCAGATTGGGATATGAAAAGTCAAAAAAACTAGCAGGAAAATAATCACCAGGGGAGACGAGATGCTTCAACCTGCCTGGGACCCTGTGCATTTGAGGAGGGCAGAACAGCGGGGTTTACGGCTCAGCTGAGCACTACCTCTGCAGAGGAGAAGACGTGAGCCCCACTGCCCCCATACCATCTGCCAGGCACGATGCTGCAGGCATGGGAGGGAGGAGGAGAAACCTCTGCGAGCAGCCACAGTGAGATGTGAGCCATGGGGATGGGGACGATCATGCCGCCTCAGCAAGGCTGGGAATAGAGGGGCTGAATTAAGGTGACCAAAACCATGCCTGTGTTTCCTCCATGGACCATAACCTTTGCTTTCTGGCAGCGTGTGGGACGCGGGCCAGCTACGGGCCACGGATTGTGGGGGGCAACGTGTCCTCCCCCCGGCAGTGGCCCTGGCAGGTCAGCCTGCAGTTCCATGGGCATCACCTCTGCGGAGGATCCGTCATCACCCCACGCTGGATCATCACGGCCGCCCACTGTGTCTACGAGTAAGTCCCTAAATCGCCTTGTTTGGGGTGTCCCACTGACCCTGCTTGCAGTGGATCTGTGTGTGTGGCCACTGCAGAGGAGGGTTAATGCACCGTGGTTTTTTCTTAAACTGCAGGAGAGATTAGGTTATGCTTATTTTATGGGCTTGCTCCCATTAAACATTTAAACTGTCTCTCTCTCCTTGCATGAGTGCAACTCTTCATTGAAAAAAGTCCCCCCAAGAAGTGGTCCAAATCAGGGACCCCAATTTTCAGATATTCTGGGAACTCCCAGATTCCTGGGAAATCAGCTTAAAACAACATTTAAGTGCTAGATTTTAGGTATCCTGATCTGCAATTTCTGTATATTGCATATGAATTAACAGCACAGGAGGCATTTGTACTTGGCTGCTCTAGTACTCTGAAGCTCCAAAATAAATTACATGATCCTTTTCAAGTTGACAGGATCAATCAATGGCAGTTAGTGAGTTGTTCTGTACTTAGTGTCCTTTACCACATACGCACTGTTCCTTTTTATGCTGTTTGAAGTAGTCTTTGAGTTGTAAATAGATGCTAAATAGTTATTTAGACTCTTCTTCTTTGTGTGATTATAAACATAGTCCTCTCTCGTATCTATAATGAGTTGTCTGGTTTTGCAGTCTTGTTTCTTGCTAATAGTGCCAGAGAACTCTTCTTGCTCTTACAAACTCCAGGCCACTTTCACCAAAGGCATTTAGACAACTAAAATGGGATTGTCTGGCCACTTTTAGGCACCCACAACAGGGATGCCTGCTTCTGAGCAAGTCCTGTAGGATGCTTTTATATCCGGTAGAGAGAAGAGATGGGACAGACAAATGCCACTCTTAGATCCTGTTTAGAGCCCTGTGCTGCCATAAAAATAATTGCTTAGGAATTAAGCATTTTAGGACTTTTGTCCTTAGCTCTGTCCCCCAGAACCCAGTTGGTTGTGGTGCGTTCAAAGTCTGAGGGGGGTGGGAGCTGGCAGCACAACCCACATCCCTGGAGCCTTTTCCCAGCACTGCTGCTGGCCCACTGCTAGCCCAGTGGGGTGAAGCCAAGAGAAGAGCAGCTGCTCGTGTGCTGGAGGCTGAAAGATGTGGCTGCTCATGAACTGGGGGAAGAAACACCTTCCAGAAGGAAAGCATCTCCCTTGGAAGCATACATACATACATACTTGCCACGAGTGTCGCTGAGCTAGCCGGATGGCTGAGTGCAGGTGTGCGAGGCAGCAGCATCAATGGCTGTGGGGTCACATAGGATAGACAAGTAGGTCAATGTAAAATTCTCATATATTTGTAGAAAGTTGCACAGATAATATACCAGTGACCCAGTGTGTTACTAAGATTAGTCACACTTTCTATATTCTTTGAAATTAGACACAAAACATAGACAATATTAATAGATAGGTGAGCAAGTAGAGCAGACTGTAGCTATTTGCTTGTAGAGTCTTATGTGGTTTGTAAGCTCAGCAGAAAATTAGAAAACCTGAGGGTTTTCTTGAAGGTTTTTCACTCTCTCCTACCTCTTCGTTTCAGCCTGTACTTGCCGAGCTCATGGAGTGTGCAGGTTGGTTTTGTGACTCAGCAAGACACCCAAGTTCACCCACATTCAGTGGAAAAAATTATATACCATCGAAATTATAAACCAAAGACAATGGGAAATGATATAGCACTGATGAAACTGGCAGCACCGCTTGCTCTCAATGGTAATTCTTTCTGTTAGCTTTCACTTGACTTTCTCACCTTTCCAGCTAAAAGTGAGAAGGGTCTTTCCTAGTACAGACAGGGAAATTCCTGTTGGCACCTTATGCCTGACCCAGGACAGTTGAGTGGATCCCCACCGCCTCTAAAAGCAATGAGAGATGTGCAGTGTAGACATAGCCAGCCTGCTGCTGTGATGGCAAGGCAGCAATCCCTGTTCACCCTACACTGGCAGAAAACCCTTGGCCTCTGTGTCAGGAACTCCTCTGTACTCGATATTCAGGCACAGAGAGCAACGACATGGTCACAGGGCTCTGCAAAATGTTCCCAGTCCGTTCTGGTATTGGCTTACTGAAGGCATTTAATAATAGGCAAAGACTAACTTTATTCTTTCTAAATATTTTTCCTATCTAAAATAAATGCCCCGCCTCATTTCACTTGGAGGTCAGAGATTTTTATCGTGTCCTTTCTGTGAGTATAGGGAGATCCAGCAGTGTCCAAAGCTGAAAATCAAGCTTAAATTTCAAAGAGAAGAAAAGGCAGTTCAAATATAATGATGCTTTTAAATCAAAACTACTTTCATTTTCTCAGCAGGATGCTACCTACAGCTGACACAGTGAATTGAAATAATGTATAATAATATTGTATGAATTAAATGATCACCTAACAATACCTCCTAATCACTCTGAGCTCTCTGAAAAGGGGATTCTGGCTCTTTCTGACACATCTAGATTGTCAGTTTCTAAATCAATTCTCTTGAAAAATTTTAAACTTCCACTTTGAATGAAAATTAAGTTTGATTTTGTTCTGTTTAAAATCTCAGCTAGTGCTGTTTTCTTTTGCTCGGGAATAAGTTTGGGAGACTGTCAAGAACAGTAACAGCTCCACACCTGAGCTACGTACGTGCTATGCCCCAGGGGCTGGGGGCAGCCCAGAGGGGCTTGGAGTCTCCATGCTGGGGGTTTGGTGCTTTGAGCTGGGATCATTGCACTGTGGAGAACTGAACAACTAGGAAATGCCCAGTAAACGCATCGTATCTCCCCTCCCTTTGCTCAGTGCCAGCTCATCTTGACGTGTCCCAGTTTGTCCCCACAAGCATCAAACACCATGGCATTCAGTGCCCCAGAGCAGAGAGGTCCTGAAACTCTATGAGCCGATGGGTGAGAAGCAAAGAGTTCCCCAGACATCTTGTTGCCCTTTCAGAAGAGCGTGGAGATGTGCACACACGGCTCTTTGCACGTGCTGCTGCACAAAACCTGTGAGGAGGTGCCACGCAGTCGTGCCGTGGTTAGCCAAGTCCATTTCTCTGCCTGAGCAGCGTGCCGGGGGTCTCTGATCTGCCCGTCAGCTGCGTACACAGTGCATTTCTTGTTTGTTCATTCTTCAGTTGATTGACCTGCCAACACCTCCTTCTGTTGCTTCATGCTTGAAACTAATTAGGCCTGATGTAGGTGTTGTTTCGAAACTATGGTATTGGCCATAAGACAAGCCTGCCGAACCGCCAGGCTATTGATGTGGGGAGTAGGTGGTGGTCAAAACAAGTTCACTGCAAGCCAAATCCTCAAAGTTTTACTGAGGCATACAAACTGTTGCTAAATCTTAAAAGCAATTCTCACTTCTCTCTCTCTCT
>VXBL01004300.1:131321-141871 GCA_013400195.1 Aramus guarauna | reverse complement strand
TTTTTTTTTTTAAATAGGTCACATAGAGCCAATTTGTCTGCCTAATTTTGGTGAACAGTTCCCAGAAGGGAAAATGTGTTGGGTATCAGGATGGGGAGCAACTGTGGAAGGAGGTATTTTAAATGGTTTGCTGTTGATTACACTACATGAAAAAATCTTACATACAGTAAATACAGGATTTGGTTGGAGCATTGTTTAACTTTATATATATATATACGGGGGGGGGGGGAGAAGACATATTCCTAAATTTTATGCTCATCCTGATTTGCAAAAGTCCTGTACAAACCCTTATCACAAAGAATAGATGGCTACATTCTGTGAAAATGTTGAAAATTACAGGTAGACAGCAACACTGTCCAAAATGTTGTACTCAAGCCTCAGTCAAATAGGCTGTGTCCTTTATAATTTCAAGCATAGAAAGCACAGTATGAATGCAAGAATCAACCATCCATTTTTTTCAGAGAAAGCATGTATGCATTTTCAGGCAGGTTGGATGATGTAGAAATTGTATCTGTGAATAATGTCACAAAAAAAGGGAATTTATTTTTTTCTTACCATGGCTCACAGGTCATGTTAATAGTATATACTGAACCACTTTCATGTGAAAATGCTTCAATTCTCAGGTCATTGGTTTTTATCATTATTCATTTGTTTAATTTAACGTGTTGTTCCCATTGTTCAGAGAACAAGAACAGTATGTTACCTGACTTACAGATAATAGCAAAAGATGGGAAAAAATCAAAGCAAAGTTTACCACATAAAAAGTCACTATAAATTGGCATTAGACAATGTGCAAATATTCCCATTTATAAAAATGATTCATTCAGGCTCTGAATATCTTTATCAATGATCTGGATGAGGGGATCAAGTACCCTCCGTAAATTTGCAGACACCACCAAGCTGGGCAGGACTGTCGATCTGCTCGAAGGTAGGAAGGCTCTGCAGAGGGGTCTGGACAGGCTGAATTGATGGGCCAAGGCCAACTGTATGAGGCTCAACAAGGCCAAGTGCTGCATCCTGCACTTGGCTCACAACAACCCCAGGCATCGCTACAGGCTTGGGGAAGAGTGGCTGGAGAGCTGCCGGGTGGAAAAAGACCTGGGGGTGCTGGTTGACAGCTGGCTGAATATGAGCCAGCAGTGTGCCCAGGTGGCCAAGAAGGCCAACAGCATCCTGGCTTATATCGGACATAGTGTGGCCAGCAGGAGTAGGGAAGTGATTGTGCCCCTGTATGTGGCACTGGTGAGGCCGCACCTTGACTCCTGTGTTCACTTTTGGGCCCCTCACTACACGAAAGACATTGAGGTGCTGGAGTGTGTCCAAAGAAGAGCAACGAAACTGGTAAAGGGTCCAAAGCACAAGTCTTATGAGGAGTGGCTGAGGGAACTGGGGGTGTTTAGCACCTGGAGAAGAGGAGGCTGAGGGGAGACCTTATTGCTCTCTACAACTACCTGAAAGGAGGTTGTAGCCAGGTGGGTGTTGGTCTCTTCTCCCAAGTAACAAGCAATAAGACAAGAGGAAATGGTCTCAAGTTGTGTCAGGGGAGGTTTAGGTTGGAAGTTAGGAAAAAAATCTTCACTGAAAGGGTTGTCAATCATTGGAACAGGCTGCCCGGGGAAGTGATTGAGTCATGATCCCTGGAGGTATTTAAAACACACGTAGATGTGCTGCTTAGGGACATGGTTTAGTAGTTGGACTTGGCAGCGCTAGGTTAACTTGATGATCTTAAAGGTCTTTTCCAACCAAAATGATTCCATGACTCTATGAATAAAATAAAAGAAATATTTATAAAATAAATCAGATGTTTGCAGGGATAAATTTGAAACAAATTTTGGCACTAGGATTGAAAACAGTGTCCCGCTAGCTTTTAAGCTCATGACTGTTTTTATTGATTGTCTAGTTTGAAGTAGAAACATATAATGTACAGGTTTATACTATATACTGTAATAATCCACAGCTCTATAGAGTCACTAGTTACTGGATTCTGTAAGTGATGAGACATCTAGTTGACTTACTTGTATGTTCTCATTTTAACCATATTTCTTTCACTCTATCTTGCCAATTCTTCATATGCTAAAACATTTTCTGCTAATAATTACAGATTAATTTCAAGGATAGAGAGGGCTTTTTTCTTTGTTTTTTTTGTGTTTTTTTTAACAGGTGATACATCTGAAACCATGAATTATGCAGGTGTTCCTTTGATTTCTAATGCAATTTGCAATCACAGGGATGTCTACGGTGGGATCATAACTCCTTCAATGCTTTGTGCTGGTTTCCTAAAGGGAGGGGTAGACACCTGCCAGGTATGGAAGTTTCCAAACTGCAGCTGTGCTCATTAACAGCAGCAATGGAAAAACATGAGTGATAAGTTATCAGAAGGCACTCCCAGGCTTTTCTTGGGCAAACATTTAGTTTTGTGTCATTTACTCTGTTTACCACGAATATCGACCACTCACCGTGCACGCATTCATATGCTACAATTCTCTTCTTATTTTCCTTCTGTGGACTGTATCTGCTACTTCTGAAGCCAAATTTACTTAAGAGATTTTTTAATTTCTTGCATGTGCTATGGCATGGTGCCTTTCTTTGCCCTGGCTGTGGCCTCTGCACTGCACTGTGAGCAGCTCCAGAGACCTGCAAGGTGTAGAAACTACATGGTGAAAAGCAGTCAAAGCATATATCAAGAAGAGAAGTAGAAGCGTGTGATTTTGGAAAAAGCAGAGTGAGGCAGGGAGAAGGAAGAAAGGGAGAGGTGTTTGAGTAACTCAGAGTATTGGTAATGACTCTGGGGAAGATGCATTCGTAGCAGTGACGGATCAGAGGATCCTTCACATCACAGGGTGGTGACAACTCAGAATCATTGTCAGAGTCATGGCAGTGTCCACCTGGTGCCAAGTCTCATCCCCACACACACTAATGCAGACTCACCTAGCTAGTCATGGATGAAGAGCAAGGGCTAGGGAGGAACTTCATGTTTCCAGAGTTGCTCAGTCCCAATGACATGTGGGACAAGACAAGACAAAGGCATTAGCTGCATAGATCTTCACTGAAGCACTTGTTTGCACCCCCACCCCCCCAACCCCCCAGCAAGGTACCCAGTACCAGCACGTCACTGTGTCTGGCATACGGCTCCAACTGCCAAAATGAGCCCTGCTCACCAAAGGGAGAGGCTCATTCCAAATTTCATTTGTTGTGCTGGCTTTGATGTTCACAGGGCAGGAACCTGCCCCAGCAAAATAAATTGAGAGTTTTCAGTACTTAGATGTGAGTCCATCGAGTTGAATCTGCTTAGCAAAGTCTCTGGGAAGCCAGAAAAGCAGCGTGCCAGACTGCAGCTGGGAGCAGGCAGGGAAGGAGGTGGGATACAAGCTTGCTGTTGCAATCCTGGTCTCAGCTCAGCTCAATAGCTAGGAGCTTTTTGAGAGAAGCAGCTGTGAGAGACCAAGGCCATGGCATGGAGACTGCAGATTAGTGATGTCCTGCCTGCAGGACAGGCACGTTCCCCAGCACCTAAATGTTGTTTAACAGCAAGCTTCAGTGTTGCTTCTGTTGCACAGTACTGCTAACTGGAGAAAGAAAAATGGGATCTAATCCACATCTCTAAGAAGTCTCCAACTTCTGCTCTAGCATATGCTTTTCCTAGGACCCAGAACAGAGCAGAAATAGGAGGCACTGAATTACTAGACTATGCCTCTCCCCCTACCTCCCAATTATGAGTTCCTCTCCTTTTCTGGGGCACTGACGTATGTTTTAATCTTTTGTCCTCCAGGGAGATAGTGGGGGCCCTTTAGCATGCGAAGATATGAGTGTCTGGAAGTTGGTGGGGACTACCAGCTTTGGCGTGGGCTGTGCAGAAAAGAACAAGCCAGGCGTCTACAGCCGAACCACCTCCTTCCTGGACTGGATACACGAACAGATGGAGGTCTGGTTCTGCCCTGTCTCTCTGTCTCTGGTTGTCACTTTGCTCCACCTGTGCCACACAAGGTTTAGCGCATATTTGTCACAGCTGAGTTGTGTCATAAACAGACGTGTGACCCGAGGGTGCATTCGGGGATCAGGGCAGGTCCATGCGCAGAGTGGACAGGGCAGAGTGCGGGGGTCTTAGTGAGATGCAGGGAGCACCAGGGCAGGTCACCCACTCTCTGGAGACCAGGCCTTCTGCTGTCAGCACCCCTCCAGTGCTGGCGGAGAGTTTCTGGGGTCGGTCAGCTGAGTAGGGAGAGTTGTGCTTCAGATGGACTCACAGGCAGGGATCTGATGCCTAAGCAGAGGCATCTAGAGCCATTTTAAAGACCCCAGGCTCTCCTGCCTGGCTCATGGGTGTTCCTGCAGAAGGGCAAGGATCTGCAGCTAGCCCTGGATTGTATCCACCATGCCCGCAGGGATGACTCAGATGCCCTGCAGCAGCTCAGGCAGATACAATAGCGGATCTACAGGAGATCTGAGGCCTTCAGGAACAGCTGCTGGAGGTCATGCAAAGTGCACTAAGACACCTCAAGTGGCACTAGATAGAGCACGTGCAAGGCAAGTGAACTGTCCTCCACTGCCTTGGTAGGAGCCTAGACATGTAGCTCACAGGTAGACACCTATGCACACGCTCTTAATTGTCATTTTCTTAGCTTCATGACAAAGCCACCCTAAGCACCATCCTGCTCTAGCCTCATCCTCACAGTGATGTCACAGTGATGACAGTGCTGCTATGCCAGCACTCAGTTTGCTGGAATGAATGAATGAATGAATGAATGAATGAATGAACGAATAGCAACGATGCTGTTCCAGCATCAGCAATACAGCCATCAGCCCCAACAGCTGCCTGTGCCACTGTGATGGCACATGGTGAAAACACTCCTGCTCCCATCTCATTTGTGAAATACGTGAGACTTTCTCCTCAAACCGTAGTGCCAATATCAGGCTTTTGCACACAAGGTAGTGACTGACGTAAGGTTATGTGTGCAATTTAAGTTCAACCTCCCACCTGTATATTGTGTCACCCACACTGTTTTCACAACCTATCTTACACATGAAGATTTATGCTATCACATGCTTATCTGTCACTCAACAAAGCTAAAGAAGACAGGACAGCATTTCTAAATCTTTAAGACCTCTAATATTACTTTTTTTTTTCACCCCAAAATATATACATCATTGTGATTTGTTTGCAGGCACAGAAGCCCAGACATTTCAGATGAAGAGTTCGTATCCAATGAAAGCACAGATTTCCATTATAAAGAAGTGATCAATGGAAAAAAGTACAGCTAAATCTTTATTTAGCTAAATGCTAACATGTTATAAATTTTCACAGGGACATCCTTCAGATGTAAACATTAATTCATTCATTTACCCTCTTAGAAAGGATTTTCAGCTGCAACATAGAAACATGGACACTGTTTCATGGACTCTGAAGCAAACCAAAAGAAAGTAGAAATAGCGTGCCTTTGAAAAAGGGACGAAGGGAATGGCTTGCACCTGAACAATTCTGTATTGTGGCATAACGCTCCTGATCTGCTCTTACCTGCTCTTGTCCACTGTGGATTGGGTTCATTTGGTCTCTCCAGAAGTTTCTGTGCTTTGTTCAAACAAAATTAACTCTTGTAGTTAAGATTTAGCAAAGGAGTTAGGAAAGAGATCCATTTTGATCTGAGAGATGCAAAATTGCAAGATAAGGAGTTTGTCCATCAGCATGCCCTTAAAAGTTTTCTTTCCAGAAATTAGCTTTATAACAGCTCACCTGTCAGAGCCAATCATCTAATGAAAGGTATGATCAAAGAGGAGGCATCTGTGTTTTCTGATCTTCCATTTCCAGTTTTGAAACTTGAGTAAAGCACTTCTGTCTTTCAGATTTTCAGGAGGATACAAACATTTTGCTAAAGATCCTCTTCCTATGAGTGCAAAGAAAAGTTTTTTATTGCTTTCCACTGAGTGGTGAAAATTAGTCATTTAGCAAGATGTTTCTCCAACATTGTGAACAGAATTTCTGCTGCCTCCATTTTGAACAGCTCTCCCACTAGGGAGGAAGCAAAATGTTTATAGCACTAAGGGGAGTACCAGTACCTACATACATTACTGTCTGAGAAATATTATGCTTTAACTATTAGATCTGAATAGACATGAAAGAAAAAAAAAAGGAAAAAAAAAAAAAGAAAAACAACAACAGTAACAACCAAACAAACCCAAAACCAACCAGCAATGGAATAACTAAGAGGAAAAAATTAAATCCCTTCAAAGCCTACTTAGTTCCCTGTATGCGTGTCCCATGCGTGCAGTATCTACCACCATTACTAATATATTCCTCCATCCCTCATAACCATATTTCCTTATGAGCCTTATGTTCCTGTCTCAGCTCATGCGAGGCTGAGAACTAGTGAACTAAAGCAGTGAGAGAAGCTGATGGCATTTGCTCAGGTTCACAGTGCACGCAATGGGAATTGGATCGCACCTCTTTTGCCGAGGTGGTGTGTTTTTCTGAAGAACTTCAGCTGGCAGAACTGACTCCAGCAGCCCCGCGGTTCCTTTGGTGACCCTAGTACAGCGTGGGGAAAAAAAAAAAAGTAATTCCCTTTCAGAGTTCAATAGGCGGCAACGTGAGCACTTGGATAGATGCATAACTGGTTTTGCTTTCCAGAGAGAAGAACTGCAGCCCTAAGGGAGAGCGGCGGTGCACTGGAATTCTGAAAACCCACATCACGCTCCAGCTCCACAGAAGGACCCACCACATTCTTCTGGACACATGCTTTGTCTGAGCTTTGTACCTTTATGGACTACTTTTTACCATTTCTTTTTGGTACTGGTAACTGTTCTTAATGAAAACTGTTGAGCATCCAGCCTCTTTAGGATGAAAGAGGCAGTTGGAGGCTGGATGATGGGCATGTGTATTTGCTGTCAGCTACAAATTTCACATGTAGAAAAAGTGCTAAGACTGATAACCTAGGATGCTATCACAAGAAAGTATTGCAGACATCATGAGTAAAAGACTAGAGCAACTTCAGATCAGGTTCCTAGCTATTATTTTAGTACTCACCTTCCAAGAACCACACTACAAAAGGACTTTTTTCCTGAAAGTATTCATATGTAAGATCTATTCTCTGTTGCACAGGCAGCAGCAGCTTTCTTTGAAGCCATAAAGCAAGCAGGAAGCAAGCAGCTGGCAATTTTGGCAAGCATTGGCAAGTATGTTCAACTCTTGTTAGAAAAATATCTCTAGATTCAAATCTTTTATAATGTGATTGAGAACAAGTTCCCAAAAATTGAATTCTTAGGTGTTTTCTTGTGGTAAATAGCTCTGAAATGAGCAACACACAGGCTGTAACTTGACTGAAAAATCCTGACATTACTGAATGGTCTTAAAGGAAAGAGGAGCTTCTTTACTGCCTCTCGATAGGCTGTAGAGCCAAAACCATTAGCCTATCTATGATGCACCATACAGCGCAATAGCCATTGAATACTCCCAAGCTCGCATCATGTAGTACAGGCACTCACGCTCAGTTGCTGTCCCTCTTTTCCCTCCCTTTCTCTGCAGACAGGACAATATAGATCCCGCACTCTTTGTACCTATCAGTGACATCAGTGGTGCAGATGAATTGATGCCAGCCTGTCAAGGGACAAAATATCTGAAGTGTTGCTGTGGTTTCCTGATTTACAAGCCATTTTAATATAAAAGCCTTGTGTTGTTAGGTTGGAAAATGCCTGAGCGTTTTGCACTTGCCCTTCCTGAAAAACCTGGGATGAAAGTTGTCAATTTTAGACTTGATTGCCAGGGACTAGGTAGGCTGAATAATGGATAATATTGTCAGGGCTTTTCAATACCAGCCAAAATTGGTCTCATCATCTAATCAAGTGCTGCTGATCTGCTTGATATATGGTTTTGGATGCAGTCTGTATGCTTCTAAATCCGTATCTGCATCACCGCTGTCATCCACCACTGCTGCAAGAAAGCACTGGCAGAACGGGAACTGCATTCTCACTGCAGCAGGTCGTGTGAAAATTGAGAGAGAACAGCAGACCCCCATGAACTGTCAACCTCCGTGTTGTCCTGTAGATACAAACTTTGGTCTCAGAGGACACTGCACCAATACCTTTCACCCTGGCTAAAGAAACTGCAGTGCAATGGAAGCAGCACTTCAGAAATGGCATGTTGCTAAAAAGAAGAGGGGAACATTATTGCAAAACTGAAATGAAAGCTGGAATGAAATGGGAAATTTCAACTTGACAGAACCATGACAGAATTAATACAAAGCATGTAGAACCCTTGTGTAACTACAATGTTTTCAGAAGATTTTTAATGCTGACTGTTTGTTGTCATAACATTTTCACAGCCCCAACATGGCTTGTCTTTTAGTATGATCAGCATTCTGGTAATGAGGGGACTAGGCTCTGAACTCACAGAGTTGTTACTTCATATTTCTGAAAACAATCCTGAAAATTCCTTTTAAACTCCTTCTATTTCCATAAAAAGACTGTATGATAAGTATCCATTGTGGTCTGCATTTATATTAAAGAGAAATCCAATGTAAAATGTAGAAAACTAGTGAAGTGTTCCAAGCAAGAAGCCATATTGACCCCCAGGTCGATGACAGTCACTTATGGGTAGACCTAGCCCAGGCTCACAGAGCTGCCAGTCTTTCTTCTGATTTCTGCTATGCCCCTTGCTGCGGTGTCTTAGGTATAGGCAGGACACAAAAGAGTCACTCTATAAAGCTGGATTTTCCTCCCCCAACTTAGGCCATTAACGTGCATGCAAGAGGTTTAAAAATAAATATAATGACAATATTAGCATATTTCTTGGTGCTAACTCAGGTGAAGATACATGGGGTTTTAGGGCATTTGCTGTGGGAAGGGTTTTGTACAAAGATAAGCATTGCATTTTATTCAGAGAGGTAGGACCAATGAGCTGGTGTCTACTGGTAGTCAGCATTACAGCTGGAATGAACAGGTAGACTGTAAAATGATTTTTTAAAGGGGTTACATGACAGGTTATAAAATCTTTCCTTTTCCTTGGATTTTCTTCTCTCTGTTCAATGAAAATAATTAGCTGTACTGCATGTGCGTGTACAGAGGCTTGCCAAACAAGGTGGGGCTGAAGGCAGCTCTATTTTAACTAATACTGATTAGGAGTTTCATGATAAACATCTTGGAAGTATTTAAGATCTTTATACTAGAGCAGTGTATATATGCTATGTTATTAGAGACTGATGAAACAGTTGCTAGCTTGTGAACTCAGACCACTGGTTAAAATGGTTGCTCTAACATAGAATTACGTTACAGCCATAGTATCCCTTAGAAATAAAAACTGCTTGTATGCGTACCTTGTGGAGCAAACGTGCTTCAACATGTAATAGACTCTCAGAAAATGAATCCAACATATAACTTTGGGAGAAATGTCCAGCATATGCAAAAAAATTCCTTTGCCATTCGTCAGCTGTTCCTGTCATCATTACATTTGAGTCCAGAAACTGAGAAAAAGCTAACAAGTTTGGATGAATCACATGTGACTTTTTATACAATATGCAGTTTTCCCAGAAAAAAAAACATCACACACAAACTCTCCTTTAGCCAATCTGAAATTCTTTTCTTCTTTTTTTTTTCCACTTGAGATGTACAAATAAAAAGGCAATGTCTGTAAAGGTACAGAGATAAGCATAAAAACAAATGTCAGGTTTTGATGTGTGAGAAAGGCAGACTGTTTTCTGTGAGGTGACTTACTTTTACCATGCTAACACCTCCTGCACCAGGAATCAATCACGGCACAGAGGCGAGGATGGCACAGAGCTCTGCTCCTAGGGGCTGTCTCACCGACAAGGGTCATATAACTGTAGATGCGAATACAAGAACTGCACGTTACACTTGAAAGAAAAAAAAAAAAAGATCTGGCTCATCCAATTTTTTAAGAGTCTTCAATATCCAAACAAAGCAGGTTGAAATCTTACATTCCAAGTGCTGCACTGTAAATCTTGCTGTTGTGGTGACAAACCTAGTTTGATCCCTGAAAGGTACACACTCTCCGGTACATTTGCAAGTGTAGTACCGTTTTAAGATGTGCAAATAAAATTTATTTTTGTCAACAAAGAGCCCTGTAAGAAGCAGTATCAAACTTGTGGGCAGCAGGAGCTGCGATTACATAAAGCACAGGAAGAAAGGAGCTTACTTTGGCTGTTTTGGGAAGGTACAAGGAAGCGTTTCTTATCTGAACTGAAAGAGCACACTCAACCATTGCCTTTAATCTCTATTTTTATGTATTTGACATGAGCAGAGGATTCAGAGTTTGCTTTCCTGCTTTTGTCACACATTTTCTTGCTGGTGCAGCTCCTTCTCCAGGAGAGGACAGCAGGTTGTGTTCCCAGCATCAACACCGGTTAGATGGATAGGATTTTGAACAGTTTGCTTCAAGATTTGGCAGGGGAGAGGTAAAAATGCAGCCTTAGAATGGCACAAAATGGTCAGACTAATTTTTTCCTGATTAAAAGAAAATTGACTCCATAACAGACTTGTTTTTTTGAAGACTGCTTTGGTAGCTGCCAGTCTGAGCAATATGAATGTAAAACGTAATCGGCAAG